>MU130357.1:232755-252170 GCA_015039465.1 Phlegmacium glaucopus
GTGAAGCTGATATCTTACATCTTCGTATACCGGATCATCCTTTGTATTGCAGACCCGCTTGAGCAGCGTCGTTTTCCCTGCGTTTGCCCTGCCGATAACGAGGATGCGAAAGTGGGAATACTTGTCTCGGAGTTTCTCAGCTTCTTCCGGGGTTATGATCACACTTGAAGCGGGATCGACTGGAGGCGTGGGGTTCAAGCGGCTTTGAGGCTCGCTCTGAGATTTAATTTTGAACACTTTCTTCAGTCGTTCGCGAATTCCTTGGGACTCTTTGGCAGTCTGGGTGCGTTCAGCCATATCGATGAAGGTGGGAGACAACAGTTCGCAACACGGACATCAGTAAAACGTGGGAATATTGGTATGTAGTTGTAGCTCCGACCACCAGGTGGCGGTGTGGTCATGGCAAGGCAAGATATAGGATTGTATCTAGGTCATCGACATGATATAAAGATCATAGGATCCTATCGTTATGCTTCGATAATATAAGTTAGCGCCATGTCATATCAATCTGATCCAATCCTATAATAAAGTTCCCAGAAAGATTCAACGAATGCAAGAGATAGATCGTTATGTCAAGTGGGGTATAGGTATCTTGAATTTTTCAGTTGATGGAGCAGGATCAGGGGTAAGCAACAAGCCTATGGTCGGTATATAGGAAAAGATGAAATAATCGGAAGCACATTCGCTGGATACTTCGATATCGCAGCAACCAGCCCTGCATGGATAGGAAGGAAAGTGAAGGCTCCAGTGGGGCACCATTGCAACACGGGCAGTTCTCGTGAATAGGATTTCTATGATCATGTAAGTAGGCTGACAGTTCATAATGGATGAAAGTACTCACGTCGATTTTGAGAAGACTGACTACAGGCTTCACCACTTCGTCCCACAAAATTCTCAAAACAAATTTGAAAATATCGTCCGACGATCGTAATTGATTATCCCTCAACCTCAACCCGCGGGTCTCCCCAAGAAGAGCGGTTACATTTCCCATAGTTGTGTCGATGGAAGAGCGGGAGACTGTCATCTGTGAGGCGGCGGCTTGTACAAGGCGGACGAGGTCCTGCAAGCCGCTAGTGGGTAAGGCTTGGGATATCGATGTGATGAATGCTGGTTGACGTCAGGATGAGGCAGTGACTCCCGTTATCATTAGCCACTAGAACGACCACGGGGTATGCTGAGGCAGCTTTTTGTAGCAATGAAAAAGGACTGGGTCGAAGAAAATCCTCAAATCCCTTCAATTTTCTCACTTCATTAATACCCTTCTCCCATTCTTCGTTAAGGCGATTCAATCGGGATGCTTCTTGATCTAAGGATAATTTCTTCCGATTGTCTGAGATATCAACCGAAATATCACGATAGGAGCCAAGCTCCAGTGCAGTTGCACTACCTCGTAGCTTACGCGCAAGTTGCGGTTTGATATCATGGAGTTGATCGAAAGGCGACCGCAGAGATAGGGACTGTGACCAGAAAATGCTTCGTCCTGCTTCAAGAAGCTCTATTGCTTTGACCAAATTTCCAGTTTGAATAGCGCATATTGACGCATCCCGCGCTAAACCATCGCTTCTGGCACTCAATGCTTCCTGGCGTGATTGTAAATCAAAGCTAAGAGCAGCCAGTTGAGGTAAAGCTTGCAAGGCAGCTTCATAAGCGTGAATTGCAGAATTATGCTGGTGCTTTACTGCATGACGTATCCATAATTTCGCAATGGAGAAACGTGTAGATGGTGATTGAGAGGAAGAATGCATAGCAGTGGAGAATGAAGACATGGCTTCCTCCAAAAAATGTGAATTTCCATCAGTTGATGAGTGAGCGCGGACAAGGGCAATCCCTAAGGCACAGAGGGAGGACGATCGAAGGGGATGGGGTGAAGGTCGCAGCTCGAGAGCTTGCCTGTGGAGAGAAATGGCTTCATCGGGGTCACAATTCTGGCCTCCTTGGTCAAATCGGTTCGACAGTGCATCTGCAAGGTTGTTGAGGGAGACAGATCGATCCGGATGGGGTGAAGGGAAGAGCTCAAGAGCTTGTTCGTGGAGAGAAATGGCTTCATCGAGATCACTTTTCGGGCCTCCGTGCTCAAATTGGGTCAACAGTAGATTTGCAAGATTGTTAAGGGAAGTAGATCGATTCAGATGGGGTGAAGGGAAGAGCTCAAGAGCTTGTCTGTTGAGAGAAATGGCTTCATCAAGATCACTTTTCTCGCCTCCTTGCTTGAATCGGGTCAACAGTACAGTAGCAAGATTGTTGAGGGAGGCAGATCGATCTGGATGGGGTGATGGTCGGAGCTCGAGAGCTTGACTGTTAAGATCAATAGCTTCATCAAGATCATCTCTCTGGCCTCCTTGCTTAAATCGAGTTGACAGTGCATTTGCAAGATTGTTGAGGGAAGTAGATCGAAGTGGATAGGGTGAAGGTTGGAGCTTGAGAGCTTGTCTGTTGAGAGCAATAGCTTCATTGAGATCACTTCTCTGGCCTCCTTGCCTAAATCTAATTGACAGTGTATTTGCAAGAGTGGTGAGGGAAGTAGATTGATTTGGTGAGGGAAGTAGATTGATTTGGGTGGGATGGGCGTCGGAGCTCGAGAGCTTGTCTGTTGAAAGCAATAGCTTCATCGAGATCACTTTTCTCGCCTCCTTGCTTAAATCGGGTCACCAGTACGTTTGCAAGATTGTTGAGGGAAACAGGCCGAAGGGGATGGGGTGAAGGTCGGAGCTCGAGAACTTGTATGTTGATATCAATAGCTTCATCGAGATCACTTTTCTCGCCTCCTTGCGTAAATCGGGTCCACAGTGCATTTGAAAGATTGGTAAGGGACGTAAGTCGATTTGGATGGGGTGAAGGTTGAGAGCTTGCCTGTGGAGAGAAATGGCTTCATCAAGATCACATTTCGGGCCTCCTTGCTGAAATCGGGTCAACAGTGCATTTGCAAGAATGATGAAGCTAGTAGATCGAATTGGATGGAGTGAAGGGAAGAGCTCGAGAGCTTGTCTGCTGAGAGAAATGGCTTCATCAACATCACTTCTCTTGCCTCCTTGCGTAGATCGCATCCACAGTACAGTTGCAAGATTGTTGAGGGTAGTACATCGATTTGGATGGGGTAAAGGTTGGAGCTTGAGAGCTTGTCTGTGGAGAGAAATGGCTTCATCAAGATCATCTCTCTGACCTCCGTTCTGAACTCGGAGTAGCAGCGTTTTTGCGAGATTATCTAAAGCAACACTATAATTCTGACTGCTGGTAGGGAGCCCTGAGATTCCCTTGTAGAAAAGCCCTACTGAAGCGTTTAGATCACTCATGTTACCTGACTTTCTGAAGTCTTGAGTTCGAAGCTTGCTTGCTAACCCAAGCAGTGCCAGTGTACCTTTGGCTGCCGGCGCCATCTCTTGGGTATTGGACATAGTTAAGCGTTTTCAAGTAGGCCTAAAGGCTGTATATAAGAACGACGAAGTGCTTAGCGTATAGCTCTTGTGCTGAAAGTAATTCTCAACCTTTAACAACATACCAATATTTGCCCTCATGAACTCTGAATCCACCAACTACAATCGGGTCCCAGGTGCTGCCAGTAGGCGATGGTGCAAGCTCTTGAAAGCGCGATGAACACCGTGTGGTGTTGCTGACAATTATGAAGAAATAAGGAAGGAATGAAAAACACTGTGTACACACGAACAATAAAGGGACCAGCTCTTATATAAAATTTAATACACTAATTGACAGACAGCATAGAATTATAAACCTTTGCAAAGCATCTTGCCTCGTCTAAGCTGAGCTTTACATAACTCAATCTCCGTTGGGACAGCCAGGATCGAAGCGAGCAGGATCCCAGTGGAATCAGCGAATCCAAGAGAACCCGATCTTGAATTCACGTTCTTGTCGGGTCTTTTCGATATCATGGTTAGTATTCGGATCTGGAGGTTCTTGGTTGACACGGTAAAAGACGTTCACGCTGTGGAAAGGATCGTATCATCATCATCAAACGGACTTTCGGAGCCAGGAAGAATGAATATAATGAAAAACGTACTATGCTGACCCCCCACAAAGACCCTCAAGACTAATGAGCGTGAACACGAAAAAGATGCTCAGGCTCTCTGATTCGTCACCGAAAAACCCGATGGCAGATTCATACATCAAGGCTAAGAAAATGATAAATTGGATGATCGCAGGCAGGGGTATTAGTCGCGCTGGGAGTGCTGGAATTCCAAGGGATATAGATGATCGATGGTTTGATATACCAACTTTTTTTTCCACAAATGAGTTCAATGATATAGAACGTGTGGGGATGAGATCTGGCGTACCTGCCATAGTGGATAATAGTCACGTATGCTATGAATGATTTTGCTTAGAAGCCAGTGGCCTTCGGTAGAGGGAACAGGATAGATAAGGGTTGGTCCGATACCCTGTATACAATTTTGGAGGTAAATCGATGAGCCCAAGAGAGATTGAATGTGGATCGGGAGAAAACAAACCTGGTTAATCGTATACTCGAACTGCGTCAAGCAACCGTTAAGCGAGAATCAGGGAAGAAAGTGAGGTAGGTAATTTACCGTATAAACACAAACTAACATGATGTATTATTAGTCGACTGGTTCTCCATGATATCTAAAGGGGTACAACTTACAGAGAGGCAACATGTATCTCATGAAAAGCGGCCGAGTAATGTGCCACTTGTCGCTGGCAGATAGAGATACGCCTCTTTTTGGCCCGGATGGAAGACTGCCTTCCTCCTCTCCTGCTTCATCTTCCGAAGTAGCTAATGGCGTATATGGAAGTGAAGTTGTAGGTACAGCGGGGGTTAAGATATCTTCATAAGCAGAACGAGGAAGGGGGTAAAGGAACGCAGAACTACGAGGAAGGAGGAAGAAGTAGGTTAACGGGATAGCCAGAGGCACAACCTATAGTTAACCTCAGGCGTGAATGATGGAATACGACAAGATGATGAGGGACGTACTGATGATAACCCCACCCCAACGCGTACTCCAAGACTACGCATCTACTTCTCATGTACTAGCTGAAGCACTCTTACACTGGGCTGCATTAGTTCAATAAAGTTAGAAACGCCGCGTTATCTGCAATCTGTCGATGGCTAGTTTACTACGTACCGTTGGTAGCAGAAGCAAAAAAAAACGCCACGGCGTTATCATGATGCTGTCTCTTAGCGATATCGGCGACTCCTCAGCCTGGCGCTAGCTGTGTTCCATGTGAAAGTACTTGTCGTTGACAGTGGTATAGCTTGAGCACCAGGCCAATCTCGAGACGCTGTATTTGGAGGCGAATCTTTCAGGACATAATTGGTGGTTCTGTCTCTCCGTCAACGGTTGCTGTAGTGTTTTTCATCTTGACTTCTCAGGGCTTGTCTTCAGAAAGTCATGGTTGCAATTGGCAAAGTCAATTTATTCAAGGAAATAACTGTGGTGCATAGCACGAGCTCGATATGTAGGGAAACCGGCAATCAACTACCAACCCTGAAAATCAACACTTCACACAAGTCCCGAGTCTCAGAGTCCAGACCGCCGGTGATTTGGAGTTCTGTATCGTATGGCTTTAGTTCCGATCCTCGGGTTTTGTGGTGGTTGGACCAACGTGAAACACTACTAGATATGGGCTCCCTGAAAGGCTATATAAGTATAGCAAATCCGCTATAATGCCTGGCGATTACACGCAATGGGCAGCCTTACTTATCTCGACATCGTGTTCGCTATATTTACAGTCGTATTGCTCAAGAAGGTCTTCACTAAACGCTCGATACCTTTGCCACCTGGCCCATCAAAACTACCTCTTCTCGATAACCTGTTGGACTTGCCTACTGATAAAGCATGGGTCACTTTCTCAGACTGGGGCAAAAAATGGGGTATGTGTCTCACAATTGTGCTTCACCAACACGGTCATGAACTTCAATTAGGTGACATTGTTTCCATTTCGGCACTCGGTCAGCATATAGTGATCCTAAACTCTGCGAGAGTGGCAGTAGAGATGCTGGACAAGAAGAGTGCAATTTACTCTGACAGACCCATCCTTCAAATGGGAGGAGAACTAGTAGGCTGGAAAAACTCACTTGCTCTTCTCCCATACGGAGACCGATTTCGCAATTATCGCAAGTTTTTCCATCAGCTCATGGGCAACGTTTCCTCGGCGTCTTCGTTTTATCCAGTGGAAGAACTGGAAACTCACAGGTTGTTAAAACGAGTTGCGGCAAACCCAGACAATTTGGCAGCCCATGTACGCAAGTGAGTCCGAATCGGCATCATCTAGCTACTTGGAATAAAGGATAATACTCACGTCTCTTCCCCATCTGTGTAGAACTGCTGGTGCAATAATTCTCCGTATATCTTATGGCTACGAGGCCAAGGAAAAGGACGATCCTTTTGTCACCCTCGCTGATGAAGCGATGCAGCAATTTTCGCTTGCAGCTGCGCCAGGTAGCTTTCTTGTCGACACCTTCCCTCCATGTGTGTTGTTCATGTACTGGTTATTCATTCCGGAATGAAACTTATGAAGGATCTACAGTGAGGTATCTACCAGCTTGGTTTCCTGGAGCAGGCTTCAAGCGGACAGCAGTTCACTGGGCTGAGACGCTTACGAAGATGGTCGAAGCCCCACACCAATTTGTCAAACAACAAATGGTGAGCTGCATAATGCATGCTCACTCGCCCTCACTGATACAAATCCTTCTTCCCTCCTCGTAGGCATCAGGAACAGCGGAACCATCCTTCACTTCCCGCCTGCTCGAGGGGTCTCATATCACTGCTGAACAAGAACACGACATTAAATGGTCTGCACTTTCATTATATGGAGGTGGCGCAGATACAGCAAGTTTCTCTTTCTCTTGCGCTTAACCCAATTGTAAGATTTCAAACTAATATCGGGATGAATATAGACTGTATCTACCATCTATGCTTTCTTTTCAGCCATGACCGTTTGTCCCGATGTTGCTCGAAAGGCCCAGGCAGAAATTGACGCTGTGGTTGGAACTGACAGATTACCAACGTTTTCTGACAGAGAGAATCTGCCATATACAAACGCTATTGCCCTTGAAATAATGCGATGGCATGTTGTCACGCCTACTGGTAAACTCTCCCTCTCTTCCCCCTGACTCAACGCGCTGCTCACCAAGGCGTGGAACTCTAGGTCTACCCCACTGTGTGACGGAAGATAATATCCATGATGGCTATTTGATACCAAAAGGTGCCGTGATATTCGCCAACATTTGGTAAGTTGCATCAAAGACTTGAAATACGATGGAAACCAAAAGATTTATCCGCAGGTCCATGTTGCATGATCCAAAAGTCTACTCGAACCCCGCGAGTTTCAATCCCGAGAGATTTTTAGGACCAAACATGGAACGAGACCCTCGTGACATTTGCTTCGGATTTGGAAGAAGGTATGTGTGGATATATATGGTTTATTCCTTTATTCTTACTTGACAATCTGATTTGTAGGATTTGCCCTGGTAACACTATCTCTAACTAACCTTCCTTGGCCCATAATTGATGTGTATGTCGTCAAGGTCGAGTCTTGGCTGATTCATCAGTCTTCATCGCGTGTGCAATGGTTTTATCTGTTTTTGATATCACCAAATATTCCAAAGACGGAATCGTCATTGAACCGGTCGTTGGACAGATGGCGGGTACTATTAGGTGAGATTTTGCCAACAGTTGAAGAGAGTGTTGGTCGCAATCTCAACCTTTAATTTTTTAAAAAAAAATTTAAACAGCCATCCTGAGCCTTTCAAGTGCTCCATTTTACCTCGTTCACAGAAGGCGTTGGACCTCATTAATTCTGACTTTGAATCGTAAATTTTTTTGCCTCTATTGATGTTTTATTTAGTGAGCGATAAATATGAAGCACCTGACTGTTTCTCTCATTTCAATTGTTGACTTGCTTTGTGCGTTCCCATGAATTTGACGTAGGTTTTCCCAGTGTTTTTCCCTGTTTTCCCAAGCCCCGAACTACCCTTATTCTTTGCGCGGTAAGGGTTCCAAGTAATGTGATCCGATGTTCCGAGAGAGCTAACGGATTTTTTTTAAAGAGTTGATCAACCTTGTGAGGCACCTGAATTATTATCCTTCGGATACTCTGGGGGATGCTTTGCGGAACGTTTTTGACTTTGATATTCACCAGCCTGAAACCATCGACAAACTTGCGGAGATTCTTCTACATCATGGGTTTGGGGTTCATTCTTTCTCGCTACATGAACAAAATTTCTTATCGGGTAAATATATAGATTGCAAGTTCCTAATTTGGGTTTGAATGCAGCTCGAGAAAATGCGAAGAAGAAAGTGCAGGATATCCATTTTGACCCGAAGAATACCAGCCTTGACCAACCTAAGGAAGGAGAACACGATGACGAGGAACACTCAGGTGGCAACAGATGGGCTGGCGGTGTAAGTGGTCATGAATTAAAATAATACAAGCCAATACTTAGATAAGTGTTATATTTCTAGACTGGCGGGCGAGATACTGCTGGTATGGGAGGGGTAGGGGGATACAAGCGCATCTATAAAGGGGGAGATATCAAGCAGGTATGTTTTTCAATATGTTGGTAGAAGTTGAATTGCTGAGGTTTTGTCAATCAGGTTTCGGACTCTTTGAAAGAGAAAGTTCCTGATCATATCCGAGAGAAGGCTCGTCAGATGGCTCGCCAAGAACTTCAACGTCGACTAGAAGAACTTGACATGTCTATTTCTGAAGCAAAGGGGTATGGAGCGCTGCTGGCAGCTACGCAGGCTCATATGGCGTCTCTTCTTGATTTGCTTGAACGTGGGTTCTGATAATAAGCACTATAAGAATGGATGATGGGCTAACTGACCTTAGACCTTGCGGCTAAGGAGGAAGAGCGTGTTTAGGTTAAGCGTCAGATTGATGGAGAGCTGGATGATAGTCGTTTAACGGAAGGGTTGACTGGTGAATCCGCTGTCTACAAGCGTCGTGGGATGGAGAAACCTGAGCTTGGCCGACCTCAAATCAAGTATGTACACCATTTAAACACTCCTACTCTGTCTTTTTCCTGATGCCACATCTGTAGGCCGAAGAGAATCAAGTTCATTTTCGACTTGAGCGCATCCATGTATGTTTATTCATGATGATTTGCTATACTTCCCTTGATTGAATCGTCTTGATAAGGTACCGCTTCCAATATGATGGTCGTCTGCAGCGTAGTATGGAAACAGGTCCGTTATGCAACCCTCAGTTGTTCTATTGACCCATGCCGTTTGTTTAAGCTGTTATGCTGATGGAGACATTTGACCGGCTTTCTCGTAAGGAGAAATATGTCTGGGACGTATGCATCCCTAAAAATTTTCTTATGGAATTCTTCCTGATAACTATTTTAGATGTGTGGTCATGTAAGTTCTTATGTTGGTGTATGACGAGGCTTCATTGACGCAAACCCCAGTCTGGGGATGGACCCGATATCACGTTGACTGAGGAAGGCAAGCCTTTGAGTGAACTCAAGGACCGCTGGAAGGTTACAGAAAAAATGTTCATGATTCCACAATACGCTTTTGCTGGCGATTACACGGGTATGTAATTCATTCAATTCAGTTCGAGGTTTTTCTTAGTCAAATTTGTTATGCAGTTGAAGCCATTGAAAAGGGCGTAACGGACGTCGCAAAATATGATGCAGGTGGGTTATATTTGTTCTTTTTTTTTTGCACAAAAACGATGGGTTCTGATTCTCTTTTGTAGACGACTGGTTTGTCATCGCTATCACGGTTGGTCGCCGCGTTTTCCTCCGATGATTTTAAATGACTGAACGAACCTGAAATTCAGGACGCCAATTTCGACAGGTATCAAATCACTCAAGAGGAGCTTACAAATGCGATGAAACACAATCCCAAAGTCAACACTGCTTTGATTTGCATAGGTGAAGGTGCTGAAGCATCTTGGTTTATTCCTCCTGTTTGTAATTTTTTTTTGTCCTGATCATCTGTCATCTGTCTTTAGGGTCACCAAGAGCCTTCCTGGACGAGCATTTAGGGTGGCTAATACGGGAGATATACCTAACGTCTTACGGAGTATCCTTTCTACGATGGTGGATCGCTGATTGTTAGAAGATCTAGCCTATTGTAAAATGGGTTTTGACAAAGTAAAAAAATTCATAATGTAAAAACGACAATTGTAATGATACCTGGGTCTCCTACTCCATCGGCATGTGTGTCATTTGCTGTCTGTTTTTTTTTTCACCATCGTGGCTGGATGCGGCGATAAAGTATATCACTAGTGATAACAAGGAAAAAAACTGTTGGTCTAGACGTTAAACTGCCCTGAAGGAGTAGGAAGGAGTTCCGACAAAGACGATGGTGTGCAAGTGCAGTTTTAATTTAGTGTTTTGGAGCATGTATTTTAGAGCATAGAATGACCGGTGAAAGATGGAAATTTTCAGTTTAGGTTTTGGGATGGCCCGACTTCATAGGCTTGACTTATCAGATGACCTTGAGTTTGATAACGATATTTTTGTTTTCGCCCCCAGGTCAGAAGACAACACTTTTTGATTTCAAGAGGTCAGAGACGAAGAGGCTTTTCTGCCAGTTGCACAGGTTTCCAGGCTTAGGGAGATTACAAGGGGTATAGATCAATCGAAAAATCTCAGAGCAGGGGAAGGGCTTCGCAAAGGGCAGCGCCTAACTAGGGCCTGTGCGAAGTGACGCTCCAAAGCACCAGTGGTAACATGGGAGGGGAAGCACATCGTGTACACGAGGGCGCGTTAAGTTACTGCCCATACAGCCTCCCTCAGTCGGCCCACGGAAGATGAATTAATGAATTAAAAAGTGACGCGGCAAAACCTAGACAAGTTGAGGCCTTAGCAATCGGACTGCAGTCACACTCACTGGTGGAGCAAAAACTGTCTTGAAGAGGAAAGGAAAGAAGAAGACCACTAGCAAGCGAGTCGATTTCTTAATTATCTTCTCAATAACTTAGGTATCTATGCAAAATTTTGAAAAGACGCATTTATTGCTGACTACAGTTTCAGGGCGGAGGCCGGCATATGCCGGGAATGTACCCGCGGTAATTTACGTAAACCTATAAATGCCACTATACCTCTCCTTCGATTCCAAGACCCGTTTGTCAAAATCTTCTCATGTACTAGCTGAAACTCTTACGCTGGTTTGCATTTTAGTTCAATAAAGCTAGAAATGCTACGTTATCTGCAATCTGTCGATGGCTAGTTTGTTTGGCAGTAGAAGCAAAAAGAAATGCCACAGCGTTATCATGATGCTGTCTCTCTCGGCGATCTCCTCAGCCTGGCGCTAGCTGTGAAAGTACTTGTCGTTGACAGTGGTATAGCTTGAGCACCAGGTTAATCTCGAGACGCTGTATTTGGAGGCGAATCTTTCAGGATGTTTTGGCGGTTCCGTCGTTTGGTCAACGGTAGCTCTATGTTTTATCTTGACTTCTCAGGTCTTCAGAAGGTCAGGGCTGCAATTGACAAAGTCAATTTATTCAAGGAAATAACTGTATACATAGCACGAACTCGATATGTTCTTGAGTTCACAAGTAGGGAACCCGGCAATCAACTACCACCTTCGAAAACCAACACTTCCCACAAGTTCCGAGTCCCAGAATTCAGACCGCCGGTGATTTGGAGTTCTGTATCGTATGGCTTTAGTTCCGATCCTCGGGTTTTGTGGTCGGGTGGTTGGACCAACGTGAAAGTTGAAACACTACTAGATATGGGCTCCCTGAAAGGCTATATAAGTATAGCAAATCCGCTATAATGCCTGGCGATTACACGCAATGGGCAGCCTTACTTATCTCGACATCGTGTTCGCTATATTTACAGTCATATTGCTCAAGAAGGTCTTCACCGGCACTAAACGCTCGATACCTTTGCCACCTGGCCCATCAAAACTACCTCTTCTCGATAACCTGTTGGACTTGCCTACTGATAAAGCATGGGTCACTTTCTCAGACTGGGGCAAAAAATGGGGTATTTATCTCACAATTGTGCCTCACTAGTCAATGAACTTCAACCAGGTGACATTGTTTCCATTTCGGCACTCGGTCAGCATATAGTGATCCTAAACTCTGCGAGGGTGGCAGTAGAGATGCTGGACAAGAAGAGTGCAATTTACTCTGACAGACCCGTCCTTCAAATGGGAGGAGAACTAGTAGGCTGGAACAACTCACTTGGTCTTCTCCCATACGGAGACCGATTTCGCAATTATCGCAAGTTTTTCCATCAGCTTATGGGCAACGTTTCCTCGGCGTCTTCGTTTTATCCAGTGGAAGAACTGGAAACTCACAGGTTGTTAAAACGAGTTGCGCAAAACCCAGACAATTTGGCAGCCCATGTACGCAGGTGAGTCCGAATCAGCATCATCTAGCTGCTTGGAATAAAGGATAATACTCACGTCTCTTCCCTATCTGTGTAGAACTGCTGGTGCAATAATTCTCCGTATATCTTATGGGTACGAGGTCAAGGAAGAGGACGATCCTTTTGTCACCCTCGCTGATGAAGCGATGCAGCAATTTTCGCTTGCAGCTGCGCCGGGTAGCTTTCTTGTCGACATTTTCCCTTCATGTGTGTTGTTCTTGTAGTTATTCATTTTGGAATGAGATTTCTGAAGGTTCTACAGTGAAGTATCTACCAGCTTGGTTTCCTGGAGCAGGCTTCAAGCGGACAGCAGTTCATTGGGCTGAGACGCTTACGAAGATGGTCGAAGCCCCACACCAATTTGTCAAACAACAAATGGTGAGCTGCATAATGCATGCTCACTTGCCCTCACTGATACAAAGCCTTCTTCCCTCCTCGTAGGCATCAGGAACAGCGGAACCATCCTTCACTTCCCGCCTGCTCGAGGGGTCTCATATCACTGCTGAACAAGAACACGACATTAAATGGTCTGCACTTTCATTATATGGAGGTGGCGCAGATACAGCAAGTTTCTCTTTTTCTTGCGCTAACCTAATTGTAAGATTTCAAACTAATATCGGCATGAATATAGACTGTATCTACCATCTATGCTTTCTTTTCAGCCATGACCATTTATCCCGATGTTGCTCGAAAGGCCCAGGCAGAGATTGACGCTGTGGTTGGAGCCGACAGATTACCAACGTTTTCTGACAGAGAGAATCTGCCATATACAAACGCTGTTGCCCTTGAAATAATGCGATGGCATGTTGTCACGCCTACTGGTAAACTCTCCCTCTCTTCTCTCTAACTCAACGCGCTGCTCACCAAGGCGCGGGACTCTAGGTCTACCCCACTGTGTGACGGAAGATGATATCCATGATGGCTATTTGATACCAAAAGGTGCCGTGATATTCGCCAACATTTGGTAAGTTGCATCAAAGACTTGAAATACGATGGAAACCAAAAGATTTGTCCGCAGGTTCATGTTGCATGATCCAAAAGTCTACTCGAACCCCGCGAGTTTCAATCCCGAGAGATTTTTAGGACCAAACATGGAACGAGACCCTCGTGACATTTGCTTCGGATTTGGAAGAAGGTATGTGTGGATATATATGGTTTATTCCTTTATTCTTATTTGATGATCTGATTTGTAGGATTTGCCCTGGTAACACTATCTCTAAGTATCCTTTCTTGGCCCATAATTGATGTGTATGTCGTCAAGGTCGAGTCTTGGCTGATTCATCAGTCTTCATCGCGTGTGCAATGGTTTTATCTGTTTTTGATATCACCAAATATTCCAAAGACGGAATCGTCATTGAACCAGTCGTTGGACAGATGGCGGGTACTATTAGGTGAGATTTTGCCAACAGTTGAAAAGAGTGTTGGTCGCAATCTCAACCTTTAATTTTTTATTTTTTTTAAATAGCCATCCTGAGCCTTTCAAATGCTCCATTATACCTCGTTCACAGAAGGCGTTGGACCTCATTAATTCTGACTTTGAATCGTGAAAACTTTATTGAAATATAACGAGCAAATACGCTACGAAACCTATAAGCGCCCAAAACGGAAACACCGTCGTCTCCGTAAATACGTACGATTTCACCTTTATGATTACCGTTCTTTTATTCGCAATGGCCTGCGGTGCATTCCACACCGCCGCCAATATACTTTTGATTTCATGAGCATTGTGCTCTTATTTTCATTACCTTTTATATCTCATTTTATTGTCTATCCATAGTCTAACTATTAGCAGGCACAAACAGAATGTGCCTGCTCATTTCGTATATAAACCTTGTAGTTGGACAACCCTTGTACTGTTACCACAATCTTTGTTGTTTTCCCATGCTTAAAAAACAAAGGAATCTCGAAGGGAAGGCCTCAGAACAGAGTAGTAGTCTATCTAAATACCCAACTTTTCCATCGTGAAAGTCCATCAGCGACTCTCGCCAAGAAAATGTCTAGTGCTTGAAAGTCTGGTCTTTTGCCTTTTTTGGCAATTTTTCAGCTGGGGTGTTGTAGGACCCCGGATAATGGCAGGTGCGCCCTGATACCCATCCGGACAGATTTTTTAGAAATTTTGAAAACGGCCGGGAGCCAATCCGGACAAAATCGACCCAAATTTCAAAAAGGCCACGGGCCTTCATCCGGACAGAAATTTGATTTCACTATGTAGCCAGGTCCCAGTCCGGACATAAGTCAATCTACCAGTTCCGCGCCAAATGTTGAGTGCAACTGTGCTCGTGACTTGCGGGTTCGAACACGCCTTGCAACATATTTTCTGAATGTTTCTCATCTTATGCTGTTTGGACTTGTGTAGTATATCCCATGTTTTTTTGCACGAGTGAGAAACCATGGGATCTAACTCGATTTCGCACCCTCCAAAAGGCAGACAAGCAACTGCAAGAGGCATTGAAGCTTTCTCGAAAGCGAGGTGGAAATCTGATGGTGAAAATTAGTAAAGATTAGCTACGATGTTGAATACACATGGCTAGTCTATATCATAGCTGGTGTTCTTGAGTATTATTTAGCTTAATACCTCATTTTTCTACCTCGTCTGCGGCGATTTTCAGGCCAGATCCCACCGATCCGGACAAAAATTAGCAAAAAATAGGCTGGGCACGGGGGTCTGGACAAATTTTGCAAATTTTGGGGAGGCTAGGAGCAATCCGGACAAATATCTGGGACCTCTGTCCGGACGAAAAGTGCCTTTCTAGGATCAGGCCTCCCTTACCATTATCCGGGGTCCTGGTGTTGTCCTTGAAATTCTCCAATGAAACTGGGGTGCCCAAAAAGGAAAATTTTCCAGTTATGACCGGAAAAAGACTGGACTGACCCTGAAATTTTGTGTTCTAAACCCCTAATTATGGTGGGGAATTTTTATGGCAATGCTCTAGCTCAAAAAATTACCAAAAAAGGCAAAAGACCGGACTTTCAAGCACTAAAAATGTCTAAAGATCTGACAGAAAAATGGGGGAAAAGGCCCCCCGCAGCAGCAACTCAATGCAGTGCTCCAGGTGCTCACTCTCAGACCAGGTCAAGTGCTGGCCTTCTCAGCAACATCAGGACGCCCTTGCCAGTGGACTCAACCTACACTCATCCTAGTCTGATCAATACAGTGCAAGAGGGACATACTTTCTTGGAAACTCAGCTCTTGTTGGTCCCAGAAGGGGCCCCAGTCATCCTAGCAACCCTTTCAGCGGCCCTGTTTCCAATACTTTACTCTCCCCCCTTATTCCATATGGAATCCATGCAGAATGGAAATATTCCATGGAATCCATATGGAATCCACCTAATTCCATGTGGAATATGTTTGGGCTCATCATGGAATCCATATGGAATCCACATGGACTGGGGTGTGTGGATTCCACATGGAATTCACTCTGATCAGAAACTTAATTGGACACTCATTTCTAAGCAGATTCTCAGTACATATTCTATATTGTCAATTTTCATACAAAGACTTCAATATTATTTATTTCATTAATATAATAACCAAGTACAATATCAAAATGAATATCCCTGTGAGAGGGGGGCTGTTGATGTCATTTTTGTAGCTTATAAAAAGTAAAGAGTAAAAAAAGAGAAAATAAACCCCCAGTGGGGGTTTGCTGTCATTACTGTAGTCATTATCTATTAAAAGAAATAGAAAACCCGTAAGGGTTCTCGTCGTAGTAAAAAAAATGAGGGAGGGAGCGTCGTCGTACGTGTATGGGTGCCGTCGTATGCGTCTGGGGGTCTTCATACGTATCTGGATGTCGTTGTACGCATCTGGGTGTGTTTCTGGAGGTGTCTGGGCATTGTCGTACACGTCTGGGTGTTGCTGGACATGTCTGGTCGTCGTCGTACATGTCTTGGTGTTAGTGGACGTGTTTGGGTGTTGGTGGATGTGTCTGGGTGATGTTGTAGGTGTTTGGGTGTTGTCGTACGCGTCTGGGTGTTGGTGGACGTGTCTGGGTGTTGTTGTAGGTGTTTGGGTGTTGTCATACGCGTCTGGGTGTTGGTGGACGCGTCTGGGTGTTGTCGTAGGTGTCTGGGTGATGTTGTACGTGTGTGGGGTTTGTCATACGTGTGGGTGTCGTCGTACACATCGTGCATTGTTTGTCGTCCATTATGGTTGTTATTTATCGTATACGACCTATTATAGCATGTCAGTAACTGATTAGAATAGAATAAATAAAAAAATACCCCCCCAGTGAGGGGGGGTTACCGTTGCTACGTGTTGTCGTCGTTGGCGTTGTACTGCGGTCATTGTTGTTTCGTTGTACACGTTGTACAGGGTTGTTGTGTCATTGTACACGTTGTACGTTGTTGTTGTTGTTTTGTTGGACACATCGTACGTCGTCGTCGTACGCATTGTTTGTGTTGTTTGTTGTCCGTTATTGTCGTCGTGCATCGTACATAGCCTATTGTAATGTGTTAGTAGTGAATTAAAGAATAAAATAAAAAAATACCCCCCTCACCAGGGGGGTTACCGTTGTTACATGAAAGTTGTCGTTGTCGTTGTCATTGTCGTTGTCGTTGTCGTTGTCGTTGTGCTGCAGCCGTCGTTCATTGTTGCTATTGTTGCTGTTGTTGTGTAGTGGGGTGGTGGAGTGGTGGTGGGAAGGAAGCAAGCAAGAAGTCGACGTAGTAGTATATTTGGATGTGCATGGGCCATGTAGCCAGGCAAGGGTATATCACATACTAATTTTCTTATATTTAAAAGCCGGTGTAGCTCAGTTGGCTAGAGTGCTTGTTAATGCTGAACAGGTCCTAGGTTCGATTCATGTTGGTGCAGATTTTAAATTTTAACTTAATTACTACAAATGCTATTAGTAACCTAGTAAATAGTTTCTAATGGTTTGTATATATTTTAATGGTTATTCCATGTGGATTCCATATGGATTCCACTGGAATTTCTATATTCCATGTGGAATCCATATAGAATCCAGTGGAATAAAGGTGTGGATTCCATGTGGATTCCAGGTGGACATTCCACCATTCCATATGGAATTTGGCCATTCCATCACCATTCCATATGAATTCCATGTGGAATGGAGAGCTCAAAATGAGTGGGATCTCAGCCAAAACATATTCCATATGGAATGATGGAATATGGGGGGAGAGTAAAGACCTCCCTGTTTCAGATCTCTGCTTCAGCATGTACTTTACACTCCCCCACATTGTCCGGTGGACTCCGCTAGTCCGGTGGAAGTCCAGTGGACGTCCACCGGACTCCACTAAATTCCACTGGACTCTGCTAAAAGTCCGCTAAAAGTCCAGTCAAAGTCCGGTCAAAGTCTGGTGGAAGTCTGGTGGAAGTCCGGTCAAGCAAAAATGACTGGACTGGCATGTCCGGTCAGAGTCCACCGGACTTTTACCGGACTTTGACTGGACTTTTAGCGGACTTTTTATAATTTCAAGGAAGTTGTATAGCTGATGCCTGCTGACTAACATTATATCTATATGTATATATGATCTATTTATTTGTTCAGCTTCTGTTACATGTGTATGTATGTACAATTTATTTATTTATTTATTTATTCAGCATCACTATGATCATTGTCATTTTTATTTTTTTGTTGCTTGATAACATTTCTTGTATGATAAAAAAGCATTATATGTATAAACCAGTTAAAATTTGGAGGAGTCATTCGCTTGAGAATAGACTCAAATCCACCCAACCATGCATTAAGTTGCTCACATGCTTGAGTATTGAATGCACATTTTTGATAAGTGGTTCCATCAGATGCTGTTGCTGTTATAACCAAATTTGGAGCAGACCCATCTGTGGGAGCTGGATTACACCAAGTCCAACAAAGAGTGTCTGTTTTGCGATGATTCTGATAATGATAGCTATCAACTATGAATCTGGTTGTTTGTGACCAGGTGTTCCATTGACCCTGAGCAACAATATGCTTAAGTAATTGACAAGCTTTATCAATGCATATATAGTCAGGGTGTGATTCCATTGAAGGATACACCTGGTTTAAAAATGCCAAGATATTTGATTCAGATTCAGATCTTGAAAATTTAGCCCATGCAACAACAACACCACATGGGGCACAAATAGTTTCAACACAGTAAAAAGTTGCAGGACCAAAGAAATGTTTTAACTTTCTGGGATCTGGAGCAGGCTGATCATGGGGCTGATGTTCATGGTCACCTTTTGGATTCCAAGGCAGATTCTCTTGGTGACGGTTTAACATTCTTTTTGATCCTGCTAAACTTCCAGCTGAGTGATCAAGCTTATATTTCTTCCAAAGAGCTTGATGAGCTGCACAGGCCATAGTTTCAGCAATCACAGTGCCCATACAGTCTCTAACACGGCATCTAGTCCCAAACACATTTTTATGTATTTGACAAAAAGAACCACCTCGGTAATTTGCTAAGTCTGATGTGCAATTATCATAAGCACAATGCTAAATAAAGTGTTAAAAAATATTCATCATTAACACTTTGATATATAATACGTCTAGTACTCGCACATGGACTTATCCTGTGTCTTCGATACTTTAAGAAAGATTTGAGACGTGTCATGGAATTTTAACCCGTCTTAGAAACCCAACTAGCAGTTAAGAGTCGACGTCATGATTTACGTTACATACTGGAAGTACGTAGACGCAGACCTACCTACTTTAAAAAGTTACTGTGTATACCCTTACTTCCAGAATTTGAAAGAGTGGTGGTATAAACCCGACGAAAACAAGTACTTAGGTAGGCTGTTCAAAGACTACGTAGACCTTAACTAAAAAGGTATGCTCTGTGAAGTAGTTACCTACTCTAATGTGTCAGACGGAAATATTGAAACCCCCCTTTACCATAATAAGTCAGTCGTCTTTTAGTAAGTACACTACTTACAAGGGTTGGGATGGCTCGTTGTAGTCTACACTAAAACTTGGGATTACTAGGAAGACGACATGAACCACAACTATTAGGTCATCGGTGACTTCAACGTGTTAGGTCAAGGTTATTAGGTTGTAAGGTTCCGAGTCTCAGACTTTACTTACAACTGTACTTTTTACATTGTTACCATCATCATCTACCCTCACAACAACCGTGTTTCCATAAAATCTAAATATTTTGTACTTTT
>MU130357.1:254110-321322 GCA_015039465.1 Phlegmacium glaucopus
TCAACAACAACAACATGAACCCCACCCTTGACAAGATTACGCAATTCACTCGACGACAAGATAGATGCGACACCCATATTGTCAACCTCTCTGTCATTAAGCGTCGTGAAAACTAGCATTGCTGTTCTATAGACAGAGATTCAAATTGATAATTTTTGGGCCGGAGCCAGCGCCAACAGGCACGTCTATACTATCATCGTTACACGTGATTGTTCAGAACATATCACGTACACAAGAGGAATTTCAACATTCTGGCATAGTATGACAAAATCATGCCTCTAAAAAATTATTTTTCTCTAGATTCCCAAGATCAGGGGATATTACTTTCACCAATGATGTCGGCACAGGAGAGGTAGCAACTCCTCCTCCTCCTCCTCCTCCTCCTCCTCATCTACCTCCCCTTCCTTATCCCCATCCCCATCCTCATCACTACTATCACCCTCCTTGACAATAGTTTCAGATACACGTTGACGAGTCAAAGGTTTAGCTGGAATGGAAAAGACAGCTGCTTTACCCTTTTGGATGGGTTTAGCGGGTGGAGCAATAGAAGCAGAACTCTCTTTGAGAGTCCGCTCAGTCCTATATTATAGAATAAATTAATATATATTATAATATGAGAAGATAATTGAAATTCATACGGAGTCAAATGAACATGATCACCAGTATTTTTTCTGGAAATAAAATTAGATGAATAGCATTAGTAAATGAAGAAGAAATACTTACATATTCTCTCCAGCTTTTCCTTCAGAGGCAGGTACTCTCTTCTTCAGTACAGTTGGTCTATCAATATAATCAGATTAATCTGAGGGTTCATGA
Organism: Phlegmacium glaucopus; assembly: GCA_015039465.1. Taxonomy (NCBI): domain Eukaryota; kingdom Fungi; phylum Basidiomycota; class Agaricomycetes; order Agaricales; family Cortinariaceae; genus Phlegmacium; species Phlegmacium glaucopus. The sequence continues at coordinate 254,927 of MU130357.1, forward strand.
ATTGGTTATTTTCGCACCTAATTCCCTTTCCTCTCTTCTTACTCTTGCCTTTCTCTTCACTCTCTTTTCCCTCTAAACCCTCTCCATCCCCTGTAGCAACTTTCTTCACAGGTGGTTCAGCAGTGGTATCTACAGAGGACTGGGCTCGTTTTCTGGTGCTCCTGCAAGTCTTAGGGGGTGATTTTGGCATTGAGATAGCTGTGGTAGATGATACTGAAGGCTTGGGAGGCATTGTAAGTAAGTAGGTTGAGTTGGATCTCTGTAGATGGTGGTAGATTGACAAAGAGATAACAGGAGCTGTTACTTCTTACATTATATAATTTTTTTCTCACATTTTTGAACAACTACTAAGTCCAACCAAAAATAAATAAATAAAATGAAATTCACTAAGAACAATGGTAGATTTGTAGGTTGAGTAGCTGACTAGCTAGATAATACATGAAAATTGCATCAAAACGGGTAGTGGTGGGTCAAAACCGGTCAGAGTAGGTAATGGCAGGTCAAAATGGGCGGTGGCGAGTCAAAATGGGCGGTGATGTGTTGAAACAGGTGGTAGATGGGCTGGGGTGGTAGCGGTGGGTTGAAATAGGTGGCAGGTGGGTCTAATGGGCGGTCAATGGGTGGCGTTGGCTGAAAACAGGTGGTGTTGGCTGAAAACGGGTGGTGTTGGTTGAAGAAGGGCGGTACCAACTGAAAACGGGTGGTGTTGGATGGAAATGGGGGGTGTTCGCTGAAAACGGCTGGCGTTGGCTGAAAACAGGCAGTGTTGGCTGAAAACAGGTGGTGTTGGTTGAAGAAGGGCGGTACCGACTGAAAACAGGTGGTGTTGGATGGAAATGGGGGGTGTTCGCTGAAAACAGGCAGTGTTGGCTGAAAACAGGTGGTGTTGGTTGAAGAAGGGCGGTACCGACTGAAAACGGGTGGTGTTGGATGGAAATGGGGGTGTTCGCTGAAAACGGCCGGCGTTGACTGAAAATGGATGGTGGGGGGTGAAAATATATGACGTGGGGTGGTTAGCACTCGGAAACAGGTGAGAAAAGAGGTATGTACCTCTTTGACGACCACAGATCGCCATCTGTGGTCGTCATTGCCGGCATTTTGATGTGGGGGGACGGTGACGTTGCCACGTTGCACGTCTGTCCTGTGGGGTATGTGTGGTAATTAGTGTATTGTATCGTAAAATAACATATTTACGTACCTTTTGATGACTACGGATGGCACGCAGCACCATCCGTAGTCGTTGTTGTTTGTCGCAGCCTTGAGGTGAGGTGGTGGTGTGAGAGAAAACAGAGGCGAGCTCTGGTCGTCACTTACAGTCACATAATCACCCACCTTGAGTCACGTGATTACCTTGCGTCCCGAACAAAATACATGACTCGTGTCATGAGCACATCACTGCCAAACAAGCCACACTTTGTAATGTTTATTAATAGCTGCTGTCCGGCGGCTGTCCGGTGCTGTCCACTGACTGTCCATTGGACTTCACTGGCCCATTTCCGGTGATTGTCCACCGGAAAGTCCATTGGTACTTTCCGGTGGACTAATTGTCCGACCGGACAAACACCGGAAATGGCATCGGACAGTCCCCGGAATAATATATCTATTTGTAACAACCAAAATTAGTATTTTCCAGACAGTGTCTGGTGACAGTCCAGCCGGAAAATGTGGGGGAGTGTAAAGACCTCGCTTCAGCCAAGATACCTAGGGAAGTAGTTCAATTGATACACTCAGTGGCCTGGCTACTGGATGAAGTGGAAGAAGATGCTGTGGCAGCTACAGCACACGACGCGGTGAATGCTCAATTGGAATATATGAATGATGAGCTAAAGTCTTTGACAGATCATTTTTGATCCACCATCAATGCAGAGGTGGAAAAACAAGTCGAAGCTCTGTCTGCTATGACCAAAGCTCTTGAGTCCAAGATCAACCTCCCTACTTCATACAGGATGCGGTCTTAGGGCAAGTCAGAGCCCCAGTAGGGGTGGATCTGAGAGTTGTAGTGAGGGTAGGCATCAGGGCAAGACAGTTCATCATGGATTTCCCTAAAGATTCAGCGATTCAACACACCAGGCTGAAATGCTTATACTCTTCAACAAGGCAATGGCTTCAGCAGAAGGGGAAGGGGAGGCAGTAAAGCGCAAGTTACAGGCTGTGGAGAAGCTGGCGAATAAGGGCTTTTTGGGAGAGTTTCTGCATGATGAAGGCACTAAGTGGTTTTCTCAACAAAAACATGTTAATGCCTTTATTACAGCCCTGGGAGACAAAGCAGCTGCATCAGAAAACTCTGATTTTTTGTCATAGTGAGTTATAGCAAAAATTGGAGTTTGCTGATGTGGAACTCAGCTGAAGAAAAGGCACCATCTGGTTATCGCCTACTATGTCCCCCTTAACCTTAACATGGTGGAGCAGTGCAATTGGACAAGGGACATGAACCGATGGTTATGTGGTAAAGGATGATTCTCTCTCGTCACGTCTTCCTTCCGCTTTGGGTTCTCCGGTTCTCGCCCGGCTGAGCCCATAATCTACATCTAACTACTTTGTAATCTAGTTGTTTATCTGTAATCTACTTGTAATCTACTTGTAATCTACTTGTAATCTGTTGAGTTCTGAGTGAGACCTGCCAGGTTGCACTGCCACATGTGCCCCCCCAGCAGCTAAACAATGTCCTCATTGTGTACACCTCTATTTGTCTCCTGTTTCCCGTTGTCAGGGGACTCATTGACCCGGGTTTCTGGCACCTCCTTGTTTTCATGTGCGATTGTTGATTTCCCATTGTTGTTGTTGCACATGATTTCCAATTGCACCACCTCTTTCTCTGCCTCTTTGTTAACCCCATGTTCTCCTTTTCCTCACTCTCCTCTCGTCTTTGCCACTCCTTTTCTATAGCTTCCTGTGCTTGTTCTAGCTCTGTTCCTTTCCTTGGTATGAATAGTCTCAGTCTTCTGGAGCTGAACTTTCCTGATATTGGCAGTCCTTCTAGTGTTTTGAGGTGATATGAATGATGAATTTGTTTTGTGATGCGTCATGGTGCTGAAAACTTTGGTAAGAGTTTCCTTTCCATTTTAAATGTGTAGTCTAAGTCACTCCTGTATACCTGTACTAGATCTCCCAACTTGAAGACCACTTCTCGGGGCAGGTGTGGTAAGACTTGTTTGTCAAATGCTACCTTGCGGCGGTGGGCATGTTCAATGATTTGTGTGTACCCGTCAGAGCGGTGTTGATCAACGTAAGCCATTTGTGTTTCTATTTTATTAACTGTTGGTGTAGTTGATGTTTTGGCAGATAGTGTAGGTTTTGTGTTTACAACTAGACCTAGAAGGAGTTTGTTGGGTGTGTATTTCAGGTTTGGGAGAATGCAATTGTTGATATGGCAGATGGCAGCATCGAGATGGTCTGACCAGTTGGTTGGTATTTCCATTGTTGTGTACTTGTCTTTGCCCAGGTCTGGTGCACACATTCATTTTAGTTGATCTAACAATATTCTGTTAGTGCCTTCAAGGAGTCCGTTAATCCATGGTGAGTACGCCGTGCAGATTTCCAGACTCGTTCCCCGTTTGTCACATTCCTCTTTGAGTTCTTTGTTGTTGAACTCTGGTCCTCCGTCTACCATCAACGTCTCTGGGGCTGTGAAGAGGTCACAGATGCTGCTGTAGCTCCTCCTCAATGATTTGCCTGTGGCTGCTGATTTTAATTTTGTCACCCATACTCATTGTGAATATAGATCTATCCACAGTCCAAGTTTTGTGAAGCCACCTTTTCCTTTTGGCAGTGACAACGTGTCCGCTACCATGAGCTCGAATGGATGACATCTAGTTATGGGCTCTAGGAGTGAATGAAGATGTGTTGTTCCGAATCCTTTGCATTTTCCACAGTCCATAATTGCCTTTGTGATAGACTGGTCCATTTTTGGGCTGGTGATTTTGTCCAAGAGCTTGGCTTTAATGTTGTCTCGGTAGAAATGGCCATGATTCCGGTGTTCCTCCCAGGCCAATGCTACTGTCTCTTCCTGCGTCACGCACTCTAGTTTTGCTCTGGCTCTTACTGACCCATCCCCTACCCTCCACAGCTGCCCTTCTTCAATCATGTACCCTTTAGCTTTATGTTGTGCTCTCCTTTGTACGCGGAGACTCTCTCCTCGGTCAAGCTCCAGTATTGAGTCAATGATTTTGATAAAGACTTTCTCTTTTGTGAAGCGTGTTCGTAATGCAGTATATGTGGCCTTGTATTGAGTCGTTTGGACGTAGAACATGTCGTTGGCCAGCCTGGTGCGTGCTTCCCAGTCTTCGCTCACTGTCCACTCATGCCCATCTCCAGGTTCTTTGGGTAAGTTAACAAACTTCTGACTGATACTGTCTGCTACTACGTTGAGATGTCCTGGTCGATGATGAACATCTATGATATTGTGTGCTAGGACTGCGTCTTGCCATCTTGCATGAGTTGAATTGAGTGTTTTGTTTAGGAGGTGGTCTCTAAGTGCTTGACAGTCTGTTTCGAGTTCGACTGGGTAGCCCCATATTATGTCGCTAAACTTATCTAGACTATGTTTTAATGCACCAAATTTGAGGATGAATGGTTTGTATTTTTCTTCTGTTGTTGAAGTTCGTTTTGATGTGAAGCCTATCGGGTGAGCTGTTGTCTTCTCTGTTCCATTGGGCATTACTGTAGTGAACCTTTGTGTCAGCATTCCTGCAAACCTGTATTTGCAACCATCGGTTGTTACAATAAATGATGTTCCATCGTATTTTGGCCCTTTGAGCACTGGCTCGCTTGTTAGTGCAACTTACAACTAAAGAAAGGCATGGTCATGCTCCTTTTTCCACAATCCTACGAGTGAGTGCCCTTTCATGGCACGGGTGTAGGCTGCTTTCCCTTTGAGTTTGGGTAGCTCTAGTTTGCGTGTGAGATTGGTGAGTGGTTGTGCTATGGATGCATATCCCTTTATGAGGGGTCAAAAGTAACCTGTTAGACCTAGGAACTGTTAGGGCAACTGCGACGCTGACTTAGTCAAGCTAGCAGGGGATCCAAAGTTAATAATATTTCAGAAAAGATATCTACAAGTGACTTACCTAGCAGGGGATCCAAATGGGGATCCCTGCTAGGCTGGGGGTATTTAAGTACTAATATGGACATAACGGAGATATAAAATAAATAAAGGAATGATACAATAATAATTAATTAATTAAATAAGAAGTGGTGTGATGTGAAAAATAGAAATAAAAGATGGAGTGAAATGGAGGATTGGAGTCGGAGTGGAACTATGGGGTTCCGGAGTAAACTGGTGACGGAAGCGGAGTTGGACGGAAGGTTGGAGGTCGTCGGAAAGGTGGGATGTATGATTCTAAGGTTGAAATTGAGTGTCCCCTAACAGAAACGAGCCTAGGTTTTGTAGGTTGGTTGGTGTTTTCCAGTCCGCGATGGCTGTTAGTTTTGTCAAGTCTGGTTTAATACCATCTGGGCCAACTCTTCCACCTGCAAATGTCGCCTCTGTCATGAAAAACTTGGATTTTGTTGCTGAAATGGACAGTCCTGTTTCGTTTATTCTTTTGAATAGGCGCTCTGTATCTGCAAGCATGGTTTTGAACTCGTCTCCACCCATGCCGCCATTGTCAACAAACAATTCAATTATCATTCCCGTAAACTTGCCCAGGGCATTTGCTGTCATCTCCATGAATGTGGATGGTGCGCCTGTGAGACCGAACGGCATCCTTTTATATGCAAAGTATCCTCTCCCTTCAACATAAAAGCATACATATGGCTGATCTTCTGGTTTGATTTCGCAGGCATAAAACCCATTGGCGAAGTTGAAAACCGTTACCCATCAATGGCCACTTAGATTTTGTTGCTTTAACCTGATGTCGCCTTGAGGCATAGGTGGTACTTTGGTGCCTTGGTTTAATTTGGCAAAGTCTTGACAGACTCTCCATTTGTTCTGTACTTGCGGGGGTTGGAGTCAGGAGTTGTTGTTTCTTTTGGTGGTAGATCCTCAAACGCCAAAGGAAATCCTGCTGCTATGCACTGGTCGTTTACGCAGTGTTGCAATTTGTCCAGTGTGAGTCCATCACCTTCGTGCATTTTCTTTGCTAATGTTGTTGCTCCACAGCACTTTACATCTCGGTGAGCTATTGGTCTTATGATATCTGCTGCCAGCATTTTATCAATGACATTGTTGAAGAATTCTTTTTGAGGTGGGCTCTGTGGTCTTTGGTTAATCTTTGTTCAGAATTGCTTATCACATGGTATGTTTAGATGATGGGCTGCTCCTTCCACTGTTGTGACTTTGCTCATTGACAGCACAAAGCAATTTATGTTCTCCGATATTAATTTCTGGACTGCCTTGTGTTGTGTTGGTGTTAGGTCCTGCCCAATTGTGACTTTGGCAAGGATCGCTGCTACGCGTGCGGGGTTGAATGGGTCTGTCTTCCTTGTTAGCAGATTTGGTTCGAAGATTTTTGTGATTTCTGGTTGTTCTATTCCTGGGTGTTCAGGGTTGTCTCCAGCAATTTCATCTAGGAGCCATATTGATTGCCAGTTTTCATTTGGTGCATGTTTATCTTGCTCCAGGTTGATTTCACTAAGTTTTTCATTGATATTAGTCAGACAGGATTCACTGTTATATTGGAGCTGGCTCAGAAGACTTCCCTCAAGAGGGATTGCAAATCCCCCATGAAGTTTGTGTGCTTTTAAGTCGCTTTCTGGTTCCTCTATTGGTTTGGCTATTGCTTCCTCTGCTGCATTGGTCAAACAATTAATTGGCTGTTTGATAGGTGGATATATGATGTTTGGGACTTCCCTCGAGGGGGATAGTATTTTATCCCCCGAAACATCAATGAGCTGTTTTATATCCACTGTTAGGTTTGCAAGTAGGTTTGCTGCAATGCCTCGCATGTTCGTGAACTGGTTTTCCAGAATAACCCACTCTTTTCCATGAGGTATGTGGATGACATCTTCTGCATAGTCGTGTACTGCATTGAATGCTTCTAGTAGCGGTTTTCCAAACAGCATTGCCCACGCACCATTGCTATTGAATATTTCAAAGGTGCCTTTGCAGCTTACCCCTCCAACTGTTACTTGTCCTATCCATACCCCCATTGATGGTATGAGCCGACCGTCTACCATTTGAAGTACTCTTCCTGATGGCTTTGGTGTTGATAGTCGGCCTTTTGATGCTTGGTACATGGTTTCGTTGATTGCATTGACCAGGGCGCCATCGTCGAATATGCTTCGGAACCTCACTGTCTCTCCCTTTGGTCCTGCTAATTCTACTCCATGTATGAATGGTATGCTTGCTTCCCCTTCTCTCTTTCCTTTTAGGCTGCCAATGCTGTACAAGTCAAGAATATCTTTATTTTCTGCTTTGTTGTACAAGATCTTTGTATCTGGGATAACTGCTACATCTGTTGGTAAAGCTCCCTCCCCTCGCATTGTGGTATACAGTCCATTGACAGGCCTATTCTCGTCCCTAAACAGTGGCTCGTCGTGCTTAGAGACTTCTGCTTGTTTCCTTCGCCATTCTGGGGTCATCAATGAGGCTTCCTGCTTTACATTGATGACCCTTCCCCTTTTCCCTGGTTTGCGAGTCGCTGGAGGTGTGCTAATTCATCTGCATCATACATTTGGATTTCATCTGATTCTGTAGCAACCATGTTGACATTGATAGGTGTTGCTGCTGTGGCCTCAGCTCTCTTCCGGATGGTTTGTGTGATTGATTGCCACCTTGCTTCGAATGCCGGTACCGCTGGTTGCGCACATGGTACAGGGTGGTGTTGCAGTCCACAAGTCCAACATTTGCCTGACGCAACAGGGACAGTGCCTGGAGTAAGAGGATACAATCTTGTCTCGCTAAGGCCCTTCCCGTTTTGACCATAAGTAGATTGCCATGTGGCTACTTGAATGTTATATCGTGCGAGGCCTTCTGGGTTGTTTGGTTGGATGGGTGGTACTTTATTGAGCACGTCTGCCAGTTGTTCATGGGCTGGTCTGTTGATGAAGGTACTGAGTGAAGGTTGAGGTATCAGTTGGCTACGCTGTGGTTGGTACTGGCTGGGGTTATAGCTGTGTTGTATTTTCAGTGAGAGGTTGATATTTTGGAATGCTGCTCTGAGTGATTTTGAGGGTGTGTTTGGAATTGCAGGTGTATAACGGGCTAAGTCCCATTCCTCTTCAATCTTTTCCATAATCTCTTCGAGAGTGATACTTCTTATGGTATCTGCAAGCTGTTTCCATGTCATAGATTTTAAACCCACAAGTTTTTGGAGTGCTTTGGGAAGTTTCTTCTGCGTTGAAGCAACCAGCAGGTTGTTTGTATCAGGTATATCTCCTGCCAGTCTTTCAATCCTGTCTGCTCCCATGCTCGCTGCAACCCTCTTCCCTAAATCACTTGGTTTTAATGTGGTTCCATCAAGTAGCGCCTGTTTTTCGGCTGTTGTTTTCTCTGTGATGGGTTTCTCTGGCCATTGAAGCTCAAAGGCTGCTCGGATTGTGACAAAGGATACTTTATCCATGGTTTGAAGAGTTGAGAACCATGCTGTGGCTGGCGGTTTTGCTTTCAATGAGAGTTGGAAGAATCTGACTTTCTCTGGTTCGGTGAGTCCCGTTTTCATCAGTATCATGCATTTGAGTTTATTCATGAAATCCTGTGGATCTTGATCTTCAGGTTTTCCAGTGAATGAGCAGTTGGTGATGTCTGTCATGTCTGGGTTGTTGAAATAGAAGTCGGGATCAGAGGATGATGATACTGTCAGAGCTTTCGAGATGTTGGGTGTTATCTCTTCTGGTGTCCAGACAGCAGGGGAGAAGGTGAATTGGGATGATGGTGGGGAGAAATCTGTCTGGGTTGAACCTGACTCGTCTGACTCTATGGTTGGTGTGGGACTACAAGTTGGGGGTAAATAATGTTCCTGAACGTCACGTTCAATGTTGTTTATGGACTGGCGTGGTGCTAGCCTGGTCCAATGTTCTGAGGTTTGTAGCTGAATTGTAGAAACTGGTAGGGAGCAGGTTTATGAAAGTTTTGGTTTACTGGTGTTCTGGTTGGTTCTGGGTTTGTCTTATCTTGTGTTTGGCTTATTTGTCTGGTTTTCCGTTATCGATGGGTTGCAGGGTAGGAATCCTTCTGTTGTCACCAGATGGAGCAGTGCGATTGGACAAGGGACATGAACCGATGGTTATGTGGTAAAGGATGATTCTCTCTCGTCACATCTTCCTTCAGCTTTGGGTTCTCTGGCTCTCGCCCAGCTGAGCCTGTAATCTACATCTAACTACTTTGTAATCTAGTTGTTTATCTGTAATCTACTTGTAATCTACTTGTAATCTACTTGTAATCTGTTGAGTTCTGAGTGAGACCTGCCAGGTTGCACTGCCACAATGGACTCTCCAGAGCACCTAAAGGAAATAGCTGAAGTTAACAAGATACAAGAAGGTGATCTCTCTGGCATGTGATGGGTCAAACCACCAGCACAAAGGACACCTACACAGACCTGTGGACATTTCCTCCTTTTCTTCTCTGACCCCAACGTGGCAAATAGGGCCAAGATGGAATATTTAGTCATCTGTAACAAGAGGGTTTCAGTCTCAAAGTTCAAGAAGGAGCCAATTAGGTGTCTCAAGTGCCAGGGTTGGAGTCACATAGCAGCAGAATGTATTTCCAACAAGGATATCTGCAGCACATGTGGTACACGTGGGCATCGCACCAGCTCCTGTACTAACAACAATGTTACTCACTGCAGGTCGTGTGACATGGAGGATCATACAAGTTGGTCCAGAGACTGTCCGACCTTCACCAGGAAATGTCAGGAATACAATGTGAAGCACCCAGAAAACGACCTACCCTACTACCCATCTACAGAGCCTTGGACCTGGGAGTCAGGACCCCCTCCTACACCAGCTGCCATTGTGCAACAAGCAACAGCTGGGTCCTTTCCAGTTTGTCAACCAGTGCCCTCGCAAAGGCTTAGGCAGCATCAACTTCACTTCAAATCCTGTACACCAGGTAATAGCAGATCTCAGCCTCGTCCACAAGCCACAGATCAAGGTCCAGTTGGAAGGACACTCCAGGAGAAGCCGCTATTCCCATACTCAGAGCTGAGTAACCTAGACAACTGGAATTTGGGGTCCCACCCATCAATGCTGATATACCCTACCCCACCCAACAAATAGAAACCTTGAACCTCCACTGAACAGATTACAAATACTTCGATTAAATCTCAATAAATCACAGAAGGCCCATCCAGACCTCATTAATGGGGCCTTAAGTAAGGACTGGGACCTAATACTAATACAGGAGCCTTATCTCACTCTTCTCAGCCATGTACAAATACCGAATGGTTTCACAGGCATCTTTCCTCAAGACCAGCTAGCAAATCCAGAAGATGTTGTCAGATCAGTCATTTGGGTAAACAGTGGTGATATGATTTAAATCTGCATAAGCATGGTTTTTGCAATTTTTATCTATTATTTCAGCATAAATATTAATTAATGCACCAATAACTGGTTAATACAACTGATAATAAACAAGGGAATCAGAGTTGTCTACCCTACAACTGCTGATTAGACCTATTACTGTGTGACTTAAATGCATTGTGAGGAATAGTTTCCGGGTGCGAGTATATAGGGGGGAGTTGACTCCATCAACTCTAATGTTCCGAATTTGTTGTTTTATTATTTCTTGATATTGGTTATGTTTTTCTTGTTATTGGTTATATTTTTTTTTTTGTTGTTGTTATATGTTATATGTTATATGTTCTCCTCTTATACTACAATATAACTACAGCTTTTTATACCTTTAGTTTGTAGTACTGTGTTTTGAAAATGGATATATGGGAATCTAAGATCCGAGAACAAAAACGGAGAGGTAACAAATTTGTATGTAAGAATGGACTGTGTAATTTTGGAGTAATTTCCAAAAGGGGAATGAATTTGAAATTGATAAAATAGGAAACGTACGAATTTGGAAAATGTAACGCGGTGCGAAATTCCGTATGTGATATAATGAATTTGAAATTATGAAAATAGTAATAATTCGAGGTAGGGAGAATCCCTCCTCACAGCATATAGTTAATAAGTGTGGTCAATAGACTATCATTTGTTACACTACAAATTGCATGTCTGGATTAAAACCAATAAATCCATGAAAATCCTTATAGACTTGGCACAGGAAAAGTTAAATAAACAATATTGGGTTAGCAAATGTCATGGGGTGTGATTGTGGAGCAACAGAATATTATTAATAAATATTCAGGGGAAGGTTGGTGCCCTAGCAACAGTGGAAGCAGAGTAACCAAGATAGTGGAACCATGTGATTGTGTGGGAATCATGATGATTAAGGATAGGGGGAGTGCTGAACAATCATAAAGATTGTTTCCAGGCACAATAGGCACAGTTCCCACCAAGAGGGGTGGAAACTACCTAAAATTAGGAACATGGGGCTAAAAATAGAACAACCCCTATGTTTCCAGGAACAATGAGTGCACATGGTGCCAGAACCAAAGTAAGGGTACCAGGAACCAGTATATCTATTTTTGGACATTATCTATTTTTAAGTATCTCAAATGTATAAAATACCTCCCAGGGTTTGTAAATAGTCAGAAAATTGGATTCTTTCTTTCCCCCCCTCATTTGCAACCTAGTACAGCTCACTGTCTTAGACATTGAGCAAGAACACTTGTCTTTGAGTAGTGGACTTGAAAATAAATCAGTTTCTCAGAGTTGTTTGACTTGTTGCAATAATTGTTGAATTGTTGTAAAAGTTGTTGTTGTGTTGTGTTAAAGTCATAGCAGAAGTTTGAGTCTTTTTGTGTATGCAATTGTGTTGAAGTTGTAACAAAGTCTTGGACTTTTGTGTACACAAATTGTAAATCAATCAGTAAAGTCTTAGGAATTCTTTGACTGGTTGTTGGTGCAAGCCATAAATTGCAAAACCACTTAAAAGTTTGATCATCCTTCAATTGATCCAAATTATTGTTGTTGTTGTGTGTATTAGTTGAAGTGAATTTCAAAATCTTGGAAAGGTTATACTTTCTAGAAAACCCAACTTGCATTATTAAGATTGTATAAAGTATTGATTGAGTTATTGTTTTGAGTAGAGATTTTTATAATCTTGAAAATACACCTTTTCTCAACAACCTCTGTGCAGTTACATCAGCGGCCTTTCTACAAACTCATAGAAAGCCCTGAATATACCAGACAACAACAACCTCACCAGTATTCAAATCAACACAGGTAACAGCAAGATTTCAATTATCAACATTTACAACGACTGTACCCATTCTCATATGCTTATGCAGCTGTGTCAGTACATGCAGATGGAGCACCTTAATCTAGGAGGGAGAGTTTATGATCACGTTCTGTGGTGTGGCCACTTCAACAGGCATCACCCCCTCTGGGATGATGATGTTGAGGTATTACAAGTTTATCTCATTCATTTATCTTAGTATATATATATCTTATCTCTTTTCCATTTTGTTTCCCTGAATGCATTATGTAATTGCATTCACTTATATGTATCATCTTTTTAGTTAGTAGTTTCAACTTCTTATATGAAGTTGAGACTGTGAGTAGTTTTATTTTACATACAAAATTCCTTACTAAAAGCTCCTAGATATCTCATATATTTCTAGGTACTTAATTACACCAAACTTCTTATATGAAGTTGAGACTATATCTCATATATTTCTAGTTCCAGCTGCAAAATACTTCTAACAGGTTATGGGCCCCGGCACTGCTATGTCCACTAACAAATCCATTTCCGACTCTTCCAGCCTTACAGTGCCTAAACTCCATGATGACGGAAGTGATTGGTCTGATTACCTACCCAGGATACAAAGAGCTATGGGTTCAAAAGGACTCTGGAGACACATAGAAGGGACAGCAGTAGTGCCCAAGCCATTTACGTTGCTTAACAGAGTACCTGTCTTGGAAGATGGCAAAACAAAAGCTAATGAGGAACAGATTGAAACAAAAGAGATTAGATTGGTCAAATTTGAAAAACGAGAGTACATGGCCCAACACATCATCCTATCCACCACCTCGACACGTCTTGGAGCTAAAATAAAGAACCTAATGACTGCAAAAGAGATGTGGGAATTAGTCAAAGCAGATGCCAGGACGAAAAGCACATTGTACTTACTGGTTAATACTGGATGCCGAAAACCAAATTGCCAGCATGAAGCTTAGCGACAATGATGATCCAAAAATCCATCTCGCTGAGCTAAAACAGCACTTCCAAATCATGCTACAACGCCGTGACAATCTCATATCTATGGGTTCAACATTATCCAACTCGCAATTTAACACAATCATCATGACTCCCTTACCTGAATCATATTGTCCAACCCTCCAAACCATTACTGCAGCCGAACGAACAAATTCCGCTCTTGGTACATCATCAAATTGAATGAAAGCCAATGACCTGATTGCCTTCTTTATTGAAGAAGCCCAACATCGAGTAATTAAAGACGAATGATCAAAATATGCTGAATCAGCTCCTGCAGTCAACTCAAAAAGGTCTGGAAAGGGTTGTTGTAGGCCAGGAAACAAACCTGAAAGGTCGCAAAATGCAGATCCTGATGAGTGGCAGAAAACCTGGCCACACTCAGCCAAACTGCTGGTCTAAGGGTGGTGGCAAAGAAGGACAGGGACCGCTATTGTGCACCAATACTGATTGGTAGCGTGAGAAGAAAGCTTAAAAGTTGCCATCATGAAAATAAGCAGACTTTGAATTCACTTACCTATTTTGGAAGCGGCCCTGAATCGTGTTCCTGGTCAACAAATCATTTGTTCAATGATATCATCCTCATCACTCATCTTATTTGCAATGTCTCACACTATGCTGTCTATTGTTTACACTATCGACATGCTCCTAAGCATCTACCATCCATTTGTTCCTTGGCTAGTGACCCAGCAAAGTGATCAATCTACCATTTGCATCGGTCATCGGCTCGTGTTTGATCATATCTTTGGTCCATCATTTCAAGAACAGCCCCTTTATGGATGCATCAGCCACATCTCCCATTATGTCAGAGGCTTTGTCATTGTTGTTGTGGCTATGGACCCACAAGTTTTCACTTCAGCCATCTATCTTGCCATCCCTCGCTCTTGGATCTCACTCAGTCCCCTATCCTCAATTATCTACCTCTTATCTTATCATTCACTGCCAAAACCATCATTCACGCGGTACATAAAGCCTTCCCACCCTCTTTATGACAACTTAGGAAGTCCAGGAGGATCACGACTAAGCAGGAATTGCAGATGAATCAGCAGCAGAGGATTATTCTCGCAGAGTGTCAAGTGTTATCAAGGCTGCGCGACATGGGACTATGGGCAAGTAGTGTTTTCTTGGGAACAAGGCTGCGCCTTTCAAGTGTTGACTCAGGACCTTTCACATTTTTGACATGACCACATGCCTATGGAGTTGATATATTTTTGCTATTGGACTATGTACACTGCCTTCTTTTCTTTTCCCTCGCACTTCAACACTCTACAGATTTTTTTATTGTTCCTTCTTCTTTTCCATTGTTCTTTTCTTCTCGCAGCTGTCCTCTCTTCATCATTCTCCCTTTGACAGTGTGTACTTCTTTCTTTTTATTGTTCTACATTGCCTCATCCTTAGGGTATAAATACTGCTCTTTTGTATCAGGATAGGTAGTTTCTCCCAATTCATTCTTACTCCCCAACAGTCATCTTCTCAGTGGAATTCCAGTGAATTTCTCCCTCTAAGTTTGCTTTTCAGTCCTTTACTGTCAACCTACTGTCAACTGCTATAGTCTTACTGAAGACTCTTTCTCATTCATCCTCATCCTTCTCTTCTCTATTCTTTCCCCCCTATCTCTGTGTGTTACAAGTCTAAGGCTAAGCCTTCCCTAAATGAATAACAGGGAGTCTCTTGACCTAACGACTGGTCCACTGCTCTCTGGTTAGTGTTATATAACAACACACACAACAATTTATAACCATGACAGAGGAAACCTAAAAGGAATGAGTCAGCAGTGGTAGCAACCCAAGAAAAAGACAAGCTATTCGCGTTCACTTGTACCTCTGACTACACAGCCCTCGTGAATGACCTGAAAATCCCAAAATTGAGGCTAGGTGGATGTGTTGACAGCAGCGTGAGCACCATTTACTGCCCAGATCATTCCAAATTCCAAAATTACCATCCTATCAATGAGGATATAACCACAGCTGATGGTCGAACCTTGAAGGCACTCAGAACTGGGGATCTACATATAGAGCTACCAAATGGGTCAAAACAAACTGATTTCACATTCAACGATGCTATATACGCACCTGATATGGCCTTCACCCTAATTTCGGTCTCGAAACTTGACAAAGCTGACTATACTGTCACGTTATAAATCATTGTTGTTGTTGTATATAAACACCAACCAGAGAGCAGTGGACCAGACCTTAGGTCAAGAGACTCCCTGTTGTTCGTTTAGGGAAGGTATAACCTTGACTTTTAACACACAGAGGTAAGGGGAAAGATTAGAGAAGAGAAGGAGGAGGATGAAGGTCTTGGAAGATGAATGAGGTATAAGACGAGGATGAGGATGAGCAAGAGAGAGTCTTCAGTAAGACTATAGCAGTTGAGGGATAGGGGATAGATTGACAGTAAGGGGCAATAAAAGCGAACTTAAGGGAGGAATTCACTGGAATTCCACTGAGATGATGAAAGTGGGGGGGAAAGAATGAATTGAACTGAACTACCTATCCTGGTACAAAAGAGCAGTATTTATACCTAAGGATGAGGCTATGTAAAACAATAAAAAGAAACAAAGTACGCGCTGTCAAAGGAAGAAAGATAAAGAGAGGACAGCTGCGAGAAGAAAAGAACAATGGAAAAGAAAAGGAACAGTAAAATAATCTGTAAAGTGTCAAAGTGCGAGAGAAAAGAAAGGAAGGCAGTGTACATAGTCCAATAGCAAAAATATATTGACACCATAGGCGTGTGGTCATGTCAAAATATGAAAGGTCCTGAGTCAACACTTGAAAGGCGCAGCCTTGTTCCCGAGAAAAACACTACTTGCCCATGGTCCCATGTCGCGCAGCCTTGATAACACTTGACACTCTGCGAGAATAATCCTCTGCTGCTGATTCATCTGCAATTCCTGCTTAGTCGTGATCCTCCTGGACTTCCTAAATTGTCATAAAGAGGGTGGGAAGGCTTCAGGTACCGCATGAATGATGGTTTTGGCAGTGAATGATAAGATAAGAGGTACATCAGCAAACTTGGGGCCGGCTTACCGGCACCGGACAGCACCAGACAGCACCATAGAACCATAGAAAAGGTTCTTTTGTTTATAGTGCTGTCAAAGCCTTTGACATAATGGGAGATGTAGCTGATGCGTCCATAAACGGGCCGTTCTTGAAATGATGGACCAAAGATACGATCAAACGCGAGCCGATGACCGATGCGAATAGTAGATTGATCGCTTTGTTGTATCACTAGCCAAGGGACAAACGGATGGTAGATGTTAAGGAGCATGTCGATAGTGTAAATGATAGACAACATAGTGGAAGACATTGAGGATATGATGAGCGATGAGGATGTTATCGTTGAACGAATGGTTTTGTTGACCAGGAACGCGATTCAGGGCCGCTTCCAAAATAGGTAAGCAAATTCAAAGTCCGCTTATTTTCATGATGGCGACTTTTAAGCTTTCTTCTCACACTACCAATCAGTATTGGTGCGCGACAATGTTTGCCAAAAGGATGTGCTTGATTAAAAATCCTACTGGAAAAACCATAGCCACCATTCCACATTCTGAGGGGCTGTACAGGATTGGGAAACCTGAAGGGGTGAAAGAACCAAATCAAGCCAATTCCGCTTCTGTCAAAATGTCCATCAGCAAAGCACATCAAAAATTAGGTCATATTTCCCACTCAGCTATCAAACATGTGATATCAAAGGGGCATATTCTCGGAATAGATCTCAACCAGGAATCTAAACCAGAATTCTGTGAAGCCTGTGCAAAAGCGAAGTCAATAAATCAACCTTTCCCAAAAGAGTCACATACCAGGGCTACAAAATTTGGTGAAAGAGTCCACTGGGACCTCTGGGGGCCAGCTACAGTTAGAAGTCTTAGCGGAAATCATTATGTAGCTGCCAGGATTGATGATGCGACTTGCGAAACAGCTCTCTATTTTCAACAAAAGAAAAGTCAGACCCTTGATTCATATAGAGAAGACGAAGCCTTAATTGAGACCCAAACTGGAAACTGAATAAAGGTTATGCGTTGCAATCGAGGGGGAGAATTTATGTCGAACAAATTCACTAGTCATCACAAAAAGAAAGGAACAGTTCACGAATTCACTGTCCATGACTCACCTCCTCAAAACGGCATATCCGAACATGGCATGCAAACAAGAGCTGAAAGAGCTTGAGCCCTTCTATTAGCTTCTGGTTTACCATGGTTTCTATGGGAAGAGGCAATGAAGCACACTACATGGCTCCAAAACCGAACACCAGCTTGTGCACTTGATGGCAAAACACCCTACAAAATGACGCACAAAAAGAAACCTTACCTAAATGGGCTACAAGAATTTGGAGCAGCTGCCTACATCAAGGATTTAAAGGCCGGAAAGTTAGATGCTCATGCAAATCTTGTTAGATTCATTGGATATGATTCCAAATCCAAAGGTTATCACATCTATTGGCCAAATAAGCACTCAATATCGGTCAAACAGAACATTGTGTTCAATGAAAAAGACATACTTACCAAACAAGATGTTGTCATTACTTCTGGGAACTATCTGGCTGAGGGGGAGAGGGATAAGGTCATCCAGGCTCCAGTAACTGTCAATCAGTCAGAAGATAATCACGATCCACAAAACGAAGCTGAAATAAACCATCATCAAATGGATCAAGATGACTTACATGACAAAAACGAACCTTCAAGTTCAGTCCCATTCCCACAAATGCCTGAAATCTTGCATGAGTCACAATGCGATGACGCAGACAAATCCAGTGAACGTTCAGACTATGGACAAGGCCAGCGGCCATGAAAACCTCGCGGAGCCTATAAGGCTATGAACAAAGGCACATTAGCAGCAATGGCAGCATATGAAGACCTAGATGATGAAGAAAACATCAGAAATTACATCACGGAAGATAACAAGGACTTACTCTGTGATTCACCTCCTAATTTCACAATAATTGGAAATATGGGAAACAAACCACCATCTATGGACAAAGCGCTTCATGGTCCTGATGCCAAAGAGTGGCAAGCTGCCCTTGACTACAAAATCAGTCAACTCGAAAAGCTAGGTACATGGGTAATTAAAGATTTACCTCAAGGCCATACTGCTATACCTTGCCAAGAGGTACTTCGCCACAAGTGTGGACCTGACGGAGAAATCCAAAGCTATCAAGTCCGAATAGTAGCTGGTGGACACAAACAAGTTGAAGGGATCAATTATACTGAAACATTTTTGGCCACTGCGAAAATGCCAACCGTTCGGGTGGTCCTAACAAACACAGCAGTTCAAGATTGGGAAATTGAACATGTTGACGTCAAAAGCGCTTACCTCAATGCCCCATTAAAGGAAACTATATATATGAAACCCCCAAGAGGAGTCCTAAAACCAGGGCAAGAGGGCAAAGTGTGCCATTTGTTGAAAGGTCTATATGGCCTGAAACAGGCAGGTAGAGGGTGGTACCAAGAAATGAGTAAAGTTTTTGTAAATGAGTTGGGATTCAAGAAATTGGCTATCGATCATTCAGTTTTCTATTGACGATCAGGCGACAAACATACCATTGTAGCCGTAGTGACTGACAACATGGCAGTAACCTCGAAACGAAAACTCAATGCCAAAAAATTCAAATCTGAAATTTGTAAGTGATGGGAAATCACTGATCACGGCAAAATACGGTGGTTCCTTGGATACAAAATCAGATGCAATTGAAAAGAACAAACTATATCTATAAATCAACAAGCATATATAAAAGCAATGGTAGAAAAATTCCAACTCACCAATTCAAAGCCGGTTTCGACCCCTATGGAGCTGGGAGCTCACTATACGAAAGATCAATCACCTTCAACACCAAATCAAGCTTTACAAATGAGGGGCATACCTTATGCTGAAGCAATAGGATGCGTTCTATGGCTGGTTGTTGTTTTGAGACCTGATGCGGCCTTCGTAGTTGGTATTTTGTCCCAATTTATACAAAATCCCGGAAAAGTCCACTGGGAGGCGCTAAAACGAGTCATCAGTTACCTCGGACACACAAAAGACTTGTGGCTCATGATGGGTGGTACAAAAGGCCCAGTTGAAGGCTTTAGTGATGCCGATTGGGCCAGCCAGAAAGATCGGCACTCAATATCTGGTTATTCTTTCCATATCGGGTGTGGAGCAGTTTCCTGGAGCTCGAAGAAACAAAGCATTGTTGCATTATCAAGTACTGAAGCAGAGTACGTAGCACAGACACATGCAGCCAAGGAAGCACTGTGGCTTTGTGCTATCCTCGAAGAATTTGGACGGCCAAAAAATCAACCATTAAAAATGAACTGTGACAATCAGGGGGCAATAGCATTAGCAAAAGACAACAAATTTCACACAAGAACTAAACACATTGACCTACAATACCACTTCATCCGTGAGGCCATCGAAGATGAAAAGATCAAAATTGAATACATACCTTCAAGTGAAAACATAGCAGACATCTTCATGAAGGCATTATCGAAGGAGAAGTTTTGAGCGTTCGTTGAATCACTTGGATTAAAGAGGATGGGAACAAAGGGCATTTGAAACCCAGTTATCAATACTCTTATTGTTTAATTGATCTGGTGATAAATGAAACGGCATGTTTTCTTATCACCTGATCACCATGTTGTGCCTGCATGCACTCGTTTAACTCGAGGGGGAGTGTTAAGGTATTACAAGTTTATCTTGTTCGTTTATCTTAGTATATATATATCTTATCTCTTTTCCATTTCATTTCATTTCCTGAATGCATTATGTAATCACATTCACTTATATGTATCATCTTTTTAGTTAGTAGTTTCAACTTCTTATACGAAGTTGAGACTGTGAGTAGTTTTATTTTACATACAAAATTCCTTACTAAAAGCTCCTAGATATCTCATATATTTCTAGTTCCAGCTGCAAAATAATTCTAACAGATGAGGCACATCAGGAAAAATGATTTTGGCCCTAGGTAGCCTTGGGTAATTTGTTAGTATCACATCACTACTCAGGACATCCCAGGACACCCCAGGACATCCTAGAGTAGCACAGGTAAAATTTGAGTGTTAGAGCCCATTCGGTAGCAAAATTAAAATTAAAATATTCAAGAATAGCCTAATCAAGTTTGGAGTGATGTCACACTGATTAGATAGATCAACTTGAGATCAACAGTTATGACCGACTCCAGTGATGAAGATTATGAACAGCGTCAAGAGGCCATGCTCAAATATACTGCTGCTATCTCCTATGCTGCTGGTGCTGCTGCACTCGCTTATGCTCTCCCACTCTATGATAAAACTCCTTACCATACATCAGCACTGACAGGAGCTGATTGGGTCTGTGAACTTCTCAATGGTCATCCGGAACGCATTCGCTCTGAACTCGGTGTGCACAAGGAAGTCTTCCATAATCTGATCAAAGCTTTGCAAGAAGGTGGACTTCAATCATCTAAGCACGTCTCATTGGAAGAGCAGCTTGCAATATTCCTGTACACTTGTGTAACAGGCCTCTCCCTCCGTCATGTAAGTGAACAATTCCAGCGTGCAAATGAAACAACATCAAAGTAAGTTTTACTTTTGTGCCATTGGATTATTATTTGGACGACACTGATATGGACCTTAGGTATTTCACCAAAATGCTCGTATTTTTTTCATCAGCTCCATTTTACACCCAACATGTTCGTCTACCTCCCATTGGAGCACCCACACCACCCGAAATTCAAAACAATGTGAAGTTCTATCCATTCTTCAAGGATGCCCTCGGTGCGATTGATGGCACACACATCAACTGCAGTGCTACTGCCGAAATGCGACAAGCCGCTCACAATCACAAAGGTGGTGTCACACAGAACTGCCTGGCCATCTGTGGCTTTGACATGACTTTTTACTACATATTTAGTGGGTGGGATGGGTCAGCGGCAGATTCTACAATGTTCTATGATGCTCGTGTCACAGATCTGCACATTCCCCCAGGGAAGTACTACCTGGCAGATGCAGGATTCCCCATCTGTGAGGGACTTCTTATCCCAAAGCGGGGTGAGCGCTACCACCTCGCAGAGTGGGGTCGTGCTGCACAGAGGTGAGCTCACATTATTCAATTTATTGCATTTTCTAATATTTTGCTGTAGACCTACAAACGCAAACGAGCTTTTCAACCTACATCATGCATCAGCACGCAATGTGATTGAACAAATCTTTGGGGTGTTGAAACGTCGTTTCCGCATCCTTGTATACCCAGCAGAAATCAACATGGATCTACAAGCACGCCTTCCCGCAGCTCTTGCTGCAATTCATAATTTTATCCGCAATTACGACCCAGAGGAGCTTAATGACTTTACTGAAGCGGAGGACTTGGAACGAGGCTTTGTCTCAGGAGAGCTGGCGGCAGGGCAACCAGGGAGAGCTGAGAGAGAACAAGCAAATGAAAGGCGGGATGAAATTGCAAGTGCAATGTGGATGCAGTATCAAGCTGAGCTTCAGCGCAGAGGTGGTGCTTAATGATACCATATTTGTTGAATAAAATCCATGACTCAATCACACTTGCAAAAGACTATCATGAGCATAGTATTGAGCTAAATAGGTAATGGTTACAACAGGATACAGCATGGAAAAACTACAGAATCTAGGCCTCAGTCGCACTGCTGGCAGCAGGGAACCCCATTTGTTCCAACTGCTTTTGAACCCAAAGCTTCCGTACATCAGGACACACAAGTGCTATGTAGGTGTCCGCTCGAGCTGTATTCTGCTCAAAGAGGTCAGCAAAAGCAATAGCCTGTTCAGCTGTCAACATCTCTGTGTTTTGCAAAAGCGCAGTTGCCTCGATCCTGCGTTCTGCAGAACTTCTCCAATAACAACGAGGCTGTGACATAGGACCATCACGCACCGCCCCATGAATGTCGCGGAGGGCGTCACTGATGCCATGAAGTGCCAGTGCACCATTGGGGGCAGAGTTGCGCGGTCGTTTGCCATATGATCCAGAGCCTATGCTGCTTGAAGTTGTTCTGATAGAGCTAGAAGTACTGTCATCAAGTGCTGAGTATTTGCGCTTTGAGGATATTGAAGATAATACAGAAGATGGACGCATTGGTGTGGTGGGTGGAATATTCGCATCCTCATCGCTGCTATCAGGTTCACCACTGGGTACTGCAGCAGCGAGTACCAAAAGCAGTGATAGAGTAGTCAGCCTGTTGGGTTCACTGGTGGCAGTGGGTGGCATTTGCCCTTCACCCGAAGCATTGCTTGGTCCACTATAGGGCGCATTTGCAATTGCGCCAAAACTTTGTTGCGAGGGGCGGAAGGCATGCACACCTCTTACAGTGCTTGGCATTATAGCCTGTATGCGATTGAAATGTGGAAACCCTTTTGTCTTGAAGGGCTTTGCGTCTTTGTTTTTCTAAGAATCCATCAGTGGAGCAAAGGTACTATATCATCGTGATAATACTCACAACAACGCACTCATTCCAAGCAAATATCTGTTTGATGTCGATATTAAGGCCATTCTCATCATCCCAGCTGAAACCTGATAACCTTTTGAGTGCAGCAACAACATTGTAAGACTTTTTGAGCTGGCAACAACGTGTCAAATCATAAATTGTGTATAAGATAAACACATACCCGATCCCACTTGGCTGAGCATCCCGCTGCTGTCTTCGGACCTCCAGTTGCACTGTGTACTTTCATTAGCACAGCAGCAGAATTCCAGAATGCCTGTTTGAATTTCATTCCATCGCCGGCTTCAGACTTGTGGTCAGCAATGTAATCAATGAGCGCAATCTCATCAGCGAGATCCCAGTGTGCCTTGGCAGCATTTTCAAGAGAGAGAGGGACAGGCAGACTATCCTGATGTTGAGGGGGGCTGTTACGAGTATTCATGGCATGCATGGCGTTGTGATGCTCCTCAGATAGCGGCGTGTGAAACGAGCGACACTGTGGTCGCTCAATTCACACGGTCAGTGGTTGTGACTCAACCGTGACAAGGATTAAACTGGATTTTTTCTTCTGCTGCCGAATGGGCTCTTACACACTTATCCAAGGACACCTCAGGACAACCTAGGACAGCATAGATAAAGTTTTGAGTGTCACCCATTTTCTCAGGACACCTTTAGTGTATCCTGGTGCATTGACCATCTGGATTAAATCACATCAGGAGGCCCTGGGAGTCCCTTAGAATTTATGAATTCCGCTAGAAAATCTTTAACTGCTGCATCCAGGAAAGTATTTTGCAGTTTTCTCAATAAGGAGAGCTGCCATTAATATAATTTAAACATATTCAGGGTCCTAAAACAATTCTCTACCATCTTTAAAAAATTTCCTTTTTTGGAATTTATGTAATCTACCCTGCCATATGCTCGAAATCATGCTTATCTGTGATCATGTGACCAATGGTCTGTGCGCCATCCAAAAGATATATAAACCACCCACAATTTTGTTTTCTTATTTCCTACTTCCCCAGTATTATACTAGTATATACAAGGTTTAGAATAATTGAATATAATTTTATTATTATTATTATTATTCTGTTGTGTGAGACCACTCAAATATCTGGTTTATATATGTTTTCTAGCATCAGATCCAGAGGGACTAAGGCTGCCTCAGGTTGCTCTCAGGTTGCCTCAGGTTGCCTCAGGACGCTCTCAGGTTGCCTCAGGTTGCCCCAGGACAGCCTAAGACTTTTCATACATAGGTAACTTGCACCCCAGGGCGACCTCTTGACCTGAGCACCCTGAGCTGCCTGGGGCACCCCAGGACATTTCAGGACAGCCTAGGGCAGAAGTCATTTTTCCTGATGTTGCACCTGATCTCCCCCACCAAATAATCAAGGGCACATTCAAAGACCACCTTGTCACCTGGGTCCAGCAATACATCAACCTTGTAAACTCGCCTGCAGAGGCTTCCAAAATACTTGCAGACATTGACTGACGCATTGCTGCTGTACCACCATTTCCTAGGCTGCGTCGTTTTCCTGAAGGGCAAGGATTTAAGCAATGGACAGGTGATGATTCTAAGGCGCTTATGAAGGTCTATAATTTATTTTTCTGTGCTCACTTTTGCTCACATATACAGGATAGGTATATCTCCCTGCGATTGCTGGCCACGTTCCACCCAAGATGGTCCCCTTCAACATTTCATGGAATTCTGCTCCCTTGTTCGCTGTGCTGTTTTGGATGAAGATGATCTCGTGGCAATTGACAATGCCATCACCAACTTTCATATCACTCAAACCATCTTTGAAGAACTCGGTATCTGTCCTGATGGGATTTCTCTCCCCCAACAACACCTACTTGTTCATTACCATCACCTCATTCAGGAATTTGGTGCTCCAAATGGTTTGTGTTCATCAATTACTGAGTCCAAACACATCAAGGCTGTGAAGGCGCTCAAGCCATTTTGAAGCCCTTGGTCAGATGTTGATGACAAACCAACGTCTCGACAAGCTTGCTGCCTCACGTATTGATTTTCAAGCCCACGGAATGCTTCAGGGTTCCTTATTTGACAACAACATTGTGCCACCAGAACCACCACCACTCAAGGAAGTAGATGACAATAATGATGATGGATGAGCGGTGGAAGGTGATGTTCTGGGTGAGGTTAAGCTCACTCACAAACCTGGTGTGTTATTTTATTATCCACATTCAAATAATAGCTAATATCACTCATAGTACCTCATGTTCCCCAGAACATCCACCACCTCTCTATGCATCTCAACCTCCCTCATCTTCCAGATCTCCTTTCCCACTTTCTCTATTGTCAAACTCACCCTAATTTGGATGTCGCTCATGAAGATATCCCACTGGATCAATGTCCACCCATTTCTGGACAAGTTTGCACCTTCTCGTCTGCCATCGCAACCTTCTTTGCTCCCAGTGACTGATCAGGAATTGGGGGGATGTACCGTGAACATATCCGTGCGGTATGATTGTGGCATGGGGGTCCTGCGCACCACAACTGTGTTTTTGTAGAACCAGGAACTGACCTACCTGGATTTCGAGGTCTTAAAGTGGCCCGCATGCTGCTTTTCTTCTCAATTGTTCACGAAAAGACGAACTACCCATGTGCTCTTGTTACTTGGTTCTCATCAGTCGGCAACAGACCATGCCCTGATACTGGGATGTGGATCATTGAGCCTGACACTAATATAACAGGGGACAGAATCATGGAGGTAATACATCTTGATACTGTTCTTTGTTCCGCACACCGTGACCTTATTGGTGTTTCTGGAGAAGACTACTTACCACAACACTTTTGGCACTATGATAGCTTAGATTCATTTAAACAGTTCTATGTAAACAAGTACACAGACCATCATGCCCACAAAATCACTTTTTAAAATTTACAGCTACCTAATTGAGGATACAAAACCTAAAAATTTAGAGACAAAGAGAAAAAAGATGGCACAAAATATAAAGATGTACATCAAAGATGAAGACTTCCCCCAAAGATCTAAGACATTGAGCAAAGAAGAAGCCCAAAAGAGTAAGATCTAAAGCACCAAAGACAAGTGTGTAAGATCTCTCCCAAGGCAAAGCTTTTGAAAGATCTCAACCCGAGGACAAAGATCAGTTCCCAAAGACAAAGCTCCCAAAGACCGACTGGACATTTTCCTGATGTGAACCAGTCATCCCATGTGAATAGTCAACAATCCAGAGGTTTGAAGGTGTGTTTCCAATATATCTGATGTTAAAGTACTGTTAGAGATGTGTAAGCAAACAACTCACTTGTGCATTCAGACCATAATTTCCTTTTCTTGTACAATAGGCATCACCATTGAGTCCTGGCTTCTCATAGAGAACAACAATAGTCCCATCATACATCACCCTGCCCTCTCACCACTTTCCTTGGAAGCCAAGATGCTCATCTATCCATTTCTTCTCCACCTCCTTCTCTGCTGAGGTCAACCTTCTTACAAAAAGGTCATGTAGTGACTCAATTGCTTCAAAACATCTGTCTGTGTATTTCTCAACAGACCCCTCAGAACAGCCAGACTGTCATGCTATATCCTCCACCAGAGCCCCATTTCCATACATCAGCAAACTTGGGGCCGGCTTACCGGCACCGGACAGCACCAGACAGCACCATAGAACCATAGAAAAGGTTCTTTTGTTTATAGTGCTGTCCGGTGTCATGGTAACGCTATCCGGAAATAGCCCAACACTAGACAGCACTATAGAGTGCTATAAGGTACTATATAGGGCTATAAGGTACTATATAGGGCTATAAGGTGCTATATAGGGCTAGGATAATACTGTAGTTAGAGAGCCCTATACTCATAATATTCTAATAGCAATCACAACAAGAGTAAGGAAATTGTTTAAAAAATTATATTCAACTAAGTAATAGTAATCTAAACATCATAATATACTACTTATACTACTGTAAAGGATCATTGTCGTCATTGCAATTTACACCTAAGATGGAATTAGAACAATTAATTATGATAGAGGGGAAATTTAAGGGCTTACACGTGTGGTATAACACACTGTCGTCGTCATCACACGCTGTAATTGTCACCGCACCATGTCGTCGTCACATGTCATCATCGCATGTCGTCATCGCATGTTGTCGTAGTCATTGTCGCATGTTGTTGTAGTCGTTGTCGCATGTTGTCGTAGTTGTTGTAGTCATAGTCATAGTCATCGTAGTCGTTGTCGCATGTTGTCATAGTTGTCGTAGTTGTAGTTGTAGTTGTCGTAGTCATAGTCGCATGTCGTTGTCACATGTCGTTGTTGTCGCCACTATAAGCATCATCAATGTTTTGTCATTTATTATCATTGTTGTTTGTCGAGGTGCTCACCATTTGTTGTTATCGTTGTTGTGGTATTGCTGTCAGTGGTAGTGGTGGTGGTATGGAAGTGATGAACTCGGTGGGAACAAGTGTTGAACTTATATATTTAGTAATTTTAGTTTTTTGTGCACAGACTCTGTTTAGGGTTGGCTTATTTAACTTAATGAAAATCTCAAAAAATGTGATGTATTTCTAATGTGACGGAGTGACAAAGCTAGACCGTGCTAGACAGCACTGGTGTGCGCAACGTGAATACTATGGAAACTATAACTCACTATAGTTATGGTGACGTGACTGTAGATACTATAAGATACTATAATGTTATGTGACGTGACTATAGGCTACTATAATTTGGTGTGACATAACTATGACAAACTATGGGAAATCCCCGATTTTGCTGATGTATCTTCCCATTTGAAAAAGGGTCACAGCTAGCTGCTGCTCAACTGGTGTTTGTGCATTGTTTGAATTGTTGGCGAATACAGGGTGTTCCTCAATTAATGTGAGGATTGTTTGGAAGACCAGAGATGTCAGTACACGCAGCATGTTGACAAAGCGGTGGTGGTTGCCAAGATTTTCAGCAAAATTCCAATTTCCAGGCAAGGCCCATATTCCCAAGCTTTGGAACAGTTGGCCATCCATTGGGGTAGCGTGTAAGGAGGATGGAAAGGAGGGTGTTGATGTCAGGATCATTTTCTCTTCATCTATGCTCGACTTCAATCGAGCACTTGCTGATCCAGGGGTGTGAATATTTGACACATAAGCATTGAGAGGATATATTGGTTTAAGAGATCATTGTGTACAGAGAGTGAAGGCATTGTTTGGAAGGAAGATAAGTACAGAGGATTGCAAGGTATAGTTGCAGATATTTTATCAAAGTTATCATGACTTGTCTGTGAAGGCCATCGTGGCAGATGCACGCGGCATGTACGAGTTCATTTTTTGGCATTTGCTGTCCACATCTTATAATGGCATGTTTCTTCTAAATTCATTATGACTCACGAAGATGAATAATTTCTGAGCGTAGATATCGGCTTCATAACGGTCTGGGAGTGGATATTGAGGTGAAGATGGAAGACCATCAGTGCCAAGACCCCGAATGCAAGACGTCGGCGTTTGCCGGCTAAGGCACCGTGACGGCCCCCGAAAAAACGCCGTTTGGTAAAAGAACGATTTCCATAAATGGAACTCGTAACAAAACCGTGACAACGCGGACTTTAAATATGTTTATATAATCCCATCAATGCGAAATGCGACGGCGACGGCGGCCAACTTTGAACGCCATTATCAATCTCCTACCAGACCTCTCCTTCGATTTCCAAGACCCGTTTGTCGAAATCTTCCCATGTACTAGCTAACACTCTTACACTGGTTTGCATTAGTTCAATAAAGCTAAAACTGCTACGTTATCTGCAATCTGTCGATGGCTAGTTTACTACGTACCGTTGGTAGCAGAAGCAAGAAAAAATGCCACGGCGTTATCATGATGCCGTCTCTTGGCGATATCGGCGACTCCTCAGCCTGGCGCTAGCTGTGTTCCATGTGAAAGTACTTGTCGTTGACAGTGGTATAACTTGAGCACCAGGCCAATCTCGAGACGCTGTATTTGGAGGCGAATCTTTCAGGACATAATTGGTGGTTCTGTCTCTCCGTCAACGGTTGCTGTAGTGTTTTTTATCTTGACTTCTCAGGGCTTGTCTTCAGAAAGTCATGGTTGCAATTGGCAAAGTCAATGATTTATTCAAGGAAATAACTGTGGTGCATAGCATGTAGGGAAACCGGCAATCAACTACCAACTTTAAAAATCAACACTTCACACAAGTCCCGAGTCTCAGAATCCAGACCGCCGGTGATTTGGAGTTCTGTATCGTATGGCTTTAGTTCCGATCCTCGGGTTTTGTGGTCGGGTGGTTGGACCAACGTGAAAGTTGAAACACTACTAGATATGGGCTCCCTGAAAGGCTATATAAGTATAGCAAATCCGCTATAATGCCCGGCGATTACACGCAATGGGCAGCCTTACTTATCTCGACATCGTGTTCGCCATATTTACAGTCGTATTGCTCAAGAAGGTCTTCACCGGCACTAAACGCTCGATACCTTTGCCACCTGGCCCATCAAAACTACCTCTTCTCGATAACCTGTTGGACTTGCCTACTGATAAAGCATGGGTCACTTTCTCAGACTGGGGCAAAAAATGGGGTATGTATCTCACAATTGTGCCTCACCAGTCAATGAACTTCAACCAGGTGACATTGTTTCCATTTCGGCACTCGGTCAGCATATAGTGATCCTAAACTCCGCGAGGGTAGCAGTAGAGATGCTGGACAAGAAGAGCGCAATTTACTCTGACAGACCCGTCCTTCAAATGGGAGGAGAACTAGTAGGCTGGAAAAACTCACTTGCTCTTCTTCCATACGGAGACCGATTTCGCAATTATCGCAAGTTTTTCCATCAGCTCATGGGCAACGTTTCCTCGGCGTCTTCGTTTTATCCAGTGGAAGAACTAGAAACTCACAGGTTGTTAAAACGAGTTGCGGCAAACCCAGATAATTTGGCAGCCCATGTACGCAAGTGAGTCCGAATCAGCATCATCTAGCTACTTGGAATAAAAGGATATACTCACGTCTCTTCCCTATCTGTGTAGAACTGCTGGTGCAATAATTCTCCGTATATCTTATGGGTACGAGGCCAAGGAAAAGGACGATCCTTTTGTCACCCTCGCTGATGAAGCGATGCAGCAATTTTCACTTGCAGCTGCGCCGGGTAGCTTTCTTGTCGACATTTTCCCTCCATGTGCGTTGTTCTTATACTGGTATTCATTTTGAAATGAGATTTCTGAAGGTTCTACAGTGAAGTATCTACCAGCTTGGTTTCCTGGAGCAGGCTTCAAGCGGACAGCAGTTCATTGGGCTGAGACGCTTACGAAGATGGTCGAAGCCCCACACCAATTTGTCAAACAACAAATGGTGAGCTGCATAATGCATGCTCACTTGCCCTCACTGATACAAAGCCTTCTTCCCTCCTCGTAGGCATCAGGAACAGCGGAACCATCCTTCACTTCCCGCCTGCTCGAGGGGTCTCATATCACTGCTGAACAAGAACACGACATTAAATGGTCTGCACTTTCATTATATGGAGGTGGCGCAGATACAGCAAGTTTCTCTTTTTCTTGCGCTAACCCAATTGTAAGATTTCAAACTAATATCGGGATGAATATAGACTGTATCTACTATCTATGCTTTCTTTTCAGCCATGACCGTTTATCCCGATGTTGCTCGAAAGGCCCAGGCAGAGATTGACGCTGTGGTTGGAACCGACAGATTACCAACGTTTTCTGACAGAGAGAATCTGCCATATACAAACGCTGTTGCCCTTGAAATAATGCGATGGCATGTTGTCGCGCCTACTGGTAAACTCTCCCTCTCTCTAATCCAACGCGCCGCTCACCAAGGCGTGGAATTCTAGGTCTACCCCACTGTGTGACGGAAGATAATATCCATGATGGCTATTTGATACCAAAAGGTGCCGTGATATTCGCCAACATTTGGTAAGTTGCATCAAAGACTTGAAATACGATGGAAACCGAAAGATTTATCCGCAGGTCCATGTTGCATGATCCAAAAGTTTATTCGAACCCCGCGAGCTTCAATCCCGAGAGATTTTTAGGACCAAACATGGAACAAGACCCTCGTGATATTTGCTTCGGGTTTGGAAGAAGGTATGTGTGGATATATATGGTTTATTCCTTTATTCTTATATGATGATCTGATTTGTAGGATTTGCCCTGGTAACACTATCTCTCAGTATCCTTTCTTGGCCCATAATTGATGTGTTGTCGTCAAGGTCGAGTCTTGGCTGATTCATCAGTCTTCATCGCGTGTGCAATGGTTTTATCTGTTTTTGATATCACCAAATATTCCAAAGACGGAATCGTCATTGAACCAGTCGTTGGACAGATGGCGGGTACTATTAGGTGAGATTTTGCCAACAATTGAAAAGAGTGTTGGTCGCAATCTCAACCTTTAATTTATTTTCTATTTTTTAAATAGCCATCCTGAGCCTTTCAAATGCTCCATTTTACCTCGTTCACAGAAGGCGCTGGACCTCATTAATTCTGACTTTGAATCGTGAAAACTTTGCCTCTATTGATGTTTTATGTAGTGAGCGATAAATATGAAGCATTTGACTGTTTTTCTCATTTCAATGTTGACTTTCCCATGAATTTGACGTATGTTTTCCCAGTGTTTTCCTGTTTTCCCAAGCCCCTCCGCTTACCTCACTAATTCCTTATAGTTAGATCCAACGAACCAGGCCCTAAGGACCCTTGATTTAAAATATCATAAGAAGCGAATGACTAGTTATCTAAACGATATGTCGGTGTAGCTTTGAATGTGAATTCTTACAGTAACTGTTGTAGGCGGTGCGGAGCAGTGTAGATCATAGCAACCAACACTGTGACAACATCTGATTGATTCGCCACCAAAAGTTCTCGCGGTGTTCTCTTTACCAACCATACATTTGCATTCTCAGCGACACGCAAACGCGCGCTGGTCATATTCGCTAACTAGCAGCCTAGTCTCCAATCCACACTCGTTTACTTTCTTCTTTCCAATTTACTTACTGAAGACTGAAGGGACTGTTTCGGGAGCCTTCGGGATGCTCTAAAGGTCGCCTTTCAAGAAGCCCTTTCAAGAATACATGGCATCTCTTTGCCTATCTTCCGCTTCCATTCTTCGCTGCGAATCTCTGACCAGAAACCAAAACATCTTTTTGATTATTCCAACGGCACTGGAGGTCATCTTTTCTATTTCTTTGGTTTTCATAGATCGAGGTCCTGGGAAGTGAGTGGGCGATTAATTCTATTCTATCACTCTTTGTTTGCTAATATCTTTTGCTATTTAAACTTTTTGTCTACACAGCCGAAATCTACTCCTTACAGCGGAAGGATTATCTTTCCTCATCCTTGCGATTATTGAACTCCTCTCTCAAATTGTCCCCGCAGTGCGGGGTAATCTTCATTTATTCAAAGCATTCGAATTGGCAATAGGTGAGTCGGAATCGATCCCTTTCTTTTTTCTATCATACCATTGTTCATTGTGTTCCCAGGCATTGCTTCCTTTTTGCCACTCTCCTTGTACATTATCTTTCTTTATTTCTTAACAAACACAGAAATTGTCACCGCACTCCCGCGCCACATCAAGAGTATCGCCAAAGTTGCCTTGGTCCTCTTCATACTAGCTATTATCATTTTCAACGAAATCGCATCCTTCATCGGCGTTTCTTTTCGTGAGTCCGCTTCTCCCCCATTAAGCAACGCACTGACCTCGTCATAAAATGCATCCACACACAGGTAACATAACCACTGATAAACCAAACCAAACTATCGCCGCCGCTGGGTTCTCCAGTTCAACCCAGCAAACACTTTGGACATTCTTCACCAGTCTCACTTTGGCTCTATTAATTGGTTTTCAAGTTATCGTCTTTTGTTTTGCTTTCTTTCGGTTAACACAAGCCGTACTCGATCAGAGAAGAATAGAAAGTCAGCGTAGTGAAAAAGAACAACATCTAATCAAGGGAACCGGATGGATCGCTGGATCACTCAAGCTAGGTGTTTTGGAGACTGTCATCGCTTTCGCAGGTGGTAGTTTTGGGGTGGTGTTAGGTCGACGGATTTTAAGGTTGTTGGTGAGAGCCACTTTATGCATCGGGGTCGCTAAAGGGTAAGCACACCCTTGTTATTTCCAATGTCGCTCTAAACATAACCATTATTCTCTACCTTAGCGTGGACCTAGTGGAAGACGCCCGTGCTATGAAGAATGAACCGTTCATGGCTGGTAGTACCAAGTCCCGTCGATCCCAAATGCTCGGATTCATTTCCAACCCCCGCCTTAGTACCTTCCGCCAACTCTCTCCCAAAGCCACAGCTTTCCACCTTGACCAACACGCTTCTGATATCCACGAAAAGTCTGATACATATAGGACCCTAACAACTGCTGGGCTGCCTGGCATGGCACACTTTGGAAGTGTCAAAGCGCGAAAGGGCCAGCGGCGGGTGACAGTACGGTATAACCGAGGTACACCAACATTGCAACTACGTTTTTCGATGTTGGATATACCAAGTCCAACAGCCATAGTCCAGGAGATTAAATTACGACCTCACTCCGAATCGGATGCTCAATTGTCCCCACCTCGGCCTAGTTTCCATTTGTCCCAACCTCAACCTAGTTTCCGTCAGCCATCAGAGTCTGTGTTTCGTGATTCTGCAGGCTCCATCCCTTCTTTTTATGGACCTTTCGAACTGGTTACAGCACCTCGGCGGACACTCTCGCAAAGATCAGCCAAAGCTAAGCTTTATCAAGCAGCTTCACCAACAATGTCCGGGGAATATCATAATCCTGATCCAACCGTTGCTGCTACTATAACAGAATCACAGGGGAGTGACCGTGTGCTGTCCATGAAGAGTGTAACGGATTCAGTGCAAGCTGTACGAGATCTTGCGGGTCAATTTCCCGGTCCCCCGATGGCTTTCAATGATAAAAATACTTTTATCAAGCCATTTGCCTGGGAGGAAGTGCCCATTGAAGCCTCGCACAGCCCTCAGGCTCTTGGATCTCCTTCAGAGCTCCAATTCAAGGAACAACAACTACCACCATCACGCAGAGGAAATATGATGCTACCGGGCGACAGTGCATGGAGCGGCGCCTTCTCTTCTCCCGTCGCCTTCACCGACAATAATCGATCAAGTAGACAACCTACGTTATACATCGTCACAACGCCTCTCAGATCAGCTCTTCGGTACTCTGAGAGACCTCTTGATCCATTCGATGACGACTCAGAGGATATTGGTTCGCTATCCAGATCAGCTACCACCGATGGGAATACGTTTAGTCCTCCGCCTGGGTTCAGACGAGTCCGTAGTTTACAGGACTGTGAAGAAGGGAGAACTGCAGATGTTCTCGACCTGGCAACGGCTCTAGATAATGGAAAATCTCGTAAATTCCGGAAACAACGGGAATCTCTTTACAAGATTGAAGTCGTTGGAACTGCGGAGTGGATTGGTTCTAGGCCTAGAGCAACTAGCCATCTTCCTCACATGGAGGAAGAAGACTGTGGACTTGAGAAGTCAGTGTCGAAGAGAGACATTCCGATTCTGCCTTCCAGGGTCAAAAGTGTTGGCAAGGCTCCAAAGAAGTTTACACCGCCGCCGGTACAGGCCACCGTCAAGAGAGGAAGTACGCATCTGAAACCTATCACTATTCCGCCCCGGGGTGGAAACATACCTGAAATCGAGGACGAGTGCGAGTCCGGCAGTCTGTACTCTCCAACTCTGGAAGGAATACTTGGGGATTCAGAGGTGCCTGGAATGAGGGACGAACATTGAAGCGAGAGAGCGTAATTGCTTTTGAACAATTATTTTTATCCATTTTTCTTATATTCTCTCTGGTCTTCTGCTTCTATTTCTTCAATGGGTTGAATGTCGGGTTACAGCTCCAACAATGTTTCCTTAGTGCCCCCTGTTTTCATGATACTCATGGCCAACAAATATTGTACTTGTAGCCTTACTTTTTCTCAGTCTTTCAGAGTCAAGTTGGGGTCGTGAGATAGAAAGTCCTCCAGGTACAAAGCATCACAAAATATACAAATGAATGATAAGTAATCGAAGAAAGGTTTAATTCTGTGGATAGCGTCGGATGTTTGAAACGAGTAGACTTGATTTAATGAACGAACCTCCGGTATCCTAAAGATCGTAATTTCCTAGGGGGGGATTGTTTGTAAGAGAAATTGGTTCGAGTTTCGCAACAAAAGATATGCTTCATACCTGTTGCTTAAAATAGCGTCGATTCTCCTCGTCGATAAGCACGAGATTCAAGTAATAACGGGTGCTGAACTTCTTGTTGACATCCCGGAATGTAGGTGTAAGGTCGAAACCACCTAGGAACAGCCGTATGGGTATTGTTTCCCCTTGATGAAAAAAAGGCGTCGTGTTAAGTCTAAACCTGAGCAAGTCCAGAACAAGTCGTACCTCGGACTGGAGCACCATCCATGATTTCGAATTTGGTAATCGTCTCACTTTCGTTGTATTGATTAGGCGGTGAACCCGTTGTTTCGCGACGAATGATGGATAGCTCCATGTGCTTGATCTTTATTCGGACCAGGAGGAAGTAAATCTTGCCAACGATGACATCTTTCAAATGATATCTGAATGTCGTAAAGTGAGCACACAATGGCAAAACTGGACAACACTGTCCCGTTGAACGTACTTGGACTTGTTGTACTCGAATTCAATATGGAGACAGTCTTCGATACCAACCTCCATCTTTATTGAGTTGTTGCTATCTGGAGGCATTCGGAATGAGTGAACCCAGATATCCTTCTCTTTGACAACCTCCGCCATTCTTCGCGAGATCGATACTCGCACAAAATACCTTTTATTGTTTCCCAGATTAACATTTTCATAAAAATGACCAGTTTATGAAACGTTACCGTAGTTTCACATTAATCCCTTGATAACTCTCGAATTGTTTCTCTACGTTCTTGAAGTTGAAGTCGAATGTTTGAGCTTGCCGCAACTCTCCTGGCGCTGCTAATTCTTGAGATAATGACAAGAATTCATGATGATGTCCTCGGTCATAGAACAGCTCTTTTGAAGGGGTGAAATGAGAATGTAACTGAAAGCAGATATATGGAAAAACGAACCAATGCTCCCCACAAATTCTACCTTTATTCCATCATGTGTCGTCTTCTTCCCATCCCGCACCCGTATGGTCACCTAAGTCTCATCCTCAGAACCAGATACAAATGGACCAACCGAAAAAAACACACACACCTGTCCCGTCACCGAATCTCCGTCATAGTAAACTGGACATGAAATATTCTTCTCCTTTTCAGATTTAATCTCCACTTGTTTCCTTAGTTCTTCTCCTTCCAGTTTTATATCGACGTCAATTGCTGATGCGAAAAAGTAGGCCATGTTGATTGACTGTTGAGCGTATTAGATCATTGCACGCGAGCATTGACTCCGTATTTGATGATTACGTAATTAAATGAGCGCCGCCCTGAAATCCCTAGTGACCTTCAAAAGCCTGAGAGGGCTTCGAATATTAAACAAATGCTTTGATGAATTGTTTATCAGGCTCAAAATTCAACTTTCGCGGAACTAGAGATCATGATGTACCATTTCCCGATTACTGTCACTCTTCCACAAGAGGAGGTGATTAGCAATTCAAGTTTCGGAATCTTCTACTGGCAGTGGGATCCATCTATGGCAGACTCAATATTTCAAACTTCTAAAAAATCTGTTGACGCAACCGCCATAGGTACTATGGGCACATCTTTCGGGTTTTGTCCTGCTTTTGTCGGCCATTTTGGATAGGTCCACGCTAAAAAACCATGTCATATCCCTGAGATACTGAATGGATCAGGCGGTGTAATATTTGTTATCGTCATTATCATTGCCCTTCTGACCGCCTTGCCAAAAACACTTGCACGAAAGGCGGAGCGGCCACCTCACTTTAACCCTAAAAAGAATGCTCGCTCTGACGGACTGGTCCTCTGAAAAACCTTCATCACTGTTCTTTTCTACGCCCTCTTTCGTCTGTGTTGCGGCTCGTTGTCCCCATCGTCTTGGGTCGAACTGGAGAAACGAGCTGGGATTCTTTTGAACAGCAATGACTATGCCTACAAGTTTGATCAGACGAGTGCCCGTTACTCGCGAAAAGCTCAAGCTGGGCGGACACGTCCGACCAA
This sequence comes from Phlegmacium glaucopus, assembly GCA_015039465.1. Taxonomy (NCBI): domain Eukaryota; kingdom Fungi; phylum Basidiomycota; class Agaricomycetes; order Agaricales; family Cortinariaceae; genus Phlegmacium; species Phlegmacium glaucopus. The sequence goes on from MU130357.1 coordinate 291,635, forward strand.
TGGGAAGAAAATGCTAATGATCCTGAGGCAGGTTGGTACGCCGCTTTGGAATGTCTGCTGCTCCTAACCTACTGTTTTTTTGTTCCGATTGTAGATCATGTTTATAAACTTCAAGAACCATCTACTTGAACAAACCATTAACTAGTAATTGTAACTCTAAACGCCTTTAAGTGGGGGTGTTAATTAATTCCTTTCAAATTCAAGTCGGTTTTTGATAACGGTCAGAATCTCGGATGAAAAACAGAACTGATGCACCAAAAGCGATGATCGCCTAATGAATCAAGGTCATCAGTGATTCAACATCTGTAACAAATCCCACATACCGCATGAACATAAAAAATTGTTTGTGGCGCAGTGGTAATCGTTCTAAAAGATACATAGTTTAATCAGCCCGCAGCCTAAGATAAGAAGAATCAACCAACGCCGTAGCAATGCTTCCCATCACTATTGGTGACAAAAGCAACCCTAGGCTTGAAATCATCTCGATGGCAGCCAACGCCTCTCCTTCAAACACGACACGAAATATCATTAAAATCCTCTGTTGAATGGAAGTAGAGCAGCCCGAGTTTACCTTGCTTCAATGGTTCCGAAGATGCCACTACCAGACTGCGGAACACGGGAGTGCGACCAGCACCTAAGCCGATACAAACAACACCTACGCATGAGGAGGCTATAAGATCAAATTATATATCGTGGGTCGAATTGGCACTGACCGGCTAGTTGGGTGCCGAGAGTCGTAGCAGTGCCGACAAAGATGTAGGCGGCGGACTCAACGATCCATGAGCCAACTGTGATGTGAACATCCAAGTGATCAGAAGTCTCCGAAACCACTTGCTCGGAGCTTTCATCAATTTCATCCAATTGGCTTGAGCTGTCTGAAGTAGTGTCATTTAGCGTCGCATCCTCTGGTGACGATATCGCGGGCGCTCGTTTCCGCTCGTATAAGGGTTTGAGATGGCGGACAATTGCAGGAATTACAAAAGTCAAGACGACTACGCCAGTCACGTTGTAGGTTGTTAGAATATATCCGACCTAAAACAAGATTACAATTAAGATGGGAAGTCTGATGTAAAAGAAAATGTGAAATGTAAAAAACCTTGGCAGTGGTATACTTGTAGTGCGTCGTAAAGTAAAGGACCATTGCGAGGGCCGCATAGCCATCCGCAACAGTGACGATGAAGACGTGGATTGCGCAGAAGACAAGTCGCCAGTTCCGCCTCCCTTTAGAGGGATCATATGACGGCTTGAGTTGCTTCAGTGGTTCAAAGACAACTGCTAGAGAGGATGTCAAATTTTTAGTCCAAGTCTGAGATCCAGGGAGAAGCAGCTCGTTTCGTTTACGGCGCAGCTCGACACGTTTTTCAATGGGAAAGGATTCTGGTAGAAAAATGGAGATGTAGATGCATAGCAATGCCAGAGCGATTGTTGACACCAGAAAGACTATAATCACACTATCGGATTGAGTAGTGATGATTCCGCCTAACGAGAGGGCAATTGCTCCACCTGGAAATTTGTTTCTAAGATACGAAGGGATGTACCAATACACTAATAACTTACCAAGCGTAGACCAACCCCCGACCTTACTTAACGCTGCAGTCCTGTCAAAGACGATTTCCAAATGTGTATCATATAGAGTGATTAATTGCCTACCTATCTTCTGCCTGAACGACATCAACAATGTACATGTTGAGAACGAAAATAGTTGTCAACGGGTTGCTGATTGATGAAGAGACCACCCATAAAGCAAAAAGAGATGCTTCTAGTCGCGGCCAGCCCCGAACGAATTGCTTGCCTATGATAAGAACCTGGCCAACCACGTTAATCATTATGATACCCAGCAGTACAGGTTTTCGTCCCAGTCTTGAAGCAAAGAAGCTGACAGCGCCCGACCCAATGACCACTGCAAATACGGAAGTCAGACTGGTCTCGGGGCCCCGGATGAGTAAAATTCACCTCCAATACCATCGCACAATGAAAACAAGATTGATACTGCAGCAAAGTATTTTTGAACAGCAGGTATCTTGCAAAGCGCGTCAGGCATTTGACCATCTAGCGGAATCTTTGAAGGGTCATATGTCCAATACCACAACTGGCAAGAAAAGATCTGTATAACTCGGAAGCTGGTAGTAGTCACTAGCATGATAGCGAAGCGACATATTATAGCGATGGGTATGATGAGAGTAGCTGGTGAAAATCTTGGGGGTTCTTGAGAACGAGAGCGACTGCGACCAGTGCCAGTGCCACTGGTTTGGCTTGGTATCAGTAGTGGTGTCTGCTCCGATGTAGAATGTAGCGCTGGTTGAAACTGCACCATCTCAGAAAGCTGGAGTACTCAGTGGACGGAAGAACCTGGGCGCTGGGAACCCGGAAGATATTGGCTGCGCGAATGATGGCATTGGTTCTGAGCACGTTGATAGACCTATTGTTGGATTTCAAGTTTAGTATGGTATCAGATGGTATCATCACTCCTATTTTACTTTTCTAAAGCCGTTACTCTCCGAGTATTTATCCTTCGCCATATTCTTGTAGTCTATTAGAGGTTATCCTTACGAAGATCTTGTTAACAATTACATAATTGTACTTTGTTCTATGTCTATTTCAATATCTCTTGCCAATCATTTGAGCGCTGCAGTTAAATTTAAAGCACTCCCGCACTTCATACGGAGCTATGGCCTTCAGAAATCTCCTTTTCCACACCTCAGGCTTCCTTCGAGCTCTTGTGTACAGCGCGGTCTCTTTTTACACTGGCACTCAGGCTGACTCAGCGACACAACTCCACTGTCTTTACTTGCCCAAAGTTGCTAGCCACGCTTGTTAAGAAAACATGTCAGAAATTCCTGTCATGGCCCAAAAAAGAAACTCTGGTCCTCTATTCTTGTCATTGCGGGATGCAGTGGTGGTACGGATGGTGCCAGTCTCCCAAACAGTCGATTTTTTGTTCAGAAATTCGTCATCCACCTACGGTGCTGGTGCTTTCTGGACTTCACCAGAAATAGCAAGGCAGCGGACAGGTCAACCTTAGGCCTAAACACTGGCGGACACGTATTATCATTCTTGTTGACAATCTCTAGGACACGGTGTTCAGGATTTGACAATGCTGTGAATAATACATTCACATTCATTTATAGGCTAGACGAGTTGTGGGTGACTTTTCGCAGGACAAAATGGAGATCGTCAAATTGCAATTCCGCTGATTTATTTCAAAATGGCAGAGAGGTAGGGTAGGTGTAGATGTGGTTTTAAAGATTGCATTACTGACACTTGAGTGGAAGGCAGTGAGATCGACGCCGCCCTCAACATCCCCCTGAAGAACGAGCTTGTGTGATTGACCTATCAACCGTTGGTCCATGGTTGAACTGCTATAAAAAGTACCATGAATTTTTGAGTGAGGTACTAGCAAGATCACTTTTGTACATAGAATGGCCATCCTCGTGCCCTGCATGTTCCTGGACACGGCCAAGATCGGGTGGATAATGAGATTGCCAGAACGGTTGGATGGAAGACAGACAAATGACCATGGTGGGATGGTTGGACGAGTGCGGTATCATGCTCAAACTAGAACGTAGCAATGGGCATCTCCCACAATTTTGGCCCTACTAATACAGCTCGAAGTAGTGCATTCTATATCAGACGACGCAAACTATATGGATCTCAATACAAACACTGTTGCTACTATGGTCTCCACGCTGTAGATTACTGTACATAAGGACTAGTACCGGAGCACGTTTTCCCTAAATTACAGTCAATTAGAACTACAATGGTTCAATCCGGAGTTTAGCCAATACGTCAAATAATACAAGCAACTCCAGTTTCTCAACTGTCATGTTCGCCATTTCGAGTCTGTGATTCTCGAACCGTGACAGAGCATCCGCGACTTTATTGTCGTCTCCAGAGATGTGGAAAACCCTACACCAAATGCCAGACTTTTTCTTGATGTCAACGAAGGCCGTGAGGAGGTTATTCCGATACTCATCCCGCGTACTCAGCGAGTCAAACATCTTAACACTGGCCAAGCTGTCTGAGTAAATGGCAAGATTCGTAGGTCGAAGAAACGTTGCAGCATAGTGGAACGCGGCGAGAATAGCGAATGCTTCGAAGTCCAATATATCTCGTCCCCCGAATTTGGATAGCTCTTGGCCACTGGTTTTAGCTTGAAGTCCTCGATGCAAAGAGGGAATCCAAATGCCCAGACCAGAGGGACAAGCATCGGAATAACTGATATGATCGTTTTTCCCTCCCCAGGCCTTTAGATGCCCGACACTTGTGCCACCATCGTTGGACTTGAAGTGGTCCTTGAGCCATCGCAGCTCACGGCAAACTCTGACACTGACAGGAATTAGTTCCTGAGGACCCCGTTTCACTGACATCACCTCGCGTATTCCGGAGAGGCCTGGTCTTCCGAAGGGATTCGCAGTAAGTGCCCACTGTATCAATCCGGCGATCTGCTGAAATTCGAGAAAGGTGCGTTTTTGGCCCTCTTGAGCAAAGGCATCAATGGCCTGGAATATTTCGCAGCGTCGAGAATCCGTAAGTCCAACCTTGACACCATTTGGATCAACTTCGAAGCCGATGATGGTAAGCGGTGAGCCGAACTCTTGCTTTTCTTTGTCATGAGGGATTCCAAGCTCGTCCCAGAGCTCAAGATACCGGGCTTGCTTTTCGGGGAGGTACTTTGCGTATGGTTCATAATAACGTGTTTTTCCCGCAAAATCCCAGCTGAAATCATCGTCCACATATCCAAGGAGATCCCCAATTTTCTTGACTTTGACCGCAATCCACAAAACAAGTGAGATAAAACTCGCCCAGACCCACCCACCAGCACGGCTCCCAAACGTATTGCATCAGTCGACATAATGTTGTCCGTCAACTGTCACGATCTGGCGTATCTGCCATAGCGGATGCATAGGCATCAAGCGATAGGCGCTTTTGACATCTGATTTCCAAAGGACGAGTTTACGATTTTCACCATGTTCTTTGCGCGCATCAAGGAGTACGTCTATGAGATCTGCAATGGTGTCAAGGGGAAAGGAAGGTTCGGTATCCGTGATTGAAGAGTTCGGAGAATAAGGCTTTTGGCTATGGTCATTGACGAGTCGAAACTTGTCTGAATGAGGCTTGGGAACAACACCAATGGGGCTCGAATACATCCCAGGCAGCAACTGAGAGCCAAAAGATGCAGACCACCGCCCGAGCTTAATCTCTTCGTCTCTTTGCTCCCTCACAAATGCCATGTGGTCAGGCTGACGGATGGGACGGTGTGAGTTGTCATATGTCTCCCACAGAGCCGGATCGTCGCTCTTGGCCCAAGGCCAAAAGCCTTCACGGAGACCACGACAGACAGAGTCGACATATGCTTGGTTGGGGTGATCCCTAAGATATTCTTTAAACTTATCAACTTTGATTGGCGTCACGATCCTAAAAAGCTCTGGATGGCGGTCGATGGTTGCATAGGCTACTTCATTCAGCTTATTGCGTTGGGGTGCCTGAGGTAGGCAGTCTGCGGTCTCTGTGGCCAGAACGGCCGAGACGGCGCTGGGGGAATCAAGACAGGTCCCTTTTGCAAATTGTGCGATACTATGCCAAAGCTCGAGATTTACAGAGTTCGTCATTGTCTGGAGTGATGTTATCACTTCATTTGTAAATTATGTTGTGCATTACAATTCAGGACGTACCAGATATGTAGGCCTGCTCCGCTGAAAGATAACTCAGTATGCAGTGAGCCTACGAAGGCAAAAAAGCTCACACTTTATCTGACTGGAGTGAAGAGACAAGACACAACGCAGAATGAGGACCGAACCTTAAAGGTCTGTTATCGATTAGCGCCGACCTACCGGCATCATCCAGGAAGGCCACAAGGTCCTTCTAGTCTCCATCTGTCACACCACCCAATGTCTCTCTAGAGTCGTTTTCAAATGAAACGGCCAGCCGAAATTTTGGAAAAACCTGTTTGTAGCTATTTGTAACATCACAAGGGTCTATGCCTAAATTAAATCTGCTGCAGCTGGTGTTCTCATCCCTCTCTCAAAAGAAAATCGTAGATATTATTCTTTGCAATATGTTAAATATCTAAATTCTATATATATAATGCCACTTTACTGTAGAAGGCATACCGAACAAAGGGCAACTATTGACCATTGGGTCCTTCAAAGGGGCATCATTGTTATTGAACAACTGTTCAACAACATCATAAGATTCATAATAAATGGTCAGGGTGTGGGTGGTCGATTGGGTAAATCCAACAGTCACTTGTGTTCGATCGAGGATGATAGAGGAGCGTGAAATCAAATTCATCAGCCGCAAAGTCATCAAGGTGATAATGAAAAGAAGGTATTTTAGATACCAATGAATTTATAATCAACCCAAGCGCCCCTAGCATAATAAGCGGATTCCTAATAAGTTGGGGATAAGTTTTCTTTCTTGAAGCAATGCTGCTACTGCAAGTCCTCCGAAAAGAGACGTGAACTGTTAAGCAGATAAAAAGCGCATTACAACCTCAGGCTTTAAAAAGTATTAAAGAAATAAATGATAGGAATATTATCCAGTATCGGATCCAGCAATGGACATTGATATGGTCCTTCATTGCGCCCCGTAGTCATGTTTGCGCTCGACCGTTTGGGTGACTGCGATACCATCAATTTTGAAAGTTGCACCTCCTGCTTGCTTCGTGCTACTATCACTTGACCCTTCCTCCCGAAGTACAGCCAGTGGGATGACTGAGTCTACATTGGGCTCCCTCGCAACGAAGCTCGTAGAAATTTGTGACTCTCTGACAGATCCAAATATCGTATTTCTGAATACTCGACAGGCCATGATATTCGTTAGTACGACGTTGGGAACCATGAAGACTGTTCGGAGAGAGTCAGGGATCGATTGATCGAAAAACATGATTACCGTCAAAACATTGACGGTAACGATGACCCTGTGGAAGGAATAACCTGTTAGATGGGTTAAACAAGAGATATAGATTAAGGAAGTGCTAACACGTAGTAGGCCTGTCCGTCTTGTAGAAATGCCTTGTAGAACACCGGCAGGTAATCACGAAAGTTCGGGAATCTGACGCCTTCCCTGCGTGTGCGACGAGCGTAAGAATTACGGAACAAACGCCATGATATGGCGAAGAAAACAAGAGTATCATTGATCAGGGGAACGATGCTTGCTGCCGCTGAATATCCCGCGACGTTTCCGATGACCACACACGATTCCCGCCCAGCCGCCTCCACTTTATGCACTGCAATCATGACGAGGTAAGTCACGGATGCGGCTACAATAGCCAGCCACAAGCCCGAAAACAGAGTGACTACCCATGGATTCCTATCGAATATTGCTCGAATACGGAAGAAGAGAAGGAGAGAGGAGGATGTGATAGAGAGAACGAAAAAAGCGTCCAAAACATGTTCAAGCGCCTCACACGTAGAAAGGGGTGTTGCTGAAGAAGAATCAGAGCATTGGTTATGTATTGAGAAAATTTGGCCTCACTTTGGAATATCGTACAGCATAAAGCAAATGCTAAAGTAGATAGCCTGTGATAGCAAAACAGTGAGTTGGGAAACTGCAACACAAAAGAAAACCCAAGCTTACTTCGATATAAAATAAATAACTATCGGGAAACGTATCCGATACTCGGAGAGGAGTCTGTAATCCCTGATAATGTTGTTTAACATTTCCCAAATGAATACCTGAGTCTAGTTAGCGCAATAAACAGATTGGCAGGCACCAATCAACCCACAGTCATGGTCCCGACCGTGATGTATCTCGCAACCAGCAGCTGGTAAGCGAAATCAGACTCACCGCGGGAACACACCGGATCGGATTGGTTGGACATTGGTGAACTATTGAAATCAAGGACTTTGTTCGACAAAAATATTCGTTAACGTGTTGGAGAACCGAGGATGGATTCCTTCAGTTTGAATAAACGTAGATGCCTGGAGTCTTGGACTGATAAATCAGAATTCGCACCGTTATTCACTGGCATATCCCTTTCCAGGAGGGAACCCTACTGAAGTTTTGGATCTCGAGAGTTAAGGTCGTCACGGTATCCGATTCTGAGACATAACCTATATGGTTGTTTGTTCATCAAAATATTTGTATTATGTCTGTATACTGATAACCTCCCGCTCTGAGATGAAGCTCCTATGAGCGATACGAGCGCGCTGGTTTTAGGAGTCTGTATTTTAGCCGAATTTTAGCGATATGAGGTAAATCAGAGCAGAGGATGGAGCTTACTGGTATTTCGTGTATTGACGACGTTTCTCGCATTAGTATCCGGTGCCTTGTCCTAAGGTCCGAGCACCATCAACGGCATGAATTTGCGATTGAGGGTACCTTAGAATGATATTGGACTCATGATGCAATCGATAAAACATACGGTGGGCAAGCCGCCGGAACAAATTGCACACGGCACACTAAGCGACTGTAACCGCCGACATAGACTTGAAATGTGTTCTAATTGACACACGGTTGCTTTGTCGTGGTGCCATGTGGAAAGCGTTCTATATAAGTAAGAATGTTCCGGTCCAATCCATTACTACTATAAGTACCCCTCCAATCGTCTTTCTTTTTGCTCGTTGGTAGCCATCGCGGGCAATCCCATATTTGCTTCCTTTACCTCGTTTACAATCACCCACGCACTGCATTGCTAAAAAATGAAACAGAGCCTCACGATGTGGGCAACGGCTCCTCGCCATTTGCGGGTTCTTTCCAGTCGTGTAAATAGGTCTTGGACACCGGCAAGAGCTTTCTCCGCCAGTAGATGTAAGCATTCTTGGTTGAAAATTATTGCATCAAATCCATGCATTCCCACCCACATCTCCGTACATCCCTATTTTTTTCTTTTTTTGTTATCATATGCCGCCTCTTCTTTCCCTTTTTCTAACTTTAAAAATGTTCACTTTCCAACTTGTGACTTGTCATTTTTCACCTAGACGCCATGATGCAAAAAATCGCAGTCCAGAACCCTGTGGTGGAATTAGATGGTGATGAGATGACTAGGATCATTTGGAAGAAGATTCGCGAGGAGGTGAGTTGTGTTGCAATCATATAACCCCCTAGCACATTCTCTAATCGTTTCTTGTGCAGCTTATCTTGCCGTATCTTGAACTCGATATCAAGTACTTTGACTTGGGATTGGAATACAGAGATCATGTATGAATACTACAACCCCCTCTGAAGTTATATCACACCTTTAACTCTTATTCCTCCCCCCACGCCAGACCAATGACCAAGTAACGGTCGATGCTGCTAATGCCATTATCAAGTACAGCGTCGGCATCAAATGCGCAACTATCACTCCAGACGAAGCCCGCGTCAAAGAGTTCGACTTGAAGCAGATGTGGAGAAGCCCCAACGGCACCGTACGTCCCCCTCCCTTCCACTAATCTCCGTATCTCATAGCGCCAACTTTCGGGGTGTCCTGCTTTTAGATTCGGAACATTTTAGGAGGAACGGTGTTCCGCGAGCCCATCATTCTTTCCAAGATTCCGAAACCCATTCCAGGCTGGATCAAGCCCATTATCATCGGACGACACGCCTTTGGTGATCAAGTACGTTTTGTTGGAGGTCCTTGTTTTTACGCTGACCGACCTGAGTTGAAAGTATCGTGCCACCGACTTTGTTGCCCCTGGAGCTGGTAAGCTGCAAATGGTGTATACCCCCGCAGATGGTTCTGCAGCTACCGTGATGGATGTGTACGACTTCCAAGGGTCAGGTATCGCTATGACCATGTACAACACCGATGAAGTAAGTCAATAAATGCTGGCCGTATAAGAACCTAATTGAACGTTGCTATGCAGTCTATCACTGGATTCGCTCATGCTTCATTCAAGATGGCTCTGGCCAAGAAGATGCCACTGGTAATTATATTTCCTACCACGACATAATAAGGCTACCTGTGAGACTGATACAATTTATTTGCCTTGTAGTTTATGTCGACTAAAAACACCATCCTCAAGAAGTACGATGGTAGATTCAAGGACATTTTCCAAGAAATCTATGATACGTAAGTCCCTGCAATGTTCCAGTCGTTGGGGGTTTACGAACAAAAACACAAAACTCTTTTTTTTAGTCAATACAAGTCGCAATTTGAGGCTCTCGGGATCTACTACGAGCACCGCCTGATCGATGATATGGTCGCACAAGCCGTCAAGTCTTCCGGTGGATTCGTATGGGCCACCAAGAACTACGACGGTGACGTACAAAGCGATATTCTCGCTCAAGGCTTCGGAAGTCTCGGTATGATGACCAGCGAACTCCTCACTCCGGATGGTGCCATCATCGAAAGTGAAGCCGCACATGGTCTGTCTCTCTACTTTCTATTATTATCGCACCATCGAGAGCAGTTGAATTGACCTTCTTTGTTTCACAGGTACTGTTACTCGTCACTACCGTGAATGGCAAAAAGGGAACGAAACGTCAACAAACCCAGTCGCTTCAATCTTTGCCTGGACCCGTGGGTTGCTTCATCGTGCCAAGTTAGATAACAATGCCCCTCTGCGCAGCTTCTGCTTGGACCTCGAAGCGGCCTGTGTAGAAGTCATTGACGAGGACGGAGTGATGACTAAAGATTTGGCGCTTGCTATCCATGGGAAAGACATGAAGAGAGAGCACTGGGTGATCACAGATGCGTACCTGGATGCTGTCAAGGTACGTTTGGACTTTACATTTTGTTGTGGACGTTATCCTGATTGATTCTATTCTTCTCTCTTTTTTCTTTCCCCCTTTCATATCACCTCAACCGAACAGGCCAAGCTCCAGAAGAAGCTCGATGGACAAACGACAAAACTGTGAAGCTGTCATCAACATATTAGATTTTGTACATACTAACCCTGCTGGACGTGTATTGGGAATGGAGAGGAAGGCTTTGTATGTAATGAAGTAGAGAGGGGAAAGAGTCTATGTAGAGATGAGGAGGGATAATGAAAAGTAGACATGGTCGCTTTCTTGATTTTTTTATTGTCCATTTCAGCTCCCCGGTATCGTATTTCTCTATCTCCAAGCACATACTTCTATTCTGTATCACAACTAGACATGTTCAAAATGCCCTTCCTGTTTTTCTTTGCAACCCATGATTTCCTCGCCTGATTGAAGTTATGAAAGTAACGGAAGATCAAGAATATGTACTTCTGTTGCAGACTTGCTAGTCAACTATCCGAGGTACTGATTCGTATATGCGTTCGAAAGCCGCGTGTGTTTCTACTGGTCCGTCATCCGTCGAGATCCTGTATTGCATATATTCCAACAATGGTCTATAGTCGTTGACCATAGATACATAGGAATGGTACAACCATTCTCAGCCGGACGAAAGAAGAGCCGATTGCGAAGTTGTCGTCGTGCCAGAGGGCAGAAAAATGTCGAGGAAGATGGGATTGATGAGGTCTTGGGTCCAAAAGCTATCATTTGCCATTCATTTCAGGCGCAAGTCTGGAAGGTAGTATTCCTTTCGGGATGACCAAAGTCAAAAAGGTCATGATCGTTGCCATTAGCAAGGAAACGTGTTCATGCAAATTGAGTGCGCCCCCCGATAGATGCGATGGAGTCTCTGAGGATTCGGACCCCCAAGAGAATAATGTGGTTCTGATGGTACTTGGGAGGATATAAAAAGCCAATAGAAATATCAGCCATCGTGGAGAGATTAAAGGCTGAGTGTCTGATGGCAGAGGAGAGACAAGAAAAATGTCATGGAGAGGAGAATCGCATCGAATATTGAGAGGGGTGGTCTACTTCCACGACCTCAATAGTAATCCAACACCCAAAGCACCTCCTACGGTACTCAACAAGATGGCCCATATCACGACTGCGAATGGTTCCACATCGTCATTCTCGTTCGAATCCCCAACGAGAATAGGCCTGGCAAGTTCTGCCACAATGAGCGCAATTTCTCCACGAGCCACAAGGGCTAGTCCAAGGAGACAAGCAGATCGTGTAGTTGTTGGTTCTTTCGACTTGGACTGTATGAGAGGAGTGACTCGGGGCTGGATTTGAACCTGATGAGCTGGTGCTTCAGAATTTTGTGGAACATCTTTCTTGTCCATTTTCTTCTTGATGCGGTACCCAAACCAGCTCTTTCTTCTCGTAACATCTGGCCAGATTAACATCAAAACCCCCACAGCGGCTTTTGCGAGTATCATTATAATTGAGAAAACGATGCCACGCCATACCACCCTGCTTGAGCCATGAATAGAGAAAAGAGAGTCGATGGGAAGGGCGGTGCCGATGGAAGAAAAGAAAACAGGGTAAAAGAAAGCGATGAGAATGGGAGACAGGTAATGGCTGAATGCGATTAACGTTGGGGATTCTGGGGGAGTTACGGCCAGACTTGCCGTGTTGGAGGGATGTATGACACCAGGTGACCCTTTGTTTTCCGTCTGGGAGTCAGATAAAGTGGATGTTTGACGGTCATTGGTATCAAATATGTGGTTTAGGAATATACCGGCGAGATATGCACCGAATAATTCACTCGTTCCTGCATAATTTGCGGCAGCTACGAAAGCGAATAACGTAGAGATGATCAGAATCAACTGGATCTCTAAGCGACAAAATTTGTGTCGCCACAACGGAGGAAGTTTCAAAAATCCTCGATGGAGGATATAAGCGGCCAATGGTATGATTAGGGAGAAAGCTAAGGAGACAAGTATGGGTCGAACAATAATTTTCCAGGAAATTTTGTTTGAACGGGGTGATGTAGAACTGAGATTAGCGATGATGGCAGCGATCACTAACCCAATTACGTCGTCTAAAAGGGCTGCACTCATCAACACTGCGCCAACCCTCGTCTTGCGCCATTCTGGGCTGAGCAACGATAAAGTGGTACCCAAGGAAGTAGAACAAAGTGATGCTCCGGACGCGAAAGCTTTCAATAAAGGATAACGGTATCCTACATGCAATAGTAGCAGAGATAGTGTAATTGGAAGGACAACACCTGTCAGACCTGCTACTACGGCTAGCCGTAAGTTGTTAACCAGGAGACCAACATCGGTGGTCAAGCCTCCTTCAAAAACTAGTAGCACAAGTCCGATATAGCCTAGCAGAATGAAGGTTTCTTGAACAGCGGTCGAAAGTAGATTGGCAACTTGTGGTCCAAATATGATACCAATTAAGAGGGGACCGAGGAGGCCTGCATTGATGAGATGGGAAAAGAGAAAGTTGGCGACGTTCAGGAGGTAGAGAAATGCGGAGATAGTGAGAATAACAGGAAGGGAAGGGACCTCGTAAAGAACTGGTCCCTTGATTACCATGTAAATTGTAAAGCAAGGTCAAAATTTGTTGTTTTACGTTGATATTTCAACACAAATAAACACAATACTTTTTCGAAGCGCTCGACAAATCCTGTGTCGAGCTCCTTACTGCGTCACTCTCACCCATTGCTTCCAGTGACAGTGCCTCTTCTGATCCAAAAAGACCCAATAACTCAGCTCCCACCTGCTCCCACCCGCCCACATCGATTTCCCCTTTTATTGTTGGAACACACTTCGTGTGTTTTTACCGGGTACCCAACTAGCTCGCACAGCCGCTAAGTTACACAGCTCAACCGTAACTTTAAACAATATTCCGCCTATTTATTCAGTCCTAGCACTGTAAGTCGCAACGGAAAGACCTAAAACCTTCATGGCACCCGTGGGAATGTTTATGGCATCTCGGCTAGGACTTTGCCAGGAGTCCAGGACTCCTTTCTTCGCATAAAGACTTTTCCCTGATTCAAAGTTTGAATCTAAGCTTGAGAGGAATATAGTTTATTTCATGCTGAAAGGTTAAACTTGCTGAAGCACTGTAGAGCCTTATGGCCATTTGTGGGATTGGCCATTTTCAGGGTCATCAGCAGTACAACCAAAGTCGCAGAGTTTCATGAGAATTTCATATTCAAACTGAACATTCATCCTGTATGTATGTAATTATTGCAGAAGATTGCGCAAGTACAATCTTCTAAAATTCACACGACATTCACTTTCTGACAGAGATCATTAATGTGAAGTGGCATGTTACATTCCGTTATATGTTACTCTGGTCCGGCTCCGTTGGAGTTGTTTCCGGTAGTCCATACTCCATACAGTGCCTTCCCTTATATCCTGAACTACTCTTCTTATGTTCAACTCCGAGACTTTTCCGTGTCATTCTGGTTCCTCCATCTATACTCCAAACCCGTTACCACTTCTTTGCCACTACCACTATTCTTTGTCATCATCCTTCCCACCATCAGTCAGCATACCCGCCATGGATTATTCACCCAAGAATGCAGGACTTCCCGGGAGCAGAACACAGCACTTATATTTATCTTTTATATTTTGGTTGCTATTCCTTTATTTATTTAAGTACTCGAAACTTGTATGTTTTCCCTCAGTTTGAATATCAACTTTGTTTCCTCCTCTTGTTCGTCCTCTAAGTCACTGAGGTCTTCCATCTTATTACTTCTTCTTCTGTTCCAAAATCAGGACACCTTAGGAGCTGGGCGGCATAGCACACATGCTGAGGCTAACGTCCTTTCCACTTACTGTTCCGGAGTAACTCCGACATGACTTCCTTGTTTTAAACTTAACATGGCAGTTGAGTAACATTGAGTGCTAGTAGTCTGGATTCTCAGACTTTACCTTATCAGTGGACTGGAAGGCTATAAGTATAGCTAATCCAGTGAACGCCTGGCAATTACATGCAATGGGCAGCCTTCTTTTTCTTGACATCACATTTGCTGTATTTACAGTTTTATTGCTTAAGAAGATCTTCACTAAACCCTCGACACCTTTGCCACCGGGCCCACCAAAACTACCTCTTCTTGATAATTTGCTGGACTTTCCTACCGATAAAGCATGGATCACCTTCTCAGACTGGGGTAAAAAATGGGGTATGTGTCCCACAGTTGTACCTTACTGAGGACTTGCAGTCGTGAACCTCAATTAGGTGACATTGTTTCCATTTCCGCACTTGGTCAGCATTTGGTGATCCTAAACTCTGCAAAAACGGCAGTGGAGATGCTAGACAAGAAGAGTGCAATTTACTCTGACAGACCCATCTTGCAAATGGGAGGAGAACTAGTAGGCTGGAAAAACACGCTTGGTCTTCTCCCATATGGAGAGTGATTTTGTAGTTATTGCAAGTATTTCCACCAGCTCATGGGCAACATTGCCTCAGCATCGTTGTTTTATCCAGTGGAAGAACTAAAAACCCACAAGTTATTAAAACGGGTGGTGGAAAACCCAGACGATTTGGCAGCCCATATACACAAGTGAGTCTGAATCATCACCTTGCTATTTAGGATATGAAGATATGCTCATATCCCTCTGTCTGCTTATCTGCGTCCAGCTATATTAGAACTGCTGGTGCAATAATTCTCCATATATCTTACAGGTACGAGGTCAAGGAATGGGACGACCCTTTCATCACCCTTGCTGATGAGGCGATGTCGCAAATTTCACTTGCATCTGTGCTGGGTACCTTCCTTGTCAATTTTTTTCCTCCCTGTGTGTTATTCTTATACAGTATTTCATCAGAATTAAGATGCTGAAGATTCTAAATTTCTACAGTGAGGCATATACCAGCTTGGTTTACTGGAGCAGGCTTCAAGCGGACAGCAGTTCGTTGGGCTGAGATGCTTACATCAGGAAAAATGATTTTGGCCCTAGGTAGCCTTGGGTAATTTGTTAGTATCACATCACTACTCAGGACATCCCAGGACACCCCAGGACATCCCAGGACATCCTAGAGCAGCACAGGTAAAATTTGAGTGTTACACACTTATCCAAGGACACTTCAGGACAACCTAGGACAGCATAGATAAAGTTTTGAGTGTCACCCATTTTCTCAGGACACCTTTAGTGTATCCTGGTGCATTGACCATCTGGATTAAATCACATCAGGAGGCCCTGGGAGTCCCTTAGAATTTATGAATTTTGCTAGAAAATCTTTAACCGCCACGTCCAGGAAAGTATTTTGCAGTTTTCTCAATAAGGAGAGCTGCTATTAATATAATTTAAACATATTCAGGGTCCTAAAACAATTCTCTACCATCTTTAAAAAATTTCCTTTTTTGGAATTTATGTAATCTACCCTGACCCAGCATATGCTTGAAATCATGCTTATCTGTGATCATGTGACCAATGGTCTGTGCGCCATCCAAAAGATATATAAACCACCCATAATTTTGTTTTCTTATTTCCTACTTCCCCAGTATTATACTAGTATATTTATGTATCACTATTTTATTATTATTTTATTACTAGTATATATGATGTTTAGAATAATTGAATATAATTTTATTATTATTATTATTATTCTGTTGTGTGAGACCACTCAAATATCTGGTTTATATATGTTTTCTAGCATCAGATCCAAAGGGACTAAGGCTGCCTCAGGACAGCCTAAGGCTTTTCATACATAGGTAACTTGCACCCCAGGGCAACCTCTTGACCTGAGTGCCCTGAGCTGCCTGGGGCACCCCAGGACATTTCAGGACAGCCTAGGGCAGGGGTCGTTTTTCCTGATGCCAAAGGTTATTTGTTAGGGCAACTGTGATGCTGACTTAGTCAAGCTAGCAGGGGATCCAAAGTTAATAATATTTCAAAGGGATATCTACAAGTGACTCACCTAGCAGGGGATCCAAAGAGGAAAGGATGGGGATCCCTGCTAGGCTGTGGGGTATTTGAGTACTAATATGGACATAACAGAGATATAAAATAAATAAAGGAATGATATGATAATAATTAATTAATTAATTAAGAAGTGGTGTGATGTGAAAAATAAAAATAAAAGACAGAGCAAACCGGAGTCGGATCAGAGTTACAGAGTTCCAGAGTAAACCGGTAATGGAAGCGGAGTTGGACGGAAGGTCAGAGGTCGTTGGAAAGGCGGGATGTATGATTCTAAGGTTGAGGTTTGGGTTGAAATTGGGTGTCCCCTAACATTATTAGCCAAAGCAAGACATGGCACTTTTCCATTCCTGATGGTTTTGCGGCAATTGTCACAGACTTTATCACACCGGTAGTCAAGGACAGGACCCTTGAACTCTGAAATTGCTTGAGAAACAAATTTGTGTTCAATTCGAGTCTCACCTGGAGCTGCTAATATACCAAGCATTTTCTTGATAGCTTTGAGACAACTAAGTTGAGAAATAGGCACCAATTCACCACACACAGCACATCTAGATTCCTCAAGGGATGATGGTTTTGTTTCTTTGCACCATTTTCTAATGATAGTTTCTCCCAACTCTTTTGTTAATGGCAAAGGAGGAAAATCAGGAGGCAGGACAACAGGTTGAGGCAGGGCAACAGGTTGAGGCAGGGCAACACATTTGGCACTTGCTTTAGGTTTGGCACTGGCCTTGCCTTTAGGTTTAGCATGGATTTTAGGTTTATAACAGTTCAAGCTGCACTTTTATTATTTTGCTCAGTCTTCTCATCCTCAGTGAGATTTGAAAATACCTTTGCAGCAGAATTTTTTTTTCTTAGGGAAGGAGATAGTTGGGCTTCTAGAACAGACATGTAAAGGTTACATTTGATGCAGTTATGACCCTCAAATAATTTTACAAGCTCATCTTTAGTGAGATGCCAATGTGAACTCAGGAGAGGGACTTTATGTATTTGAGCAATCTTTTGTACCATCTGCCTAGAAACATGTGGTACAATACTAGTGAGGGACAAGTTAGCATACACAAAGCCCTGTTCTGAAGGGTAAGCTAGGCAACCTACATCATCTACATGGTCCACATACCAAAACACATGATCAGGAGTCAGTTGATCATCACCTTGCTTGATGAATGATGAGACAGTCATATTTGGAAACAAGTATGCCTGTCCCCCACCAGTAGGTACTGAGACATGATCATGGCCATCTAACTTGGATGAAACTATTGATGGTCTGCTGCAAGAATATAATGGTGTACAGCTATGTTCTGATGTCAAACAGTTTAAGTTGCCAAGTGCAGACAAAAGTATTTTCATTGAATTACTTGCTAAAACCAGCACTGTGATTCCATATACAAGTTGGTACCCACTACAGTAAGTACGAACATACTGCAGTGGAGGGTGCGGTGATATAGCAGACCAAGAAGCAGATAAAGTAGAGACATGAACAATGTAATCATGACGGAAACATTGATTCTGTATGAGACTAAGGGCTACTTTACAGCAGGTTACTGAGATATGATGCTGAGGAAGAATATAAGTGTGAAAAAGCAACTGCCAAAAGGGGGAACAGTAGTGGTTTGATGACTTTGCAAAGATGCGCAGAAATAAACCTGTAAGTCTACACAATGTGGAAAGCACTCTTAGGTGGAAGGGGCTAGGAACCATGCAACATATAGGAGAACATACAATAGGGTTAACAAAAGGGTACTCAGTCATGCTCAAATCAAGTGTACCAGCTAAGTAAACAGACTTTTTCTGCTTGAATATGAGATGGTGCATTTTAAGAGACTGCACATGCAGCTCAAGAGGTGTGACAGTCCAAGTAGAGCTTTCTACTAGATGAATAGAATGGATAGTCCTAAGACAGAAATTTTCTGTTAGGAGCAGGAATGGACCAACAGCATTATCACATGGCTTGATAGTCCATGTAGAACTTTCTACCAGACGAATGGGATGGACAGCCCCCTCGGCAGATGACTGAAAAAAGATGTCAGTAATGTAGTAAGATTAGGAGGAGGAACGGACTGACAGTGTTATCACAAATCAATGTAGAACTTTCTACCGGATGACCCTTCAGCAGACAACTGAAAAAGAGATCAGTGATGCAATAGGTATTAGAAATGGGGGTGGGCTTACAGTGTTATCATACAGCTCAAGGGGTCCAAGGGTCCAAGTAGCATGTTCTACCGGATGGCCAGGATGGATGGCCCCCTCGGCAGACGACTGAAAGAAAGATCAGCAATGCAGTGAATATTAGAAATGGGAGGACTTTACACTCCCCCACATTGTCTGGCCGGAATTCCGCCGGACTTCTGCCGGACTCCAGAGAAGTCTGGTCAGAGTCCGGTCAGAGTCCGGTGGAAGTCCGGTGGAAGTCCGGTGGAAGTACAAAACATGCCTGTATCCCCTCCTAACCTAAGAACGCGCTACCGCGCGGACAGAAAATATCCCCATCCCTAAATATTAATCCTAAGCCCTAGGCCTAAGCCCTAAATCTAAATATAACCCTAAGCCTAACCTCTAAATCTAAATATAACCCTAAATTCTATCAAAAGTCCGGCAGACTGTGACCAGACATACAGTCCAGGCATTTTTCTACTTTCACCGGACTCTCACCGGACTTTTACCGGAATTTTAGTGGAGTCCGCCGGACTTCCGCCGGACAACGTGGGGGACTGTAAAGTACACAGAAATGGGGATGGACTTACAGTGTTATCATACAGCTCAAGAGGTGCGAGGGTCCAAGTAGCATGTTCTACCAGACGGCTGGGATGGATGGTCCCCTCAGCAAATGACTGAAAAAATAAATCAGCAATGTGGTAAATATTAGAAACGGGGATGGACTTACAGTGTTATCATACAGCTCAAGAGGTGCAAGGGTCCAAGTAGCGTGTTCTACCAGACGGCTGGGGTGGATGGTCCCCTCAGCAGACGACTGAAAGAAAGATCAGCAATGCAGTAAATATTAGAAACAGGGATGGACTTACAGTGTTATCATACAGCTCAAGAGGTGTGATGGCCCAAATAGAACTTTGTACCAGAGGAATTGGATGGATAGCTCCTTCAGCAGACAACAGCCATTGGAGAGAGGGAGGCAGGAGTCCCTATTGACGAAGATGTCAGTGATGGAATAATGATTAGGAACAGAAACACACTAACAGAAGCATCATACAGAAGAGTGAAATAGAATAAACAGAACAGTGCAAGTGCAAGGACATGGAGAGTATGGATAGTGACAGACTCCAAGAGTATGTTTGCATGCTCAGAAGTTAACCATAATTCCACAGAGTTTCTTCAGATCAGAATTTGACTGCAGAAGGCAGCAGAAGAACCTGTCAGTTAGGATTAATGACAGAACTGTTGTTCATGGACAATAACAAGGTTAAACACATACCATAACCAAGTTGCAGTGCAGTGTCATCTGATTTAGAGCCAACAAGACTAAAGGTACAATTGAGATACAGTGTGATTGGTGTATGACAGACAACCAGTAACTCACCTGACAATTCTGTTTGTGAGCCTACGGTTTGGGAGGTCTAACAATAAGGATATTGTAGATCATAGCTTGCATACTGATCATAGATAAGCAATTGCTGGTAGAAAAGAGATGCTCGACTTCCAATTTCCAGATGTACATTGCCTGCCAGATGGTAACAGATATCAAGATACCAAAAAAAAAAAACAGAGAGTGAATCACTTAGCGAAGTACCACACAGCTATATCATTGGCGTTAACAAAGACCACCTCCATGATGTGATTGAACTAAAGAGGAGAAAGGCCTGCCAGACAGTAATGAAATTTTCAAAGGGGAGAGCCAATGAATCGGCTTCACAAGACTGTTCAACAAAAAGGCAATTCATAATCAGCTGATGTAGCCAAAGAAGGAAAAAACTCCTCACTCATACAAAGGTTACCATCACCCATACTTTTATTGGCTTAAACAATCCATGATGTGACGAAGGAAGGCTTCTTGCATGGAGAGGAAAATGAAGTCCACTATTATCAAGTACATAAGAGCAATGCAAGGGGCACAAAAAGGTAAGACTCACACATATGTTGGAACAAAGTGCTGATAGCCAGCTGCAAAGTGTGGAGACTGTGAACCCACAAATTTTTTGTATCGGAGACATTGTCAAAGCCCAGGTTTCCTTCATTGTCATACTGTTAAAAGATGGTAAACACAAGATGATTGTCATACTGCGGTTGATTGCGCTGTTGGACATGCATTTCAGCAAGGTAAGAATAGTCATCAGAGAAAAAACTTGAAAATCTCACCAAAAAAAATATAGGAAGCATTGAAAGGCAGAATGCATGAATCTGAACTGACCCAGCAAATGATGTTGAAGTGATGGGTGGGCTATGGCAATTGCATAGATGTTGAGGAGGGATCTGAGCAAATGCAGGTCGACAAACACATTGAACAACGCCAGAAGATAGATTGATAGTGCCATATATAGTAGTTGTTTGCAACTTGAATGAACTGAATTCCTCAGAGAGACAGGGGATAGGGAAGGATAAAACAACATGACATGCTAAGGTGGAAACATGTTTCAAATGTGTGCGATCTCTGCCGATAATTACAATGTGCTAATTACGATGCTATTTTGGGTGCAGATGGAATGTGGCAAATTATGAATTCCACTCCTCCAATCTTGTAGACAATGCCTGTTAGCTTTGAGACTTGGTGGGATAGAACATGGCAAACAGAAATAAAATCACCATAAAGTCCGAGGACATTTCAAAATCCGACCAGCTAAACCTGCACGATTAGATGCCAACCTGTTTTTTTGGTGCTCCAGTTTGGTATAAGACCAAGTTCTCAATACTGAGAACTCGGAATTTAATGTGAGCTATGTTTCTTCTTTTCACCTTTTGGATAAGAAAGGTATGTACCCCTTGAATTGAAATGGAAAACCACAATCACAGGCCCTGCAACCACACTCTCACCGTTCAATGTAGTCTCACTGATATTCTCCTCCTGAAAACAACCACAAATACAGTGAGCAGCCCTCAAATTTTCAGGTATCTCCACAATGTAATTGCTGTCTTTCTTGCTGAGGCTCTTTCAGAGGCCAATTTCAAGCATATTGCCATAGCTCAAAAAAAAAAACAAAAATTAACCACAGATAATCATCTCACACTATGCTCTCCATCATTTTCACTATTGACATGCTCCTAAGCATCTACCATCCATTTGTTCCTTGGTTAGTGATCTAACAAAGTGATCAATCTACTATTTGCATCGGTCATTGGCTCGTGTTTGATCATATCTTTGGTCCATCATTTCAAGAATGGCCCCTTTATGGACGCATCAACTACATCTCCCATTATGTAAAAGGCTTTGTCATTGTTGTTGTGGCTATGGACCCACAAGTCTTCCCCTCAGCCATCTATCTTGCCATCCCTTGCTCCTGGATCTCACTCAGTCCCCTATCCTCAATTATCTACCTCTTATCTTATCATTCACTGCCAAAACCATCATTCACGCAGTACATGAAGCCTTCCCACCCTCTTTATGACAACTTAGGAAGTCCAGGAGGATCATGACTAAGCAGGAATTGCAGATGAATCAGCAGCAGAGGATTATTCTCACAGTGTGTCAAGTGTTATCAAGGCTGCATGACATGGGATCATGGGCAAGTAGTGTTTTCTTGGGAACAAGGCTGCGCCTTTCAAGTGTTGACTCAGGACCTTTCACATTTTTGACATGACCACACGCCTATGGAGTTGATATAATTTTGCTATTGGACTATGTACACTGCCTTCTTTTCTTTTCTCTCGCACTTTGACACTTTACAGATTTTTTTATTGTTCCTTTTTCTTTTCCATTGTTCTTTTCTTCTGGCAGCTGTCCTCTCTTTATCTTTCTTCCTTTGACAGCGCATACTTCTTTCTTTTTATTGTTCTACATAGCCTCATCCTTAGGGTATAAATACTGCTCTTTTGTACCAGGATAGGTAGTTTACCTCAATTCATTCTTACTCCCCAACAGTCATCATCTCAGTGGAATTCCAGTGAATTCCTCCCTCAAGTTCGCTTTTTCTATCCTTTTATCTGTCACTGTCCTCTACTGTCAATTGCTATAGTCTTGCTGAAGACTCTCTCTTATTCATCCTCATCCTCTTCCTTAACCCCTCTAAGTTCACTTTTTCAGTCCCTTACTGTCAATCCACTGTCAACTGCTATAGTCTTACTGAAGACTCTCTCTCATTCATCCTCATCCTTCTCATCTCTATTCTCACCCCCTACCTCTGTGTGATATAAGTCAAGGTTACACCTTCCCTAAACGAACAACAGGGAGGCTTTTGACTTAAAGACTAGTCCATTGCTCTCTGGTTGGTGTTTTATAACAACACAAACAACAATTTATAACGCCTATGGAGTTGATATATTTTTGCTATTGGACTATGTACACTGCCTTCTTTTCTTTTCTCTTGCACTTTGACACTTTACAGATTTTTTTTTATTGTTCCTTCTTCTTTTCCATTGTTCTTTTCTTCTTGCAGCTGTCCTTGTTGGAATTTATTGAACTCAGGGATTAAGTATTTGATAATACGATTCACATTTGGCCAGCACGGTGATAGGACTGAAAATTGAATACCTATGGATTATTCATTTTTCATAATATTATTCTTCAATTGAATCAAAAAGATCAATAAACCAACCATGAATTAATCTACAAATTGATAGTGTAAGGGTCAAAAGTGTTGACTACACTTGTTGATTAAACTGGAAATTGCAAAGTTTTGAATGTTAACTCAGCAGATAACTATGATCTGAATTGATCTATTTATCATACTGTAAAATAACACTACAAAAAGTTCAGACTATAACCATACAAAAATCCATAATGGTCTAAATGAACAACTTGCAATCTAAAGTAACTATCAAGTCTACAACTGTGAAGGAATTTGTCATACAAGTCCTAAGGATAATATCAGTAAACATCAATAAAGTTCCTGAAACAGTGAAACACTTTGTGACATTTTGTGACATTTTTGTGACATTTGTGACATTTTTGTTGTCATTTGTGACATTATGACGTCATGAGACATATGATATCATAGAACAAGGCATGATATCATAGGACATTCATGATATCATAGAACAAGGCATGATATCATAAAACAAGGCATGATATCATAAAACAAGGCATGATATCATAAAACAAGGCATGATATCATAAACAACCAAGGCATGACATCAAAAACAAGGCATGATATCATAACATAGACATGACATCACAGACTCTTACCTAATTTTGTTTCTCATTTATGTATATAAGTAACTAGAAAGCACCAGTAACATTAGTGAATTTGCACTCATTCTTTCTTTCCCAAGTTTCAGCGCTCTGAATTGGCACAAGTTAGAATTGGAATTACAAGTGGACTTGCTTTGCTTCACTCAGTTCAAAGGGTATTAAATCCTAAAGGGGCTTACCTTTGTTCTGTGTAAACCAAGAATATTAAATCCTTTAGGGACTTGTCTTGGAAGCAAGGATATTAAATCCTTTGTCAGAGTCTGAGGAGAAATCCTTGTACTATAAAGCTGTCTCACAGTCTGCCTCAGGGACTTTAAATCATTTGTTGTGGATAGTCAAAGAATATTAAACCCTAAAGGGGCTTGTCTTTGTACTACCAAAATTGGTTATCATATAGACAAAGGATATTAAATCCTATAGGGACTTGCCTTTGTTCTATCAAAAAGCACTATATAATAGTCTAAGAAATTGGACTATAAACTTGTTATCAGAATCATAGTCTAGAGAAATTTGGACTTTAAACTTGAATCATAGTCTAGAACATTTGGACTTTAAAAGTGTATTGTTGTTTTATTCAAGAGTATACTGGTTATACTTTCAAGGAAACCCCAACTTGCACAAAAACAGAGTTTGTTGGTCATTAAAAGTTATTGGTTTCTGGATTTGTTGTAGACAAATTCCTAAAAACGGTAATCCTTTGATTACCAAACAAAGCAAATTCAATCACATCAACGGGTCAAGCACCTTGCAAACAGTGAGTAAAACGGTACACTACTACTACTACTCATATGCTATCGTGCTTACTAATCATTCCTAATCGGGAAGAGCTTTTCTAATGCTCGAAAATATTCAACAGTCCTCTCTTTATCTTTCTTCCTTTGACAGCACGTACTTCTTTCTTTTTTATTGTTCTACATAGCCTCATCCTTAGGGTATAAATACTGCTCTTTTGTACCAGGATAGGTAGTTCCCTCCAATTCATTCTTAGTCCCCAACAGTCATCATCTCAGTGGAGTTCCAGTGAATTCCTCCCTCTAAGTTTGCTTTTTCAGTCCTTTACTGTCAACCTATTGTCTACTGCCTTCTGCTATAGTCTTACTGAAGACTCTTTCTTTTTCATCCTCATCCTCTTCCTTACTCTTGTACCTCAATCACCTTTCAAGTGTGTTATAAGTCAAGGTTATACCTTCCCTAAATGAACAACAGGGAGTCTCTTGACCTAAAGACTGGTCCACTGCTCTCTGGTTGGTGTTTTATAACAACACTCACAATGATTTATAGCGGCGTGGCATGTACGAGTCCCTTCAAATGAAATTATACTGGTATTTTTATAGCGTGTTGAGTTTCTTAAAGACACCAGGGATTGATGAGTAAATTGTTTTCGCGCAGCAAACAAGGCCATCACCATCAACACGTGCAATCACAGAAGTTACTGGCAAGTCTTGTGTTACCTTTGAAAGCCACATCCACTTATAAGAATGAGCCCCTAAAGGGGACTCATAACTTACCATTTTAGAGAGAGTGTGTCAGATTTAGTATATCCTCCCTTGACCCAATTGCCTTCATTGATTGTCTTATCTTTCTAGCCCTATATCATTCAGTACATAAAAGAGACTCATGTAGGAAGACTCCAGTGGAACTTTACACCTGAAACTTAAGAATATCCTCATGATGACTCCCTCCTCAGTCTTTACTATCTCTCTCTCTCTTTAGTGGCCTTGTCATCCTCTGATGGTGTTGCCCCAAATCATTTAAGAGTGGTCAGAGTCAAAGAATGATACAATTTTTAATTTCAAGGATTACCATGGTTTAACTAGTGAAAGAACATAAAGGCATGTAGAATTAGTGATTGAAAGTCAGGTCAGGTCAGGTTTTTTGACTCCCTAGGGCATTGACCATGATTGTGACTGGTTAAACAAAGTCCTGTAACCTCAAAAACCTTGACTGGACCACTTATGACTGGTTTTTTGTGGTCTATTGACCAGTTCTAACCAGTCACAGTCTTAACCAGTCTTTAACCAGTTATAACTGGTTTTCTGCTACAATATTTGTATTTTTATGTAGCAAAACAAATAATATTTAAAACAAGTCCTGGATCACCTTAAATGGGTAAAAAATGACTCATTTTTAAGGTATGTAAAGGTATGTATTGAGTTATTCACAAAATATTTAATTTCTCAGTCAGTTTTTATCCATTTTTGATGATCTAAAGAGCTGTCTGAAGCTATTTTTAGGGTTCACAAATGACCAGCTTAAACCAGTCATTTTGTGGTTTTTGATTTTAAAAATGGCTTGACCTGTGACCACCAAAAAGAAAAAGAATGTTTGTTAAATTTAAGATATTAACATTGCAACTATATTTGGGCAAAAAAAAATTGAGCAATGAAGTAACATCATAAAATATAAGGACCATACATACTTCTAAAAGCAAAACTTCTCCTACTCCATACCCAAGGCATATTTTGGATTTATGATAGCTGATGGATGTTGGGTTACAAAAAGGAGGTGGAACCTAGATTCTCTGAAGGTTTATGGTGTGGAGTATTGTGTCTTTGCATATATAAAGGAAGGATGGCTCAAGAGAGACATTGATGTGGCCATTAAAATCAGTGTGGATAAAAATACCATCAGGAATTGATGACACAACAGATAGTTGAGGTAGAATAGAAGTATGTCCTTTCAGCACTGCCTCACACTCTCCTGTGGCTATATTCCAGATCTGTGCAGTGTCATCTGAAGATGCAGAGACAATATGCATACCATCAGGGGAGAAGACAGCAGAGCTGATCCAATTTGAATGTCCTTTGAGCTCTGCCTCACACTCTCCTGTGGCTGTATTCCAAATCTGTGCAGTGTGATCCAACGATGCAGAGACAATATGCATGCCATCAGGGGAGAAGACAGCAGAGTCAACAGGTTTTGAATGTCCTTTGAGCACTATCTCACACTCTCCTGTGGCTGTATTCCAGATCCATGCAGTGTAATCCCAAGATGCAGAGACAATATGCATACCATCAGGAGAGAAGACAGCAGAGTTGACTGAGGCTGAATGTCCTTTGAGCACTGCCTCACACTCTCCTGTGGCTGTATTCCAGATACACGCAGTGTGATCTGAAGATGCAGAGACAATATGCATACCATCAGGAGAGAAGACAGCACAGTTGACCCAATCTGAATGTCCTTTCAGCTCTGCCTCACACTCTCCTGTGGCTGCATTCCAGATCTGTGCAGTGGAATCTAAAGATGCAGAGACACTATGCATCCCATTAGAAGAAAGACAGCAGAGTTGACCCCACCTAAATGTCCTTTGAGCTCTGCCTCACACTCTCCTGTGGCTGTATTCCAGATCTGTGCAGTGAGATCCCAAGATGCTGAGACAATATGCCTACCATCAGGAGAGAAGACAGCAGAGTTGACCTGATTTGAATGTCCTTTGAGCTCCATCTCACACTCTCCTGTGGCTGTATTCCAGATCTGTGCAGTGTGATCTGAAGATGCAGAGACAATATGCATACCATCAGGAGAGAAGATAGCAGATTTGACCTGATCTGAATGTCCTTTGAGCTCTGCTTCACACTCTCCTGTGGCTGTATTCCAGATCCGTGCAGTGTGATCTGAAGATGCTGAGACAAAGACAATATGCCTACCATCAGGAGAGAAGACAGCAGAGTTGACCTGATTTGAATGTCCTTTGAGCTCTATCTCACACTCTCCTGTGGCTGTATTCCAGATCTGCACAGTGTGATCCCAAGATGCAGAGACAATATGCATACCATCAGGAGAGAAGACAGCAGATTTGACCCAATTTGAATGTCCTTTGAGCACTATCTCACACTCTCCTGTGGCTGTATTCCAGATCAACCCAAACAACAACAAACCCAAACAGTAACAAACCCAAACACCAACAAGTACAAACACCAACCAGTACAAGCACAAGTAGACACAAGTAAACATGTGGATAATATTGTACAATAATCACTTTATTTTATCTTTATTTTATTTTTTATAGGGGGGGCACTTCCCCCCAATGGTAACGACCAACACCAGGAACAACAATACCACCGACAACTTTACCCACCATCACCACCACCACCACCACCACACTCTTTGTTTACTACTTGAGTTGTTTGCCACTACTCGACGGACGTATACCCCTACGATCTCTTCCTCATTAACAGGGTCAATAACAAGAACTACGAGACCTACTCACGAGATTGGTCAGAGAACACCGACTCGACGAAAGACACTATAATTTCGTGTCAGTTAGAGAAGGTCAGTTCAAGAAGTAGATCAACGGGTCTTTATCATTACTACCTCTGAAAACTACCAATAAACTTAGTAAGGTTAAAGTAGGAAGTACTCCAACTTTTTCTCTAACACGTTCGACTATAACTCGAAATGTAATTTCGAACGAACGAACGACCCTCTTTATTCATGTTATCGGTATTAACCGGTGGGGTCCGACTTCAACTTTCGGAACAGTTCTACAGACCATGAAACAAGTAAATACGTCGTTGACAGACGTTTATATAACGAGTCTTTCCATCGAGATCGTACGGATCCGTAGAAAGTCTACACCAGTTAAAACGTAACCTTTGGTGTAGACCAGATTGGGTTGGTGATGTACAAGAGATACTTTCTTAAAACCTACGACGAATACTGAGACGTTTATAACCCCTCCGTACCTTATATCTGTACCAAGACTGTCGACAACATATACAGATATTAGGAGAAAGATACTGACGGTAGTCAGAAAACTACGTTCATGGGTATCTTGTTCAACTACGTCGGGAAAGACGGGAAGTAAGTAACTATGTATAAGGTAGTATAGTTGTGTGACGATTCGTTTAGAGTCATGAGGTACGAAGGAAGATACTAAAGTAGTCATTAGTGTAAAAAAGGAGTTCCGTAATAGAACTGGGAACACAAAGTGTATTGGTAGATCGTGTAGTCACAGACAGGAACTACCTCCTTCTTACCAGTGTCTTTCTTTCCCACAGAATGAATCGTCTCTCCTTTACACTTCTTTAAAGACTTCGAGAACCGATACGAACACCATCGACCCGGTAAGTAAAATGGATACCTCTGTTGGTGTTACTTATACAACTTAACTTCGTAAAAAAGTTCCTGTGGAAGACGCTACCTACCTAACAAACTCATAAAATCCCTTTAACCTTTGACGTTACGTAAATAACGTTTTTGATCTTTTAACCCGTTTACATTCACTAGAACAACAACGTATACCTAACGTGAATGTTATCTTTCCATCGGGGTCTTCTAGAACCGTTGTTGGTACTAACTACGTTTTACCAAAAACTTTCTTTCAAAACCAAAATAATTTTTATTGTCAGAACTTCCCACAGGAAGTCGTGATCGAACCGACGGACTTTTTAGACTATAGACCTTTTGTATACCTTCATCCTACCTGACAGGTACCTTCGAGACAGACCCTTCCTCTGTTCGTACCTCGGTCAGACTTTGTCAAGACTCTGTAGGGTGACCGTAATTGAGACGACAGAAGAGAGGACTACCATACGTGTAACAGAGACGTAGAACCCTACCGTGGTGTACCTAGACCTTATGTCGGTGTCCTCTCACACTCTGCCCCGAGTTTCCTGTAAATTTAGTCCAGTTGAGACGACAGAAGAGAGGACTACCATACGTGTAACAGAGACGTAGAACCCTACCGTGGTGTACCTAGACCTTATGTCGGTGTCCTCTCACACTCTACCCCGAGTTTCCTGTAAATTTAGTCCAGTTGAGACGACAGAAGAGAGGACTACCATACGTATAACAGAGACGTAGATTACTAGTGTGACGTGT
>MU130357.1:321998-333289 GCA_015039465.1 Phlegmacium glaucopus
AGAATAGGTGAAACATATGAAAAGGGAAAGGAAAGCATGTGGAGCGGAGATGAAGATAGGGCATGAAGCATGTGTAGGTGAAACGGGCATGTGTTCGGTGGAGTTAAGAAAAGAAAAAGAGAGTTCGTAACATTACCCCCGTCTTACGTTGAAGACTCCGAATTCGACTCTGACTCTAAAAATAATCCTTCCCGTTGTTCGAGTGGGCAGTGTTGCCAGCCATGACCGTCTTCGAAGCAGTTGTTGCACTGTTGATACACGTTTGGTGGTGGAAAATCTTCTGGTAGAACGATCCAAGATCCGTCGCCTAGAGTGTAACACCGTCGAGATGTGTGTCCATCGGTATTGCAAAGAGAGCAGTGGCGTTGGACAAGAATTTCTTCATCGTCGTCGATGACAATGGGGTTAGAACATGAACCGGGATTGGTCGAATCAGGAAGAGGAAGGGGAGAGAAAGTTTGTCGTCCAGGATATGGAGAATGTTGTCGTGTGCCGATGGGGTCGTTTCTTTTGAGTCTGATAAACGGTTTGATGTGGCGGACCAATCTGCAACTAGCCATCACTGCTGGCACTGGGTGGTGTTTCCCTTAGAAAAACTTATTTTTAGACATGTTTTGTCATTTCCAAATAATTTTTCTCATGAAAACACAAAAAGTATTTCTGAAGGAAAAATTCTAAAAATACATCAGGTGTTTCTCATGTGTTTCCAAAAGATAAATCTTATGTTTTTTTAAAGGTTTTCCTTTCAGAAACAGCAGGGAAACACCTATTCCAGTGATCAGTGGAATAGGTGTTTCCCTGCTGTTTCTGAAAGGAAAACCTTTAAAAAAACATAAGATTTATCTTTTGGAAACACATGAGAAACACCTGATGTATTTTTAGAATTTTTCCTTCAGAAATACTTTTTGTGTTTTCATGAGAAAAATTATTTGGAAATGACAAAACATGTCTAAAAATAAGTTTTTCTAAGGGAAACACCACCCAGTGCCAGCAGTGCATGTTGTTGCATAGTGTATCAGCTTGTGTTTCTAGATACTCGAGTTCTCGTTTCGCCCGTATGATGGCTTGATTGACGTGGTGGAAATAAAGGAATTTGGTATATAAAACAGCGTTAGGTCGAAGGAAAGGGACGAGATTGTTGATATCATGTCTGGTTTGTACATAAGAAGAGAGCTCTTTGTGGGTGAAGTCATAAATCGGGATTCGGGCACGAGCAGAGCAAGATGAAGAAGATGAGGATGGGGTTTGAGGCATGATTTCAGAAAGAGGGGCAGTGAATTCGAGAGTAATTGATTTCAAAATCGAATTTAGGGAGGGTGAAGTTGTCGTCGTTTTGTTTTTTGAGAGCGAGTCTTATATCTTCAAATTTGTCAGCGATTTTGGCGATGACATTGATGAACTTTAAGAAGTCCTCATCGACGCATTCGTGTTGATAAGAAGTGTAGCGCATGTTTTCGAAGTCGTTCTAATTGAAGTAATGGGTTTGTTTATAAAGTGTCAACGTGTCGTCAGCGTTTTTGATGTGTGATTCCGGTTCCCACGTTGCTTTGGAGATCGGGTAATCTTTCCATCAGATTTTATATTGATATCCGCGTCCTCGTTTTCTGTGTCCAATGA
This sequence comes from Phlegmacium glaucopus, assembly GCA_015039465.1. Classification (NCBI taxonomy): domain Eukaryota; kingdom Fungi; phylum Basidiomycota; class Agaricomycetes; order Agaricales; family Cortinariaceae; genus Phlegmacium; species Phlegmacium glaucopus. The sequence goes on from MU130357.1 coordinate 323,616, forward strand.
TCGCTTCAACTTCATATTCTTCATTTCCGTTGACGATTTCAGCAGGTGGTTTCAGAAAGTTTGGTCCGTGTACTTCATTTTCGATGTATGGCATGAGGAGGTACGCATGGAAAATGTTGTGAATCTTCCATGTTTCAGGGAGTTTCAATCGATAGGTGAGGGGTCCAAGGACTTTTTCGATGGGGAATGGTCCTTCTCGTCTTGGTGCGATTTTCTTGTTGTAATTCGTTTTTAGATTTCTGGAGTCTAACCAGACTAGTTGTCCTTCCCGGAATGGTTTAAAGTTCGATTTGATTCTGTTTTCCATTCGGTGTCTTGCTAGTTCATGTGCTGCCAGAGCTTCTTCTCGGTCTTTGATTAATTTCCATGTTCGTTCTTCAACGGCAGGGAATTGCGTGTTTTCGAATGAAAGGGGAATGGAGATTGGGGATGATCCCATGATCAATTCGAAAGGAGTTCGTGTTCTTCCAGAGTGTCTTCGGTTGTTGTGAGTGAATTCGAGTGTAGGTAAAGCAGATAACCAGTTCGTTGGGTTGTCAAAGCAATAAATGGAGAGGTATGCTTCGATCTCTTGATTGAAACGTTCAGTTGTTCCGTCAGACTGTGGGTGAAAGGCCGTTGTTTTCGCATGTTCAATTCCGAGTAATTTGAAAAGATTTTCGAAAGCTTTGGCGGTAAATTGAGGGTCTCTGTCAGAGATCATTTTGTCAGGGAGTCCGAACCGTTTGTAAAGGTTGTCGAGCAAAAATTGGGCGATGTCTTTGGAGGTACAAGTTTTTGCACAAGGGATAAGAATCACCCCTTTTGTAAGCCCGTGGTCGACCACGACCAGTACAGCGTCTTTCCCATCAATAGGTGGTAGATCAGTAATCAGGTCCATTGAGCAGTTCGCAAAAGGTCTGGAATCTTTAGGTCCTTTGATTGGCAAGAAAGATGGTTTCGATAGGTTTCTGTTTATCTTGAACTGTTGACAATCGGAACATCCTTTCACATAGTTCTTCACAAAAGTACGAAGTCCGGGCCACCAGTAATGTTGAGAGATTGAGTTGTATGTTTCTAATTCTCCTGGGTGTCCTGCGGTTGGTGCATCGTGGAATTGTTTCACTAGTTTTTGACGAAGTTCTTGGTTTTGTGGAATGTAATTCTTTCCTTTGTAGAACAAGATCAGTTTTCCCATGAATTCTTCAGTTGACCAGTCTTCGAGATCGTTTCTTAAATTAGAAGGACCTTTTTCGAGTAAAGAGTGTAATGCGTCGGCGGCGTCGGTGTCTATGTCGGTGGAACTGGCAATCTGTTCTTGTAAGTCGAGGTCGACCAGGTTGACAAATAAGGAATCAGGGAGCATCGTGATGTCTTCGTTGTCGTTGTCATCTTTAGGGCAGAGATCAGCTCGTCGAGATAGAGCGTCAGATTGGATCATCTTGTTTCCGGGTAAATGAATGAGATTGACATTGAATTCTGAGAGGAATAGCAACCATCGAGCTTGTCGTCTGTTCAATTTCTGTGCGGTTCGGTAATAAGTCAGATTCTTGTGATCAGAGTAGACAGTTGTTGTATGTTCAGATCCAAGGATATAGTGTCTCCAGTCGGTTAAGGCTCGTATGATTGCTAGGAGTTCATGATCATAGATTTTGTAGTTTCGTTCGGTAGGGGAAAAGCTTTTTGATAAGAAAGCTACAGGGTGTTGGTCTCCGTTCATGTCTGTCTGTGTAAGGACTGCGCCTGATGCGTATTTCGAAGCATCGGATTCGATTTGGAAAGGTCGGGTCGGGTCAGGCATTCGTAAAACCGGTTCTTCAGTAAATCGTTGTTTCAGGAGTTCAAACGTTTCTTGGCATTTATCAGTCCATTCAAAAGGTGCATCTTTCTTCAAAAGATTATTCAATGGTTGACATAGGTCGGAGAAGTGTCGGATGAATCGTCGGTAAAAGTTTCCAAATCCTAAAAAGGATTGTACTTCTTTAACAGAGGTAGGAGTCGGCCAGTCTCGGATACCCTTGAGTTTGGTTGGGTCTATAGAGATCTTGCCTTCTTTGATGATCATTCCAAGATATTCGACTTTCTTCTTATTGAATTCGCATTTCTTTGGTTTCAAATAGAGATCGTTTTCCCGTAGGCGTTGTAAAACTTTCTTCGTGATTTCTTCGAGATCTTTTTCGTTCTTTGCGAAGATCAAGATGTCGTCCATGTATACAATGATATAGTCGCCTTCGATAAGATCTTCGAAAATGGAGTCCATCATTGCTTGGAACGTTGCTGGTGAATTACACATTCCAAAGAACATTACTGTCGGTTCAAATAATCCTCGATTGGTTTTGAAAGCGGCTTTCCATTCGTCTCCTTTTGCAATCCGGACGTTATTGTAACCTCTTAGGACATCAAACTTTGTGAAGCAAGTTGCGCCTTTGAGTTTGTCCATGATCTCGGTGATAAGCGGGAGTGGATAAGCATTTTTGATCGTGTGATTGTTCAAATATCGATAATCTTGACAGGGTCAAAGTTTTCCGTCTTTCTTGGATACAAAGAAAAAGGGTGAAGCCATCAGGGAATGTGATTTCCGAATATAACCGCGGTTAAGGTTTTCTTTGAGAAATTTGTCCAGTTCGATTTGTTCTGCTGGTGTAAGGTTGTACGTTTTGAAAGATTTTGGTTCAAAGTCTGGTTTCATTTCAATCTTGTGATCCCAGGGTCGTTCATCGGGAAATCTATCCGCCTTTTTCTCATCAAATACATCTAAGTACTCATGATATTTGGGTGGTACTATCTCTTCGACCGGGATGTCAGGCTTGATGTCGTATTTCATAGCCAAATTTTGTGAAGCAGAGGTTTTCGCATTGATCCAATATTTGTTGTCCATTTCGCCATTGATAAAAGCGATGAGTACTGATATTTCATCATCGTCGGTGGGGTTCTGTGTTCAATTGAGATACTCTTCAATATCGTCTTCATCTTCAACAGTAGTGGGTTTAGAGGGTGTCCTAAAAATTGGTTTCCGTGGTTGTTCTTCTTTCGTTTGTTCGGGTTTGCGCCATGTGAGGGTTTCTTTCTTCCAGTTTATTTTGGGATTGTTTTCTTTGAGCCAGGTTGCTCCAAGAATAATTTTATGTTTCCCTAATCCAGTGACTAAAAGTTGGTTTATCTTCTTTCGTCCAAGAACATTGATCTCCAGGTTTACATAATGTTTGATCGTGCCTCATTTGTTCAGGGTACCGTCGGCGTTGAAAACTTTGATGGGAACATTTAAGGTTTTGATCGTAAATTTTTGTGTTCTCACAAAGTTTTGGTCGATGAATTTTCCATCTGCGCCAGAGTCGATAAAGGCTTGTTCAATGATTTCCGGGTCTTCTTGCGTTTCGCTCGTTATAGAAATAGGTATTTTCATTCGGTGAATATTTAAACGAGGTACTAAGCAATTAGATATGGATAGCGTGGGAGAAACTGACATCGATTCAGTTCTCCGCTTTAAAAATCCTCATGATCATCGACTTCTACTATCTTCTCGTCTTCGTTGATGCCTAATTGAAGGTTGGCGAGTTTTTTGTGTTCATCTCGGGATAGTCCTTTGATCAGGGAGTGGATGTCTTTGACCAAGAGTTTCTTCTGGTCGTTTCGGTAATTCGAGGATCCTTGGCTTTTGTTTCCTTGGTATCCTCCCTTCTTCTCTTTCTCTGGAAATGTGACCGGGTTTGTCGCATTTGAAACAGAGGCCTTTGCGCATGTACTCTCCTCGCTTCTTGTAGCTCATTGCATCGACGTCCATGGTGTCTGGGTCGGTTCGTCTGTTGTTGGAGGACCAATTCCTCCCTTTGTACTTCGGTTTCTCTTCTCTGTATACTGGGTCGTAGGGTTTCTTGTTTGGTTGTTCTGATGACAAAATTGCCATCGCGAATCAGTATTGCGAGTCGTATTGAATTGCTGTCTTTCCAGCCTTTGATCGTCATGGGGACATCAAGGGATAGTAAGATCTTTCGTGTTAAAGATGGATTCAAGATTTTTCAGAACATGTGGATCAGATGGATGTTATCCGATGCACTCTTTTCTTCTAATCTGGCTTGTCGTGTCAAGAGGGAGAATTCAGTGACTATTTGTTCGGCTGACTTCTTTCCTTGTCGTAGGAGGGTCAGTTTGTGGATTGAGTCTTGGATTCGGTTCACTTCTTTGAACTGTTCGGCGATGGTGTCATAGAAGACTTGGAGTGAGGGGAGGGTAATCATCCCGGTTGCATCGGTGATGCTGTCAATCCATGTTTCTTTCCATTGACTAGCTTCTCCATCGTTCATGAAGGAAAGGATGAAAGCGATTTTTGGGCCATCTTCTGAGTAGGCTTTGTCGTTTATGCTCAAGTATATCTTACATTCTTGAAGGAATGTTTTGACTTTGCATCTGTCGCCGGTGAAAGGCGTCGGTTTGTTGATGTTTAATTCTTTCGGGACATGGGGAGCGGTAGATGATTCTCCAGCCATTGTTTCGTTCGGTTTCAATTTGTTTGTTCGTAGAAGAGTAGAAGTCCTTGCTCTGTCTTCTTATACTGGATCAAGTTTTTAACTTTTCACAGTATTCGTTCGGTTCGGTTCGTCGGTGTTTTGGTTTCGGGTTCGGCTAGATATAACCAACGCTTCTAAGAAGAGAGCATATAGGAATACTGTAGCTAATTCTTTTGTTACAACTTCGAACGGCTCAGAGACTTCTGGCCGTAAACAGTCGTATAAGAGATCATTCGTTCGTTCGATGAGCTCAAAAGAATACCAAGAGATAAGTCTCAAGGCAGCGTCTTAGGAGTTTGAGAATGTTCAAGAGCGAAGTAACCAGGGTTAAAGTCTCAAGAATTAGCTAGAGTTACAGCGAGTAGTAAATACTGTATTTATAGATAAATGAGAGAGTCGTGTATGAAGTGAAACGTCCGCATGTAAGAGGTGTGCATATGTAAGAATAGGTGAAACATATGAAAAGGGAAAGGAAAGCATGTGGAGCGGAGATGAAGATAGGGCATGAAGCATGTGTAGGTGAAACGGGCATGTGTTTGGTGGAGTTAAGAAAAGAAAAAGAGAGTTCGTAACAGGACATGTACAACGAGACAAATGACATGTATGAAGACACACACAACCACCAATGATGCACACCATGACCAACAACATGTACAATGACACACACAATGACCAACAACGTGTATGAAGATGTGCACAACCACCAACAACACATACAACCACCAAAGACACGTACAACAATGTGCATGACAACCAACAACACATACAATGATGCACATGACGACTAACAATGCATACAACAATGCACATGACATCCAACAACAACTATCCCCTCCATTTAAGACTATGACAACGACCACTGGGTATTTTGATTTTAATTTTAATATATTATGGTGGCAACACCCCTCTAGTGGGCTATTTTTTTAATTTTTAGGACAGCAGCAGCATAGAGTGAAGTTATTTTATTTCATTTTAATATCTCAATAAGTTATTAGTACTAATGTGATATTGAACACAATATATATATATATATATATATATATTACCAATAAAAAACCCTAACAAAAATGAAGTAAAATAGTACCTTCTAAATTGATATCAATAATAATATTATTATTATTATTATTCTTACCTTGTGTTAAGTTTAAAACAAGGGAGTCACATCGGAGTAACACCGGATCAGACAGAACAGAACCAGAACAAGTAACGGAAAGGACTTTGGCCTCAGCATATGTGCTGTGCCGCCCAGCTCCTACAATGTCCTGATTTTGGAACTGGAAGAGAACGGAAAGACAGAAGACCTCAGTGACTTAGAGGATGAACAAGAGGAGGAAACTAAGATGATATTTGAACTGAGGAAAAACATACAAGTTTCGAGTACTTAAATATAAAAGGAATAGCAACCGAAATATAAAATATAAATATAAGTGCTGCATTCTGCTCCCAGAAAAGGTCCTGCATTCTTGGGTGAATAATCCATTGCTGGTGTGCTGACTGATAGTGGGAAAGTGATGACAAAGAAATAGTGGTTGTGGCAAAGAAGTGGTAATGGGTTTGGAGTATTGTCGGAAGAGCCAGAATGATATGGAGAAGTCTCAGAGTTGGACGTAGGCGGAGTAGAACCGGAAACAAGGGAGAGTACTGGAACAGAGTACAGACTACCAGAAACAACTCCGATGGAGTCAGACCAGAGTAATGTATAACAGAATGTAACAGTTTGATATAAATCTAAGGAGACTGACAGACAAGACAGACTGGAATAATTGATTAGATTCTGAGTTCTTAAGTTCATTATTTATGGGTTGAAATATATTCCATGTGGATTCCACATGGATTCCATGGAATATATCCATTCCATATGGATTCCATATGAGGCCAAACATATTCCACATGGAATCCATATGGAATCCATGGAATATTTCCATTCCATGTGGATTCCACATGGAATATGGGGGGAGAGTAAAGTATTGATGGAATCACACCCTGACTATATATGCATTGATAAAGCTTGTCAATTACTTAAGCATATTGTTGCTCAAGGCCAATGGAACACCTGGTCACAAACAACCAGATCCATAGTTGATAGCTACCATTATCAGAATCATCACAAAACAGACACTCTTTGTTGGACCAGCTCCTACAGATGGGTCTGCTCAAAATTTGGTTTATTTATTTGTTCTGCTTCTGTTACATGTGTATGGATGTATAATTTATTTATTTACTTATTAAGCATCACTATTGCTATGATCATTGTCATTGACCTTTCCTGCTTCTCTCTTTTTTGCTTTATCTGTTTGTTGCTTGATAACATTTCTTGTATGATAAAAAAGCATTACATGTATGAACCAGTTGAAATTTGGAGGAGTCATTCACTTGAGAATAGACTCAAATCCACCCAACCATGCATTGAGTTGCTCACATGCTTGAGTATTGAATGCATGTTTGTCATAAGTGGTTCCATCAGATGCTGTTGTTGCTTTTATAACCATATATACATATAGATGTAATGTTAGTCAGCAGGTATCAGCTATACAATTTTCTTGAAATTATTAAACATCTGCTAAAACTCCAGTCAAAGTCTGGTGGAGGAACTCTGACTGGACATGCCAGTCTGGTCATCTTTTGCTTTAAAGTTACTTGACCAGATTTCCACCAGACTTCCACTGGACTTCTAGTGGAGTTCATTGGATTTTAGTGGAATTCAGTGGACTTTCATTGGACTAGCAGAGTCCAGTGGATAATGTGGGGGAGTGTAAAGTACACAGTTCAGTGTTTGGACACATTCAAGACTCTCTGAACACATTCACTGTAGATCAGAAATTTTGCAAATGCTGGACTGAACATTGTGTTCAGTTTACCCCCTCTAAGTTAACATGCATTTCATTTAGCATTGGTTCCATTCAGAACCAAACTGCAGCAACACTAATCTTGTAAAACACCTTGCTCCAGTTCATGCGAGACCAGACATATGCACAAAATATATGCTTTAGAAAACTATAGGCTTCGCAAATTCCAATATATAAAACTAAACTGCTAACTCAGAATGTGCTGGAAACACATTATTTATGTATTCAAAGAAGAGAAATATGAAACTTACACAGAAGATTACTGATAATGTCATTTTTAAAATTGATAAGGTCGCCATTGGATGGGGAATGCTGACTGGTGAACCAATTATCCTTCTTATATGATGTGAAATGTTTATTCATATTCATAGTTGAATATAAGTCCAATGCCTTCTGGAAACCTTGTTGGGTTGAATATCCCCTCTGTACATGCCAGAAGGAATTCTCCAGACAGATGAGGATTGCTATCCATTAATAGTAAGAAATAAAAATAAAATGTAAAGCAAGGTATAAGCCAAACCTGCAAAAGCATGCAATGTGAGCCCCTGTATGAAATTTGAGTGAACCAAGAAAAAATGAGAAAAAAAATTATATACCTTATAGTAAACAACTACATATGGCAAGAGACTTCTTGCCTTTCCAATGAAGTTTGTTTTCAGTAGGTGGATAAAAGTGTAAAAAAATAAAGTGGCCTACAACCTATTCAGATTAAAATGTTAGCAATTGAAATTGAAGGTCAGAACATTAAAGTTAACGACTGTACGACGACACTTTAAGGTAGGTCCCTCACTCAACGACACCTACAAGACTGGAGTTAAAGTTAACGACTGTACGACGACACTTTAAGGTAGGTCCGACACTCAACGACACCTACAAGACTGGAGTTAAAGTTAACGACTGTACGACGACACTTTAAGGTAGGTCATACACTCAACGACACCTACAAGACTCGAGTTAAAGTTAACGACTGTACGACGACACTTTAAGGTAGGTCATACACTCAACGACACCTACAAGACTGGAGTTAAAGTTAACGACTGTACGACGACACTTTAAGGTAGGTCCGACACTCAACGACACCTACACGACTGGAGTTAAAGTTAACGACTGTACGACGACACTTTAAGGTAGGTCCGACACTCAACGACACCTACAAGACTGGAGTTAAAGTTAACGACTGTACGACGACACTTTAAGGTAGGTCCGACACTCAACGACACCTACAAGACTGGAGTTAAAGTTAACGACTGTACGACGACACTTTAAGGTAGGTCCTACACTCAACGACACCTACAAGACTGGAGTTAAAGTTAACGACTGTACGACGACACTTTAAGGTAGGTCCGACACTCAACGACACCTACAAGACTGGAGTTAAAGTTAACGACTGTACGACGACACTTTAAGGTAGGTCCGACACTCAACGACACCTACAAGACTGGAGTTAAAGTTAACGACTGTACGACGACACTTTAAGGTAGGTCACACACTCAACGACACCTACAAGACTGGAGTTAAAGTTAACGACTGTACGACGACACTTTAAGGTAGGTCCGACACTCAACGACATCTACAAGACTGGAGTTAAAGTTAACGACTGTACGACGACACTTTAAGGTAGGTCAGACACTCAACGACACCTACAAGACTGGGAGTTAAAGTTAACGACTGTACGACGACACTTTAAGGTAGGTCAGACACTCAACGACACCTACAAGACTGTAGTTAAAGTTAACTACTGTACGACGACACTTTAAGGTAGGTCAGACACTCAACGACACCTACAAGACTGGAGTTAAAGTTAACGACTGTACGACGACACTTTAAGGTAGGTCGACTACACTCAACGACACCTACAAGACTGGAGTTAAAGTTAACGACTGTACGACGACACTTTAAGGTAGGTCCTACACTCAACGACACCTACAAGACTGGAGTTAAAGTTAACGACTGTACGACGACACTTTAAGGTAGGTCCTACACTCAACGACACCTACAAGACTGGAGTTAAAGTTAACGACTGTACGACGACACTTTAAGGTAGGTCCGACACTCAACGACACCTACAAGACTGGAGTTAAAGTTAACGACTGTACGACGACACTTTAAGGTAGGTCCGACACTCAACGACACCTACAAGACTGGAGTTAAAGTTAACGACTGTACGACGACACTTTAAGGTAGGTCCTACACTCAACGACACCTACAAGACTGGAGTTAAAGTTAACGACTGTACGACGACACTTTAAGGTAGGTCCGACACTCAACGACACCTACAAGACTGGAGTTAAAGTTAACGACTGTACGACGACACTTTAAGGTAGGTCCGACACTCAACGACACC
>MU130357.1:334366-405110 GCA_015039465.1 Phlegmacium glaucopus
CAATTCTAATAACGGGCGAGCAACATCCGGATCGAAGCAAAACCTAAAAGGGGTTATTCAAGTAGAGTCAAGGAAGATGATAAAACACACCAGATCACATGGATCTGATCCATAACTTCGTTCGATTTCGCCTTCTCATGTATGAAAGACAGAACATCCTCGAGTTCCTCCTCACTCCCTGCCTCAAATCCACGCGAATCGTGGAATATGAATCGTGGGTTACTCCTGAAGGTGAATGCACGACGAACATCATGCTCCCCTCGCTACAAGAATAGAATCAATGTTATTATTTTAAAAAAATACATGGACATCACTGAGCTGGCACCTTTTCGGTTGGGTTAATCTACCGGTGAAGGGACAATAAGAGTGAGCGAGGCATCAAGTGAAGCTGATATCTTACATCTTCGTATACCGGATCATCCTTTGTATTGCAGACCCGCTTGAGCAGCGTCGTTTTCCCTGCGTTTGCCCTGCCGATAACGAGGATGCGAAAGTGGGAATACTTGTCTCGGAGTTTCTCAGCTTCTTCTGGGGTTATGGTCACACTTGAAGCGGGATCGACTGGAGGCGTGGGGTTCGAGCGGCTTTGAGGCTCGCTCTGAGATTTAATTTTGAACACTTTCTTCAGTCGTTCGCGAATTCCTTGGGACTCTTTGGCAGTCTGGGTGCGTTCAGCCATATCGATGAAGGTGGGAGACAACAGTTCGCAACACGGACTCATCAGTAAAACGTGGAAATATTGGTATGTAGTTGTAGCTCCGACCACCAGGTGGCGGTGTGGTCATGGCAAGGCAAGATATAGGATTGTATCTAGGTCATCGACATGATATAAAGATCATAGGATCCTATCGTTATGCTTCGATAATATAAGTTAGCGCCATGTCATATCAATCTGATCCAATCCTATAATAAAGTTCCCAGAAAGATTCAACGAATGCAAGAGATAGATCGTTATGTCAAGTGGGGTATAGGTATCTTGAATTTTTCAGTTGATGGAGCAGGATCAGGGGTAAGCAACAAGCCTATGGTCGGTATATAGGAAAAGATGAAATAATCGGAAGCACATTCGCTGGATACTTCGATATCGTAGCAACCAGCCCTGCATGGATAGGAAGGAAAGTGAAGGCTCCAGTGGGGCACCATTGCAACACGGGCAGTTCTCGTGAATAGGATTTCTATGATCATGTAAGTAGGCTGACAGTTCATAATGGATGAAAGTACTCACGTCGATTTTGAGGAGACTGACTACAGGCTTCACCACTTCGTCCCACAAAATTCTCAAAACAAATTTGAAAATATCGTCCGACGATCGTAATTGATTATCCCTCAACCTCAGCCCGCGGGTCTCCCCAAGAAGAGCGGTCACACCCCCCATAATTGTGTCGATGGAAGAGCGGGAGATTGTCATCTGTGAGGCGGCGGCTTGTACAAGGCGGACGAAGTCCTGCATGCCGCTAGTGGGTAAGCTTGGGATATCGATGTGATGAATGCTGGTTGACGTCAGGATGAGGCAGTGACTCCCTTTATCATTAGCCACTAGAATGACCACGGGGTATGCTGAGGCAGCTTTTTGTAGCAATGAAAAAGGACTGGGTCGAAGAAAATCCTCAAATCCCTTCAATTTTCTCACTTCATTAATACCCTTCTCCCATTCTTCGTTAAGGCGATTCAATCGGGATGCTTCTTGATCTAAGGATAATTTCTTCCGATTGTCTGAGATATCAACCGAAATATCACGATAGGAGCCAAGCTCCAGTGCAGTTGCAATACCTCGTAGCTTACGCGCAAGTTGCGGTTTGATATCATGGAGTTGATCGAAAGGCGACCGCAGAGATAGGGACTGTGACCAGAAAATGCTTCGTCCTGCTTCAAGAAACTCTATTGCTTTCCAGTTAGAATAGCGCATATTGACGCATCCCCCGCGAAACCATCGCTGCCGGCACTCAATGCTTCCTGGCGTGATTGTAAATTAAAGCTAAGAGCAGCCAGTTGAGGTAAAGTTTGCAAGGTAGCTCCATAAGCGTGAATTGCAGAAATATGCTGGTGGTTTACTGCATGACGTATCCATAACTTCGCAATGGAGAAACGTGTAGATGGTGATTGAGAGGAAGAATGCATAGCAGTGGAGAATGAAGACATGGCGTCCTCCAAAAATGTGAATTTCCATCAGTTGATGAGTGAGCGCGTACAAGGGCAATCCCTAAGGCACAGAGGGAGGACGATCGAAGGGGATCGGAGCTCGAGAGCTAGCCTGTGGAGAGAAATGGCTTCATCGAGGTCACTTTTCTGGCCTCCTTGGTCAAATCGTTTCGACAGTGCATTTGCAAGGCTGGTAAGAGAGAAGGATCGATCCGGATGGGCTGAAGGGAAGAGCTCAAGAGCTTGTTCATTGAGAGAAATGGCTTCATCGAGATCATTTTTCTGGCCTCCGTGCTCAAATCGGGTCAACAGTAGATTTGCAAGATTGTTGAGATGAGTAGAGTGGTCTAACAATGAAATTCAGGAATTGTTTGGTGATCCTCCAAGATTTGCAGTCAGGATTGGCTTCCACTACATCCAGGATTAGTTGGGACAGACAGGGAAGATACCCACTGGCAGCCAACTGAAGACAGATGGTGGGAATGATGGAACGAACATCACTGGTGTCAACCCGAAGATGAGAAGAGAAGAAAGTACCACCAAGGGATTCCCTTTCATCAAGGATTTGACTGAACGAGTAAGCAATTGTTGTTTTGCCGGTTCCAGCCATCCCATTGAGCCAGTATACCTTTGTAGCTGTATTATCACTTGCCCACACTTGCAGTGTATCAAGGATTGCCTTGCGAGTGTTCTCCATACATGCATTTCGTGGAGCAGGAGATGCTGCGTCGTATTCTGCAAACTCAGCGCGAGGTAAGAGATTATCACGTAGTGCAGCCTATAAACTGGATTTTAGCGATGATTGTCCCAGCCCGAAGACTAAACGCCCTCACTATGATTGGATATCTAGATTGTTCGTTTCCATCAGGATTGGATGGTGCGTGCAAGTTGATCTAGCACGACGATAGAACAGTCAATACACATAGATTGGTTTGATGAATGCTTACAGTATTGGCCATGATGATTGTCGAGTCATGCAGAGTCACATCGTGAGCATCTTGGAAGACAGTCATTGGAGTTATGCCCTATATATATGAGCATTGATTAGTGACGATGGTCGTGAGCGCAAATATGGACGCTGACCGTGGGTGGAGTTTCTGATGCTGAGCTTCTAACGGAACTGGGTTGCCTGTGCACAACAGGTATCGACGCTGAAACGGGTATGTAAATGGGAGGAGACACTGCTTCCGTACTTGCAACCACTGTGGCAGGGGCGTGGTCGACGCCGACCACAGAGACCATATTGAGTGGTAAATTACTTGAGAGCATTAGTAGTAATCGATAAATTGCTGACGACATGATCCAGTTACTCACCTCGTTCGTGCTGCATCTGTTGTTGCCATGCGATTGTCAGAGCTTGAACCCACTTCGGTCGACGATAGTTTGGACGGGCGCGACCGATTAAAAAGAGAAGTTATCTTCCCTTTGACAAACCGAGCAGCTTTGTCTATGGCATCTCTTTTAGATGGTTTCTTGCTCGACATGATGATAGTCAAAGAGCAATGAGACTGTACAAGTTTGTTTTTCTCGTAATGTAGTCCAAATATAGGTATTTGGAGGCCCTCTGTTTACAAACTGCTGAGTTAATCCACGAAGCGTGACGCGCCTCTGTTGCGGGGATAGAGGCGGCAGCGGGTTGTAAGCCTGTTTTTGATGTGGTCAGCACACCATAAAGGAAGAATAGGGAACACCTACATCGTGGGAGATATACTGAAATTTGAATGGTCCAGTGTACGCGCTAGTTCCGACAATTTCCAAAGCCTCACTCAAATTAATAAAGTCATAAGAAGATTTGTCGTTGCTAGAAAAAAGTGAATTAACAATCAAAACACGAGCAAGAAAGAAGACCAAAAGTGAAACGCACGATGTATATTCACAAGGTTTAACATATTCAGCACCGTGACGTGGGTTTCTTTCTGTTTCTTTGTGTTCGAAGATCTGCTCGAAACGCCCCCGGACAGCCCGGACCCAATCTGGATTTTAGCGCAACAGATCGTTGTGAAAACCATGTTTGGCCTTGTGTTGAGCATCAACGGCAACTATCTGCCGCCGACCAACCCGCATGGAGCCTTTTTTTTTTGTTGACAAATTTGAACCAAGCGTATCCCATCCCAGGAGATTTCGTGCTTTGAAAACGTTCGCCAGAATTCCCATACGGGTGCAGGAGCTATCGAGCTGTTGCGAGTCTTTCCGACTTGAAAGCTTGAGAAGTTACAACCACCTCTTTTCTACACGCTTTAGAAAGTGGTTTTGATCAATATATGATAATTGGTATTTCAAACTGACTCGTCGAATCTGATACCAACGGATATTTGAGAGGTACCTCTTTCTTTCAAACCCAACAGTGTTTGGAAGTATAACATGGATGCATAGGTCCACGACGCGATATCCGGGTTTCAATCATCGACGAGTCAGCCTCGTAAGGCCGCTATGAAGACCTACATGCCCGCCCACAGACGTGTCGTATGTTTCTTTGCCCATGTCGCGTTCACCTGTTTTGGATTGACAGAAAAATTGCCCCACTTGTTTGAAATCTTACTTATCAGGCCATAATATTTGAGCGAAGATCTAGCCAATGCACTTCTACTCACAATTTTTGGTTTTGGCCTGGTCTGATAGACTCCCCATCTGGCCTTCGATCATTGACTGTCCGCATACGGGGGCTGGGGCTAGCTATATTTCGAGGACATAGACTTGAGCACCAACCCGATTGCTTGAAATACGATGGTCCATGACGCCCTCGGACTATTCTCTTGGGCTCATCAGATTATTGGAGCCGTGGACTTCCAAATCAAACTGTATCCTAAACGCTGCTTGGTCTCATGCATCTATTGACCAAGGATGGCAGAGGGTCGATCAGCTCCTCGCAGGTCGATCCATCATTTCATTTGACAGTTGGGTGAAATTCAATATCATTATATGGTCGACTAACTACAGGTGGGGGAGTGATTTTGAAATCAAGGAAATTCAAAACCGAGCGATGGAGTTTGAAACTACAAAGCCCCCGCAACGGTTATGGAATTCATGAATGGTCGAGTGACGCTGCCTTGGAGTCGACTTTTCATGGAATCTGTTTTTAGTGATTAACGATTTCGGACCCCTAAGAGTGTAAAGTGTTAGACGCACGGGTGGATTCATCGACGAGAGCAGCTTGTAACATATATATTCATACGTGAAACGAATAGTAAGTACATTTGTTTCTTTGACGAAATCAGGAAAGATAACTAATGTAAGGTTGCTCGCCACACTAAACTTTGGCGTCTATGAATTTAAGAACAGCAAATAAATCTAAATACTCTCTCAAGCTCTGAATCTTTCCATCTTTGATAACAAACTTCAACACAACATCATTCTCATAAACCCTCCCATCTTGAACTTCTATCCTTGGCGATGCTTCAACGACAACTGTGTCGCCCTCTGTGGTGATCCCTCTTATTGTAATCTTGGATGATTTTTTTTCTTTGAATATCTCCCCCATCTGCTGCTCCCTCTCGGCGTAGGGGTAGGTGCCGGTGTAAGGGGACATCTCTTTTCGTCCAGAAATCCACCACGTCGCGTCTGGTGCACCTAGCGCGAAAAGCTCATCATAACGACTGTCGGTTAGGTATTCAATCCATTGGAGAGCAATGCGGCGGTTTTCTTCTTCTGACATTTTGGATGACGCGCTTTGTTGCTGAAATACTTCTAAAGGACTCCATTATAGTGATCACTGGGAGACGACAATCAGTGCACTTACGATTGACAAATGAAGATGCCTAGAAGTTGAAAACGAGTCGCTGTTGAATAAACCTGGGGGGGCCTAAACTCTCTTTATACTTATACTGTCCACTAGCCCGCAGCCGCCAACGGTTTATATCATGTCTCAAGGGGCAGTCGACCTGATAAGGATAGAAGTGAATTGGAGCGTACGCGCGTTCTAGTAGTAATCAGTACGCGCGTACATAGAATCGGCCCGAGTACTTGTTTTTTCAAGTTGATTCTCAAGACTAGTCACTTCGAGTCATGAACATTCGAAGTTTGAACTCGGGGTACATACTATATATATACAGCTTGCTATTACAGCATTGGCAGTTACGCGTTTTATTTCTCAAATTGAAAGATTGAATCCCAGCGTACAGGTCACCCCATGGTCTTCAGGGTAGGCTAGTACTATACTAAAAGTATTGTATACTACCGAAGTTCGCTTCCCTCGTCGTGAACTGACTCTTTATCATCGCATGGTCATTTCTTATCACTTTATCTTATTATTCATTATGTCGTCCTGATTTTTCGTCAATTTTAGGTTGATCCTTCATTCAACTATCTATTTCCTTGGCTGGTAATTATTTCTTTTCTTTTCTTTCACTTTGCACTCATTTTGTCTTCTTGTCTTTATCTTTCCTTTATCACACAGATTTAAATTGTTTGATTATCCTAATAGTACTTTCTGGTTATCAATACGGAGGTCCGTGTAGATAATAAGAATTTAACCAGTTCCTCAGACCTCTGTGTGCCAAAACATTACTTCAGTTATGATAGTAATACCACAGTCACTATTGGGAGGATATCATTAAACTGCGGGATTAAACCAAGTGCCAGGCTTCAGTAGTACTCGTATAGCATCATCACACTGCCACTGATTATCTGGATCAACAACGCCTACATCAAGAAGCTCATCCCCCAGGTTGTCGTCGCAGTAGGCTTCAAGCTTGATGTGTTGTACAGGCTGCAATGGCTGCAACTAGCAGAAGATTTTTTTTAAAAAAAAACAATCCATTTATAACCCTCATAAATTTACAAGAGCCTGTGGATCCATGGTCAATGAGCATCGTCGAGAAGTGGCGTCCTAAAAAAACAAGGCCTAGAGAACCACAACTTTGAGCGCGTTTGAGCCGCCGTTCAGGATCTTGGGTAGGAGCCGTAGAGTGGAATAATTATGTTGTCCCATACCCATGCTAGGCTTTTTCAAGGTTATGACATGGTAAAAAAAAAAAAAGAACCGTCAGCCAGGGCCCAGGCTTATAGGTAGGGGTAAATGCCTAGGTCAATGCATAGGAAATTAAATCCCACACTCCGCGAAGGTTTGATCAAAGATCAAAAATTAAAGAGCTCTATCGTAGAACGCTCATTAGAACTGATAATGATATATATACCCCGGGCCCGTGCGAAGCACCGCAACGCGCTATCAACGCGCGAAGCATTTTTTTTTTCTCTCTCACACATCAATGTGGCGCGTATACGGGAATAAGTTTAGTATCGCAAAACCGCGCCCACACATAATTGCCATAAGAGCGTGCCATTTCTAGTGTTCTATAGTCATAGAATTACGTTGATGATGGTGGGGGGAAAAGAGTACGTAGTTCACGAAATGTGACATAAATAATTGATAGCAATGGTGCGAAAAAAGCGTATCATGTGTAGGTAAACTTTTATGCTAATATGTACACCAAAAAAAAAAAGAGATGCGAGGGCGGCAGTGGTGATGGAATTGGAATACAAGAAGGAGGGGTATGTGGCAATTGAATCCATTTTAGTCAAGTGGGGACAAATGACAAAAAGAAAGCAAGATTTGATCCTGTGAAATAAACAAAAAATGTGATGTGATCCAATTCAAAAGACATGCATGTGGGGAAACTGAACCGGTGTGAAAACACGACCTCAATTTTTTTTTATTGTTGTGTGGTTTTTGAGTGGCACATGATGATTTTTTACCCATCTTCACTAGTATACCCATGAGTTTCAGAATCCATATGCTTCCGTTTGCGGGGAAGGGGTGCATACTCTGGGCTAACACTCCTTCTCTCATTTCTTTTTCGCCGTCTCCGTTCAGTTTCTCGGATATTAAGACGAACACCCCATCGAGCAAGATGCTATAATACAAAAAATGAAAATGAAACCTGTTGAACAGGAGAATCATGTTCGAGAACTTTTCTTTTTACCTTGGTTAGCTCTGTCGATGCTTGCAATCCCGGGAACTCCTTGGTGGAATAAACACGGAACATACCACCATAACATTCAGCAGTGATTGCCAAATCGTTCGTGTCATTGTATGGTCTTGAAAAAATATCAAAGACTCGATACCGTAAGATGAACGTGCCTTCGATCTTGACGGCTAAATCCTAATGAGAATAAAATTCATCAGTAAAACAAAGGAAAAAAACCAGAGAAAAACAAGAAAAAAGATTCCGAACCGCAAAAACAAACACAATCGATTTGGCACCTTGGTAATCTACCAGAGCAGGCTGCACAAAAGTTGCTCCTACTAAAGCTTGGGTTTGCTTGGAGGTCTCTGTGATTGGGTAATTGCCAAATCGGTGCACTACATCCGAGGACGAATGTGTAGGAAGAATGTATCCAGAATAGTGGCTTGCAGATTTTTTGGATCCTGATGATTTCGAAGTTGAAGGTGATTCAGCATCAGAAACAAATCTGTAGCTCGGTGGAGAACCATGAGATTGATGATATTGGGTAGGACTATGTGTAGTAGATGACGAAGAAGACGGTGACGCCGGTGAAATTGAAGATGGCTGCGCTGGTGGAGGTGGAGGTAATGTGCCTTTGTAAGAAATATCTGGGGTAAGATTTCCAGGCGATGGAGGTTCCACTGCTACTGGAAATAAATCCACAGTACATAACAAACCAAGTACTTGAACATCACTAATGTTAGTAAAACAACAGAAACGGATAAGCGAAGAAAAAATAAATTTAGCACTGGGAGACACGGAGCACGGAGAATAACGGACTCGTAATTCAGTTCTCTCTCCGTCTCCCGATTTGAGCCAGGATGATGGACAAGGAACATTCGGAGGAGGACAACTGGAGGCGGATCAAGGGGTCGGCGATCGACTCGTGCGTATCTGATTGAACGCTAACCATGAGTTGGCTCACTCCAACAGAAAAAGGGAAAACAAAAAAAAGGAGATGGTGCGATCAGACTGACTTTCTCCCTAGATCAGCCTTTTGTATCTCCTGCAATTCCATGCGAATAGTTTGACCGGCAAATTGGCCGGTTGAAAATTGCACAGCACGGCCGATGAGGTCGGTACCATGCGTTTGGTAGCGATGCATATCATGGTTACTAGGAGACTGGTTCAAGTCAGTCGGTGAAGCTGGAGGACTGCTTGAACGGTGATAGCGGTAAGGCTGGGGAGGGAGTGCGTCAGGATCGTGTTGTTGATGTTGACGTGAATGATAGGTGTCGTTTGACAGGGAATGCTGAGAATACATTGACCAAGGATATCGATATGTTATTGAATGTTAGATGAGTAACGTTGAAATGAAGTATTTTGAAGAAAACGCCCTTCAGGCATTGAGTAAAAGACGAAGAAAAGGGGGGATGTAGCCTAAATATCCATTCCCAGGTATCAGGCTCAAGATCCATTACCCGATATGGAAATCAAGCCACGAACCTGTTATCTGGCATGACATACTCTACAAGAGCTTCAGGTGGGGCTTTATTCAAGGTCATCTGCCATGCTTTAGGCATGTGGTTTGATCATGAGATACACATCTGTCTTAGGGTTGTGATAGGAAAATGCCTAGTTGACATTCAGTGGGAGGATCCAAGATAAGCACATGTGGCAGAGGAGCAAGAAAGGTTGGATTCAGAGCATTTTACAAGGATTCCTTCTCTCGAAGATGCTTCGCATTATTGTGCAGTTCATAACTCGGTTTTTTAAAAATGACCTTGTGTCAACAGCAGTATGAAAGGTGGAGCACAACGGAACCGCGTGACTACTCTGAGGCTTCCAAAAGTCGCTCCTCGGCTTCTTGGAAGTTGATGACATTCCAGATAGCGGTGAGGTACTAAAACGAGCATATCCATGTATGAATACAGACAATAGAAGGACAAGAATGAGGCCAAAAAAGGACGTACATCAGGTTTCACGTTCTTGTACTATTTATACAAGGCAAAAACAAAGTCAGAGCAAGGATCTAATGAGGTCACTAATGATGTCAAACTTGCCTGGAGGTAAAAAGCCTGAAAAAACGAAGAAGGACATTGAGGCGATGACGATGATAAGTTATTATAACGTAAAGAAAACGTACATGTTCCCAGATATCAACGCCGATAATAGGGACGTGAGCTAACAACAACAATAAAAAAGATATAAGCCACCATAACGGCAAACCCAAAAATCAGGAAATGCGAAACGACGTACACAATAGTGGATCTTGATTAGCAGTAGTCACAATCTCGAGTTTCCTGGAAAATGTGTCATAACCCTATAAACCCATATAATGAATTTTCTGATCATAATAATAATCCGGTTAGACGCACAAGCCATCCCCATCCACTCCCCTGGATCCCAGCAGTCGTCGTATTAAAAATCTTCTTAAATTCGTCAACAGAGCCGAAATCCCGAATGAGGGCTTTTTCAAGAGGTCCAGAAGTAAGCTGACCACCACCAGCCTTGGCAGGTGCCAAATTGGTCCAAAACAATGAGTGGTTAATATGTCCTTTTAGAATTTCATGAGGTGTGGGGTATGACATAAGAAATAGGGTCACAGACCTCCACCGTTGAACTTCAAAGCAGACTGCAATGCAATCTTCTTCGCAGTCGAATCTGTCTTGGCATAGGCCTCTTCAGCTGCGTTGAGACCATTGACATACGTTTGATGGTGCTTGGTGTGGTGAAGCGTCATAATTTCCTTAGATATATAAGGTTCGAGAGCCTAGCAGGGTTTCATTCGTTGAGTGAAATAATTTTGAAACTGAACTGACATCGTAAGCATAAGGAAGAGATGGGAGAGTATGCTTGAAAGCACGACTCGATGGCGCCGCGAAAGTGCGCGTGAGTGTGGGTTTGAGAACGCTTTTAGCAAGGGAGAGCATGGTTGGACACGAAGAACGCGAATATCTCCGTGCTGCGTCATACAATCTCCGTCACGTGACTCCGTTATAGGATCACGTGCCATCCGCGCAGCGGGAGAAAATTAATGCGCGTCAGTGTGGATTCCAAATTTGTGTCAAAAAAAGCTAGACGCGTTCTACATAGCTCCTCCGTACTCTACGATCTATATTAGAAGCCTGAATCGTTGTAGAAAGAGGCCATTCAACAAGAATGGGCGGTTTTCGTGTGACTGTGCGTTGACTGTACTAAATCGTGATTCATTATGAATATACGGCAAGGGAAACAAACCCAGCCTTTGCACATTGAAAATGAAGTTAAATTAAGCATTAAGAAAAGCACTGGCAGTTTGGGCAGAATAAGTCTAGTTAAGCTGAGCTCTGGAGCGCTGAGCTGTGGAGGAGTAGGTAGCTTTGTGGAAAGGAGAGTGGTTTGGGCCGATAAAACTTGGAAGGCCTGTAGTAGTAAGAGTAGAAGAAAAAAGAAAGAAAAAAAAACAAAGCAAAGCAAAATATCAACGACGGGAAGATAAGCAATAATAGTAGGGGGTGTGTGTTGTATATTGGTATAGGATTCATGAAAGTGTATTGTATTGTATGATACGGTATATGTTTTTTTTCTGAAAAATGAGATGAAATGAAAACCAAGGAATGGATGCCGACTCTAAAAGAAATCATAGAACTGAAAAAAGAAAATGGTATAAATGGGGGGTTTATATACATGCAATGCAATGGTGTGTGTGTGTGTTGATGATGTTCCAAAAAATGAAAATGTAGAAGAAAAAAAAACTATTGGTGATTATAATAAGAATTCCAGTTGCAAAAAAAAAGTAAGAAAGCAAAAAAAAAAGACGACAGGATGGTGAAAAAGAAAGAAAAAAAAATGCAATAAGGATGCAAACAAGAATGAATGAGAATTAGTAGCAGGGAATGAGTGGAATTGGTACAAGTTTTCTTTTCTTTTTTCTTTAGTTGTTGTCGAGGGTGGATAGAGACGCCGGGAGAACGGTGATCAAGCGGCCCACGCTTGAGCAAGGGATGCATCATGCCGGGGTAGGTAGGACAGCACAAACGCGAAGTGAAAGTGACGAAGTGATATCTTATCTTCGTCCCCAAGCTGTGAGAGGGCTTTTCAACCAGTAAAGGTCAGCCCTACACACATTAGCGATAATACGCATTGATTTGGACAGGGGTCACAAAACGCTTAAATAACAGAACACGGATCAGTCCAATTTCCATTAGAAAAACATACACATACCTCATCGCAGGGAAGGAATGAATCAACAAACCACAGGTCCACCAACACTCTCTAAAGCGTTCGTCGTGGCAGACTGCTGCTGCACCTGACCACGATGAGATTGATTCGAATCAGCACGATTTTGATATAACTGCAAATATTGCATCTTTCTCATCGTCTTCTTCTTCCCCCCCAAACCACGTCCAGAAGAAGATGATGATCCAGAGAGATGGCGAGGTACATCCATAGCCAAAGTAAACTCTTCTTCGTCGTCTCCTCCTTCCATTGACATACCGCCTAATAAACCTTCCTCTAATAAAAGTTCATCTAGATGAAGTCGAGCATGGATCATTGAATTATGCCTGTGCTGGTGGTGCTGGTGGTGCTGATGATAGGACCCCAGTCCGAATTGTCCGTAACCTGATAATTCATATTCGTCGCATAGTACCTCATCGTGACCGTAACGGTGTACAGCTTCGTCATTCTGGTGTTGGTATTGATATTCACGTTTATGACGACGCGGACGAAGACGTGAAGCATGACCAGGTATGTCTTGCGCTTGGGTACCACCAGTGTGGTGGTTCTTTGCACTTGGGTTGATACTCTGATCGTCCCCAACATGAACGACACTGACATCTAGATCTGCATAAACGTTCGGGGCAGGAGATGACATGCAGAGTTTCTTGGTTGTGAAAGATAAAGGTGATGATACGAATGTCATGTTGTTTGCTGCAACATGGATGGCATCTTTGGAGGTTTCGGGGGTATTCTTTGGCGACGTGGTGGTGTTATCGTTTGGAGGTGGATTGACATCTGTCATTGGAGTGCTAGCAGTCGGTGTAGTCGCGCTTGCACTTGTACCTGCCTGCGCAGGCGTATGCGAGATGGAGAACGATACAGGTTGACAAAGGAGTGGAGTAGTAGTCGACGAACAACCTTGATCTTGGTCTTGATTCCGATGAAATTCATGTTCAAGCTCGACTTGAGCAGGTTCCCTTTGATGCTGCTGAGATTTCGTACTTGAACTAGTAGAAGTCGTACTCAAAGTCGAGCTCGTCGAAGTTCGATGTCTGAGTTGCTGCTGCTTATCCCATTCTTCTTCCTCTTCTTCCGACCTTCTCAACTGACAAGTCTTATTAAGACTCCTTCCTCTACTCCCCAACCCAATCCCGATCCCGATCCCATTCTTCCAACTACGGGATCTCCTAACAGTACGATCGCCGTTGCTTTTACCCACACCCCAATAACCCCAACTGAGTAACCCACCACTTCGAGTAGACGAAGAAGTGGAACTGCCAGAACTGATGGAATCATCGTCCCCCCCAGGACCACTCGAACTATCTCTGACCCTAGGTATTATCGTCGGTCGTTCCATTTCGAATGCTATACGGATACTTTCTCCACTTCGTCTTTGTTCAGAAGAATGATGACGATGATGTCGGTTTTCTTCTCCAACGAAAGAATGGGTAGGAGAGGAATCATGTATCCCAAACCCCAACTCTAAATCCAGTTCACGTGGATCTTCAAGTGAGAAACCATCGCTCAAGCTATCCACATCTCCATCCTGGACGAACTCATCTCGGTGATTATTGTTATCATCGTCAGAGCAACCATCCAAGCCAGGTGGTGATTTATACATTTGAACATCGATAATAACACCGTCGGGATTAGCGTTTTGATCACATTCGTATTCGAATTCTTCAGTGACGGGTAAGAGTTTCTTGAACCCTGACCCTCCTCCATTTGTATAACGGGATCGGCGGGATTGGCGTCCTTGAGTGTGGACGCGTACGGCGGGAGGTCCGTGGAATTCGTCGTATGGGAAATCATCTTCGTCCTCCTCGTCTACCTGTTGTTGTGCATTAGGCAGACTAGCATTTGCGTCGTTGCCAGAAGCCGTAGTAGACTCGTTCAAGCCCGCACTCCATGAATACCTTGCTAATGGTGAACTCTTGAATGGAGCCGCGAAACCCCATTGCATCTGTCCTACTCCGTTGTCCGTACCAGTAGCTGCACCATCACTCATTTCCCATACACCTTTCCTAACTCCCAACTCCCCATTCAACCAAGCTCTCCTTCTTCCTCTAATTAAAAGAATCTCTTCCCTATTCCTTTTCTCATCATCTGCTATTCTAAGCTGAGAGTCTGCGAAGAGAATAAGAGAATGGAGACGTTCACGGAGACGAGAGAGTTG
The DNA here is from genome assembly GCA_015039465.1 of Phlegmacium glaucopus. Classification (NCBI taxonomy): domain Eukaryota; kingdom Fungi; phylum Basidiomycota; class Agaricomycetes; order Agaricales; family Cortinariaceae; genus Phlegmacium; species Phlegmacium glaucopus. The sequence goes on from MU130357.1 coordinate 348,767, forward strand.
GGTGTATTCAAAGTGGAAATGAGGGGGTAAAGGTGGTTGAGGGTTGGAAGGAGGAGATTTAGGAGGCAAGGGAGGGGGTTGGGTGGTTGATGTTAATGTGGAGGAAGGGGATGAGGTAGGCGAATCGGGTGGAGAGTCACTAGAACTGCCTCCCATAAACCCAATGCCGATATGAGAGGTCGAAGAGGGTGTATGGACTGAGCTGCCATCTGTGACAGTCTCTAGATCGTCTTCAACTTCTTCACCGTTTCCGTTTGTAACGGTTGTGGGTTGATTCTCGTTCTCGATAGAGCCACCTTCATCAGAGAAGGAGAGCGGTACAGTCATAGTAGTCGCGCTAAACCCTGCTTCTTCCATGCTAAATCTCGGTCCAAAGGGTTGCTCATCAACTCGGATGGGACTGCGAGCCCGTTCTTGCTGATACCGATATTGCTGGCCCTGTTCCCGTTCATCATGCTCATGACGTTGTCGTAGCTCTAGTATCTGCTGTTGCTGGTGTTGTTGCTGCTGCAGTCTAGCAGCTTCTTGAATTAAATCTTCCATCCTGTCCAAAGCTCTTCGTCTCATACTATGCAATATCCAGACGCCGAACCCGCCTTCTTTTGGAAAGCGGCGAGTGAGTTCGGGAAGGACATGTCTGCGGTAGGTATTTACTAAATTTGAACGGGCTGTTCGACGGAGGAAGCGAGCACGGTTGGAGGATGGAGGAGTTGGAGCTGGGGTATTGAAGGTGGGGGATGGAGGTGGAGAAATAAAAGATTCTGGATGGGATGGGTCTACGAATGTAGGTAGATGTGAGGAAGGGGGTGAAGAGGTAGATGTTAGGTTAACGATTGACCTATAAAAATAAAAATAGTCAGAATACATGTATTAAAATGACAGGTATTAAAAAAGAAAACAACATACGAGACGATCTGCATGAACAATGAACGTTGTTTTTTATGTCTGGATTTACCGCCATTCGCATTCGTAAATGCCAGCGGGCTTGGTCCAGGAGACATGGGTAACCTATTCAGAGCACGCGACCGATTATTATTAGCTTGCAGTTGGGATTGGACAAGTCGTTCGCGTTCTCTGTCGTCTTCCTGCGTTGATTCTTGGACATTGCGGATAATGCATTCGAGTGCAGATATCAAACCTGCACCCTCTGATGAGAGACCGCTTAAGACCCAATCTTCAAGGGCTCCATCCACGAAACGACACGTCACTTGAACAGCTTTTTCGTCAATAGATTGATCCCCCCCGCCGCCTCCGCCTCCGCCTCCAGTACCGTCCTTAATCTCAAATACAACTTCTTCCAACAAGCTCATCAACCCTACAGATTTATCCAATGAATGGAGGGTATTAGGTACTTCTAGATCTTCCACTAACAAGTGGTTTATTTGAGCGGAATATGATTGTGGAGGGTCCAGATAAGGTGGAAATGTAGGAAGAGTTAGGGAGAAGTGAATTGTAGGTTGAGAAGGGAGGGGGATTAGTTTGAGGAGCATCAAGGCAGACGGGGGGTGGGGGAGGGTGTTGGGTTATTAGGCGAGTTCAGAACGTATTTGCACTTTACTTTACGCAGAAAGAAAGAAGAGAAGTTGAAAAACCTTGCCAACCACTAAGGAACAAAAGCCATCAGAATTACAGGTGGCGGACGAAAGGCTATTGAACTAATCCCTTTTAGGTTTAGTGCCAGTGGATTTTCAAATTCAAATGACAGCGACGTATTACGCTCCTTTCTCTACTATACTTTGTGCATAGAGATTTGGGCTATTTCAAGTTCTCCAAGTTCTCTGTCGATCAACTTTTAATATCACTATCAATTAAATCAACGGAGGTCTCTTCCATCAACATGTAACGTGCCACATAATATAACATTAGTCTTCTCGCCACTCAGACTTAGTACGCAAGATATTTCGAGTACTTCTACATGTGTGAACGAGGGGGCGGAATGTACAGTCTTTCTTTTTTTTCAGGGTGAAGCACTCTCTACCTGTAATTTTTTCGTGAATTTTCAACTTTTATCTTCTCATGTTATGTAGATGTCGTGCAAGAACTCTGATAAAAATAGCTCAGGTCAACCTGCAGCCGGACCCTTTTGGTCCGGGATCCACGTCCCACCACCCCTTGTGTGAACCATCCATCCAGCGAATATGGATTCAGTTCACAAGCAAGGCTTTCTACTTCCTCGTGAAAATTTGCAAGATCAGAGACTGAACATGCCATCCATGGTAATTATGATCGGGTGTCGGACATTGCTTAACGAAAGAGAGAGGCAAAATGAAGAAGAATAATATATCTCATTGCGGTGAGATAAGGGATGCAGTAATTGATAACAATTTCATACACACAAGACCTTCCCTTCTAGGTTTGACTTCGTTCCGTACGACACCTTTCTGACAGGTGGTTCCCTCTAACCATATATCAAGAATTCAGAAGAAAAGACAGGCATGAGACAGAGGACCGACTTCCGAGTCGCATGATCAAAAGTTCACTCAAAAACATTTGCAGGATTAGTTGCAGAGGCGTGTGTAACAACATTACAAGACAATTAGGTGAAAAATTCTTTGCTTATCGCTAGTAATATGGGGGCAGGCAATGCAAAGAAATTTTCTGTACAAGCATGGGCTGTATGACACGGGTTTGTGAGGCTTGGGAAATCGGGCTGGCGTCAGCCTCCCGACGCAGCCCGACGCGAGGGCATGGTAACTTCAAACTCCACGCTAAAGCCGATCTGTGCCGGAAACCGATGCTATCACGTGCTCGCTAATATCCTCACTTGATACATGCGCAATAGTACTTGAATAGGCTTGAATATGCTCGAAAATAATAAAGACAAGGGTGGTGAACATGTACAAAGGAAATGAGTGATGGTCGGCGAGTTGACTACGTGTTTGTGGGATTACAGAGGATAAGCGATTAGTTTCCATTGCATCTTCATGTTCAGAATCATGTCGAGAGGACAACTGTCAAAATATATGCCACAAACAGTACCTGAATATTGAACATCCGTAGGAATCTATTTGGAATCTATCGATATCTATCAAGGACAGGTTGACCTATTCACATGTTCGGCAAGTAACCGGCATCAAATCTATAGACGAACGATTGGCTCACTAAGCCGGGCTTGCCGGTGAAAGAAGAGGAGGCACGTGCCCAGATAGATGATGTAAATTACTAATATTACCGTATACAGAGTGGTACAGAATGGTACCTGACGTACAGTTAGTTCATCGCGAGTTGGTTGAACAAAAGAATTCGACCCCTAGCTCTGTTTTATCCATTACTAGCACCCTTTACATCCGCGTTTCATCAATGAAACAAATACAACGTATGTTAATCATATAGCTCGGTGATCAGGGTCAGAGTCGCAGTTTTTTTTGTCACAGTTGAGAAACCTGTTTACAGGTATCTTCTTAGTCATCGTCGACTCCAACGCTGCCAGGATTTAATGAGGCATGTGTATATCCAAGCTGATACTTCAGTTTGGTATTTGCATTTAAAGTAGATAGAATGGTTCGTCAATACCGTCAAAAAAGAGGTCCCCGAGACTTACTGACGTAAGACTCGTAACCAATAGTCACGAAGCTTACGGCAACAGAATTTATGATCGAATTGACCACAATCCCGGATTATTGATCCTTTTTATCATCCGAAAGTCGATGCCGAACTCTTTTTCCCCCGTTTTCTCCTCCTCTCTTTCCACCATACATTTTCCCAATAGCCCCAATGATGGATCTATCCACTGTCGCCCCATGGCTTCAAAATAAAGGTGTATATGGTCCAGTAACGGCAACTCTGGACTGGTGTGAAGTAAGATTCGCTTACCCCGGTTCAAACCGATATTGAGCAATGTGAACAGATCAACTTTCAATTCTCGCCTTATATCGCTGAGATTGCGAACACTTTTTCAAATCTCTTTATGGTCGGTTTGGCGTTGTGCGGTGCTTTGCAGGCGACAAAAGAAAATCTACCGACGAGATTCCTGTTAGGTTACGCGGTTCGTCTCCTGCCAAACTTTGCCCCACATCCCACTAACACGTCTTCCTACAAACAATAGGGCCTCGCTCTGGTCGGCGTGGGCAGTTTTTTATTCCATGCAACTCTCCTCTTCGAAGCTCAGCTCGCCGACGAGCTTCCCATGATCTACGTAGGCTCTATGAGTCTCTTTCTCCTCTTTGACAATGAACCGGGTTTTGGATTGCATTCGACGCGTTCAAAACTTATTCTTGTGCTTATAGCATTATTTAATGTTCTTTTTACTTGGAGCTAGTGAGTGTTCTTTCTTTGCGTTGTCTTTCTTGTCGCTACGCGATGTTCAAACTTGATATCTCTCTCTCTCCCCAAATATCACTTTTCATCATTCTATCTTGCCCCGTTTTACTGATAACCATGTCTCCAACGCAGTATGGTTTACCGCAACCCAGTATACCACCAAATTGTCTTTGCTTCTATAATCTTTTCTGTAACCGGTCGTGTGACCTACATCCTCAAAATATCGGAGGCCTCTCACCGTATCCCAGCAGAAGCGAAGAAGACTATTGCACATTTCTTCAGTATAGGCGCGGTGTTGTTCGCTGTAGGGTTCTTGATTTGGAATGTGGATAATATCTTCTGCCATACGCTTACGAAGTGGAAAGTGAGCATCGGGTGGCCAGTTGCTTTTTTGCTTGAGGGTGAGTTTTTTTTTTGGTTTTGTTTATGTATTCCTTTTTTTATTGAACGTGTTCGGCAATAGGTCACTCGTGGTGGCATATTTTAACTGTACGTCCGTTTTTTGCATTCTATCTTGTAGTAAGATTTTTCCCGTTCTAACGAGATTATGGTAGGGCGCTGGAGTTTATTACAAATATATTGGTATCCACTGTACGTTTTTTTATACATTTTGCCTTTGATGGGCTTGCTGATTGTATTTCCTCGTTTCGTGCGCCTCCAATCTCTTAACTCCCGCCAGACATGTAAGTGCAAATCTCATTTCCCTTCGCACATCCATTCCTTTAAACTAACTTGGCCTTTCTTTCCCCCTCGCTTCCCTTCCATCATCTTCCCATTTTCCAATAACCTTCATCTCCACGTCTCCCAACACAGAACGCTCTGTACAAAAGACGACCCCAAAAATTATACCGTCGTATACCGATATGGACTTCCGCATGTTACGCGTTTGCACGTTAAAACTTCATAAAGGGTTGGGGTTTGGGGTTGTTGTTTTACATCGAGACTTGTTAATATGGTGTTTTTTATATTGCCCGCTTCCTTTCTTGATCAGGGGATGTACCAACTCAGAAGGAGGTGTGAAGAAATAGAAGAAGAAGAGACGAATTGAAAAAGGGAGCAGAGAGAGAGGGGGAGCTCTGAATGACTTGGACTGTTCATGTTGTAGTATTTGTTTCATAGGTCTCTCAAGTTTGCACGCATCTGATGATATTCAACTTGACTGGCTAGGGATCATCCAAGATAGCATTTCATATCGCTGAAAATATAGGTCTTATCAGGCTCCTAAAACCAGATTTTATGCGAACGCGAGGAACGAACATAGAATTTTGTCTATGTGGAGTTACGGATTGTGACGACGTGACCAGCTTTTCTGCTTCATGCCTTGACATCAAAAGATCACATAGCCTTGTAGTGAGAAGCAAGCCCTCTTAAGTTTGACAAAGATCGGTGTAGAATTGGTAAATATCTGGCTTGATCTTTATAAGTTTACAAACACCTGGTTGATATAGTATTAGTATATCATGTACCGATAATTGTTGGAAGGGGCATTGGCTACTACTGGTGTGTACATGATCGTCCTTTCTTTCATCATGTTTTTGTACAATACTTACCGTTTTCTCAGTCCCAACTAGGATTTTGTTGGTAATTAAACGCCTACTGCAACATAGGCTTGGTTTTTTAGCAAGTGCTATCCAAACTGGCGCTCCACAAACCCAGGAAACCTGCATGCGACAACGTCTCAGATCTGGGTAACTTTCACCCGTTATTCACGTTCCCGCGAACAAGGCTATGCCAGTCCAGGCCAGTCCTTTGAAAACTCCTCTTGTCTCCGCGCACTGTCGGTCCAACTCTTCGAGTTCCATCAGAAGTACGACTTGAAGAGCTGTGTTAATGGTTTCATAAGACCCATTACACTTACATACTGGGTTTTCGGAGGCAGTGACACCGGTGAATATGGACGGGCGTTAAACACAAATCTGAATGGCTTTTAAAGGAGGCGTTTACCATCCCCGTTTCTCTCGTTAAGTCGTCGAACAAGATTGCTAATTTGAATATTCGCCAATGCCCAACCCATTCGATATATTGTGTTCCCTTCCGCCTGAGTCGGCCCTACAGATACTGGCTGCGAGGTACATCACAATCGGGACCTTGTCTGTGAGTTGGTTAGTGCTTGCCAACTGGCTAAGTGGGCTGATTAGACGCAGGTATTCGTTTGGGAAACTCTAAACAACATGCGCAGTGATTACAAACTTCTCTTCGAGCGTCGGATACGTTTCCCGACAGTTATGTATTTTATATCAAGGTAAGCTTACTTTTTTTGTTGTTGCAGTTTTGCCAATTTACTGTCTGCTTGTCACAGACTACTTTGTTTAGGATTGACTATAAGCGCTACAATATTCCAGAGTGAGGCCGGATTTTCCAATACTATTTCATAACCAACGCTCTGATTCTTCCTCAGCAACACCTCTTCCTGGTTGTAACGTGCTTGCTAAAACCTTGAACATCCTTTACGCTCTCACTATCATATCTTCATCTCTCCTTTTCTTCCTCCGTACTCGAGCTATATTCGATAAGAATACATGGGTAATCGCTTTTTTTTTAGGCTCGTGGCTGGTTGTTGTAGCCGCATGCATGGCTTACGCTGTTAGACTTGACGAAACAAAGATTAGACCAGACCCGGGATTCTGTGAGGTCCTCGGAGTTGTCAAACCATTTGAAAGACTCGTCAAGCCATTTTCAGCGGTGGCAACCATCGTACCCTTGATCAACGACACTCTTGTTTTCCTTGCCATAGCGTGGCGTTTATTCTGTAATTCTTACGCTCCTTGCACACTCAGGAACGGCGTCAGAATTTTTATCTTTGGTGATTACCTGCCGGCATTCTCCAAGGCATTGTTACAAGACGGACAGGCCTACTACTTGTTAGTACTTCCAAATTTAACATCTCTATGCTTAACCATAGCTAAATATATTCTTCTTTCCACAGGACCACTGTTACTGTTAGTCTCGTAACAGTGATTATGTTGTTCGATTATTCGGTCCCTGAAATTCTTCAAGTAATCGTCGAGATTCCCAATGTCACACTGATGAACATCATGGCCTGTCGAGTATTCAGAAACACAATTTTGGGATCTTTTGGGGGGACACAGATCTCTACTGACCTTATTTCGAAAGAGCTCAATGCAGACCCGCTGTTTGTATGGGAACAAGGGTTGGGCGCGGTGGGACGAAGGAGGCATGAAATACAACTCTTTAATATCGATGGTATCGCAACTACCTAAATGGTCAAGCGCACGTATGACTATTACGGGCCACAGTGAAGGCATATATCATAGTAAATTCGGTAAATGCAATACATAGGAATCTCCACTGCTGGATTTGATCATAACATTTCTTACTTATTCCTTCTCAAAGACCCTATTGCTATTATCTTATTAATGTAGCTGTGTTGCTTCAACAATATGACACTTATTCAATAGCAAGCTTAGAGCTAATCTCATCTACTAGTAGGTCTGATCAAAAAAATTTGTAGATCTCACACCGTCACACGCGGAACTACTCCGCACATTGCCTCCAGCAGGTGATATATGGCCAATACAGCGATACAAAGTAAGATTAAATAAGATTTCATGCAAACGGGACTCTTGATGTTGTCAATAGACCATCCTTGTTGGGATACCTTAATAGATTGGACCAGATTTGGACATCCCCCAGTAGTCACTGTCTCATATATAAAGTAAGAAGACATTGATTTACTCCACATCCTATGGCAAAAAATGCCGAACATGTATCACCACAAATTCCAGATGGAATCTAGGAGAACGAGCTGGTTGTGATTGAGAAATACCCGTTTGACCTGGTACTGTTGGTTGAACCCGTTTCCGGATCAGGCACAATAGATCCTAATTGCACCTGCGATTCGTTTGGGGCAGGAATCCATCGCATTTGGCTCATGTCTGGAGTTTTTCCAGCCGCATCCGAGAAACGCCAATCCGGCAGCTTTGAGCGCTACTATCATGTTGCGGAAATTGCCGCAAAGGCGCGTGGGATTGTACCCAAAAAGAAAAAGGATGCATGAGCCAAGCTAAGGCCAAGCCATGGATATAGGTATATGTCTCAGAATCGGATGCGACTTTCTATAACTCTGTTCTTCTCCAGCTGCAGCGAAATCCAAAAATTCAGTTCTTCAGTTCTTCATCAAAGGTACGATATATAGTACGATTGACGGTATTTTGAAGAAATCTGCTGAAAAGATCATTCTTACAGGGTTCCTTCCTGCAAAGGGATATGATAACGGTGCGGATTCTGAATCGTTTATCAGTCCAGGCGTTTAGATCTATTCAAACTGAAGGGGTCCAACCTCGTTTCTCTAACGCGTTAACGAATAATTTTGTCGAACAAAGTCCTTGATTTCAATAGTTCACCAATGTCCAACCAATCCGATCCGGTGTGCTCCCGCGTTGAGTCTGATTCGGCTTACCAGCTGCTGGTTGGGAGATACATCACGGTCGGGACCATTACTGTGGGTTGGTTGGTACCTGCCAACTAGCTTATTGAGCTAACTAGACTTAAGGTATTCATTTGGGAAATGTTAAACAACATTATCAGGGATTACAGACTCCTCTCCGAGTATCGGATACGTTTCCCGATAGTTATTTATTTTATATCGAAGTAAGCTTGTTTTTTTTTTTGTGTTGCAGTTTCCTAACTCACTGTTTGCTGTTACAGGCTATCTACTTTAGCATTTGCTTTATGCTGTACGATATTCCAAAGTGGGGCCAAATTTTCTCAATACGTAACCAATGCTCTGATTCTTCTTCAGCAACACCCCCTTTCTACCTGTGACGCGCTTCAAAATGTCTTGGACGCTTTTTCATTCTCTCTATCACATCCTCCTCTGTCCTTCTCTTCTTCCGTATTCGAGCCATATTCGATAGGAATCCATGGATAGTCACTTTGTTTTCAGGCTTGTGGTTGGCTGTTGTAGCCGCATCCGTGACTTAGTACCTCGTTATGCTTGAAGTGCATGAAGTAGAGCAGGTTGGGCGGGAATCGTGTGTGGTCATCGGAGACGTCACCGGATATTCAGCGGCGGCAAGCATCGTTCCCCTGATCAATGATACGCTTGTTTTTTTTGCCATATCATGGCGTTTGTTCCGTAATTCTTACGCTCGTCGCACACGCAGGGATTCCCTCACTTTCGTGATTACCTGCCGGTGTTCTACAAGGCATTTCTACAAGACGGACAGGCCTACTACATGTTAGCACTTCCCTTAATCTATATCTCGTGTTTAACCAGCTAACAGGTTATTCCTTCCACAGGGTCATCGTTACCGTCAATGTTTTGACGGTGATCATGTTTTTCGATCGATCGATCTCTGACTCTCTCCGAACAGTTCCCAATGTCGTACTAACGAATATCATGGCCTGTCGAGTATTCAGAAATACGATATTTGGATCTGTCAGAGAGTCACAAATTTCTACGAGCTTCGTTGCGAGAGAGCCCAATGTAGACTCGGTGATCCCACTGGCTGTGCGGGAAGAAACGTCAGGTGATAGTAGTACGAAGCAAGCAGGAGATGGAAGCTTCAAAATTGACGGTATCGCAGTCACCCAAACGGTCGAGCGTAAACATGACTACGGGACGCAATGAAGACCATATATATGGCTGTGAAGTCCATAACGTCCATTGCTGGATCCGATACTGGATATTCTTATCATTTATTTATTTAATACTTTTCAAAGGTTGTAATGCGCTCTTATCTTCTTAACAGTTCACGTCTCTTTTTGGAGGACTCGTAGTGGCAGCATTGCTTCAAGAAAGAAAACTCATCTAGAATCCCAAAGGTCACTTCTCGTGTATTTTTGTCTGTAACCGAATTTTCCGCTTATGAGCTGGGTTTATTATAAGTTCATTGGTATCTAATATACCTTCTTTTCATTATCACCTTGATGACTTTGCTGATGTACTTAATTCCTCGCGCGCTTCACGCTCCTCGATCGAACACAAATCATTATCATATCCTCAAACTCGCCAGATGTGTGAGTAGAAAGCTGCTCATCTCATTCCCCTTCACTCATCCGTTCCTCTAGATCAACCCTGCCTGTTTCCTTTTCCCTCCATTCCTTTCTGACTATCCTCCCATTTCCAACACCGGATTTGATTTCAAAGTGTTGAGTTACTTTTATGTCCGTATCATCCTGATTGATCATAATTCATAATTCTACGTGAATCATTACAATTGAAATATTGCTCGCCATAATTGCTACGGTTACAGGCCATATACTGGCTACGGACATAAAGAAATCAAATGATGAAAAAATTGACAATGCTGGACTGGTATTGTGATCCAGAGGATGATCGATGTACTCTGGTGTAGATACTGCAGGAGAAATTGAGGAGAAATTCACAGCACCAGTACTACTGCGAGGCGACTAATATGGATGAGATCCCTTCAATTGACGAGTGCGCTTCTGCCATTCCTGCGAGGTTAGCGTTGTTAATCTCCTCAGGCAGCGGGAGCACACCCCTGATATAGGGGTAGGATCCTCCGCATATTTTATTGTATGACTTTTAGAACGTTGTCGAGTCAGTGATGATCGTCTTGTATAAATCCAGTGAATTCCACGAACTCTTGTCGGCAGCCTGAGGCAACACAATTGAAACCTCCACAATTCCGAGGATGACGGTAGCTGTTCTTGCAGCGTGGATCTCTGCAGTCAACCTGGAAATAAATTAAAAGAATGAGAATAAGGAATGAGCTAGATGGCATGCAAGAGATGGACAAGCCTTTGTAGACTTCATCGCTCCCGACACAGATTCACTGTGCGTACAGCCCGAGAACCATATTTTGTCGAAGAATGTATATTCACACATAATGGACCGAGAATTGCTTGTTACACAGTGCTGGGGGGAATGGGTGGATAGTCGTTTTCCGAGTCTGAGGTGGCCGAGTGGCATTCAATCTCTTTAGCCTTATATATATACCTGTTGGGCCAACTTAAACACATGATGATGCCGTGTGTACAGATCGTATTTCTCCTTCTCAATATCCATCAAGACTTTGACTCGAAAACGCGAGTCTCTTTTGGACCAATGTTTTTGTCCCTAGTTGGAAGTTGGAACGTTAGCAACGTTATTGGAAAAATCAACAAATAACACGTCAAGTACCCGTCAAACTTGCGAGATCTGCAAGTGATTTTTGGACTAATATCTTATCTCCAGATGGCATGTTCAAAGCATGTTGTCGCGGATAATCCCAAAAAAAGGGAGAAGACAGTATATCAAGATTCTAGAACGATGGCAGTGTCCCGGAGACACGAGACGTATGTGCATAATTATATCGGCATCGGATATTTTCACGATACATTTCATAACTAAAATTTACATGTCCACCCCGCACCACGTTATTCCCAAAGAAGCCTTGTGAGCAGAAGCGGACTTTGCTGAGTTTTGAGCACTGAGTCAGGTCCAGTTTCGCCTTAAAAAATTTTTTTACTTGAACGGCCTTCGACTTACAGATCGCTGAATTCAGGGTTGGCTTCAACTGTAAGTTACAATACTAGTCTACTACCTCATCTAGATACACATGCCGATGGCCGGGTTCCGAGTCCCGTACTAGGGCCGTAATTCGACCTATAGAATTTGGTATGAAGGTAGGATTGTTAGAGCTCAACAATATCTCACCGAGAGATAACAGGGTTGTTTCATACCTTAAAAGTTTTTAAAAGACTTGATGGACTCCAGACGGGCGCTTAAATCACCCGTTTTCCCACGATCAGCTTGACTCGGAGATTAGTTTCAATTATCAATGTCAACAGCAACGACGCAAATCTCCATCGATCTCAATCCCGCACACCCCACGCACTCATGACTCACATATTCTGATGGATTGGGACCATTGCGATGCAGAATCGCTTCAGATCAGAGGTCAGTCCAGCAAGGGATGCTTATGAGAGTACAAGATCGATAAGATATTTGGTACCTAGTAGTTTTTTTTTTTTTTGCTGCACAAGTTCCCTCCGAAGGGATAAAATAAGTTACATTGATTTTGGACCCATATATGGACATGACTCATAAGATATCAAAACACTTCCACCGCGAATCAGTGGCTGACGGTTGTTGGAACAACGAAAACTGCTACGTTATGAAGAAGCTTAGGCTTAGGGAATTTGTGAGCATCATGGTTGTGGAGCCGCTAATAAAGTGTAATCGACATGATTCGAGTCAACTACACGTTCGCAGTCTATTCGGCCGCAAATCTCGCAAATCTTTTGTAACTGAAGGCTATTTTTAAGATATTTTTCTAACCTTTCGGGACATATAATTTATGAGAAATTTATCTAAAATCGGTTAGAAGAGATTCCAAAAGTATGAACTTGAAGTTGATCGAGTCATTTTTTTTCGAGCTAGGTACAAACATAGGCATAATTGGGTGGCAATCATCTCAATTTGGACGCAACAGCACAAAGTCTAACAAGTTACAGAGGCCACCTCATGCTTCTGACGGGGAATGCAACAAAACAAGACATCATCATCGATGTTTGTTGAATATCATTCAAATCATGAATCATAGCGAACTGAAAAATATCGTAGGATTCGTAAAAAATATTGTTCATACCATATTTATACTATACATTTCTTCTGTTTCACACGACGTCCCTCCAACTTCAAGCCAGAAAATTACGGACAAAAGGTCAAAGTATAATCTGCTTTGAGGCCCGAGTTGCAAGTCCACAAAGCGGTATTGCTCGATTCGTCGTACGCGTAGGCGTATGATCGCGGGCAATTATTTTCTGTGAAAAATATCAAACTTGTCTGTCAATCAAGCAACTTGGGATAATTAGGAATCGCGCACTGAAGTAACTGTAGAAAGCAACGCCTAAATATATGCGTGAGCGTTTGATAGAGGGAGGATACGGGGACAAATTAAATGGAGGGGAGCTCTGACCTGAAGATGGGCAAGTAGCTGGTGTGCTAAAACTGCCAGAACAGCAGTTCGGAGAATTGCCTAAAAATAAATGAGGATACAAGTTAAGTCATGAATAAACCGACGGTCCGAAGTTAAATTTACAGCACCTTGGTTTCCATCGAGATTAGCAAAACAAGCAGATTTACAACCAACAGGGAATCCAGAGGGATCAAATGGACCTTTCAAAGGGCCAGGGCCTATGAAGGGACATGACAGGGAACAAAGCGTCAATGGACGTCGCGGCGAGAAAATCGGAGGATCAACGACATACAATTGGGGCCAAGGTCGACAGGACAGTCTGCAATTGGACAACCGACGTTGTTGGTGATCCTGAAATGGACATTGATGTTGATCGAAGCTCATGAATGTTTGTTTTATTTACCTCACGGGAAGATTGTAGCCATCAACGAGGGAGACTGTTATCAGTGAGAGATTAGTGCCATTGGCTATCACTTACGAATGAGGAAAAAAAGACTAACCGTCATACCAGTCGGGCGAGCCGTTATCCCCCAAAGTCCACTCCGCAACAGTGGCAGGAGGTACACCCTACATACCATTTATGAAAATGATCAACAACCAGAAGTCAAGATGTGTAAGGAAGATAACTAACAGTCCCGCTATGTGGATCGCATTCCAGCCCACCGTTGCATCCACCAGTCAGACAGGAATTAGGTCCCGGATTGGTAGTGAAATCGCAGTTGCGTCTTCCCTGGAGCAATAAAGTAGAATGAGGATGAGTCTACCATGATTCTGGGATCTACTGACCCATATTCTGCCTGATTTCCAGTTGTCGGGTACAGCGAAGGAAACTTGAGATCCGGCGGGTGCCTCCCATCTAAGTAATCAGTGAGGACTGTATCAGTATCGGCCAAATAAAACATATCAAAGGAAAAGGTCAACAAAATACGCACCCGGTCGGGAAGCTTGGCACATTTTGCGCAACATTCAAGTCGGTAAATATCTACTCGGGTGTTTGAGGTCACAATTCTCAACAGATATTTGATGAAGAATTACCGCAGGCCTATGAATATAAGATAAGCCAAGCGACAGGTAAAAAGACAACTTGCTTGTAGACTTACCAGACAGTGAACGGACAGGCATTGCGCACCTAGCAACGCGGAAAGTCAACAGGATCCAAATAAACTTGACAAAAAAGCGTACAGTGAAAGTCCGAGCAGCAGTTCCAACCGCACTGGTTAAAAGCGTCAAAGCAGAGACGAAAAATAATTTCATTTTGATAATTCAGACAGATGAACTAGAAAATCCAGGAGAAAATCCTCGACTTCTTGGGGAAAAAGGAAAGCTACTGTGGATTATAAGTCGTTCCTCCACTCGTCTTTTATATGGATAATGGAACCCCATCTTGTCATTGAGAGTCAGGTGGGTTGGGCAGCAGAGGCAGAGAGATGGTCCAAGTACAGTGTGAAACTGGAACCGCGTGTTAACGACAATCGCTTAGCCATTATTGGTTGGCTACTAGTATGTATTACTTGCCCCGGAGGGTCTGTCAGCAGGCCTGAGCCCACTAAACAATCAGAAATTGTTGACTTGGCCTCTGTTCTGAAGAAGGACATGTGTCGTCCTTGAGCACAACTTGAACTTTGTCGGTGTGGTTTCGGTCTTGATTGATTAAAAATAGCCCATTCTCGAGGACACGGTAGATTGACAAATGGGCATCAACGTAAAGCAGCAGTTGTTACAAGTCAGGGGCTTCTGGTATACATATTGGGATTTTCACGAGCACCCCACGGTCTCATGTGGCAGTCATGGCAAAGAACCATCATCGGCCCGGGAATCCTAATTAGGTTATAAGAAACCTTCAAAGATGTGATTTGTACGGTTCAACAACCGTCAACTGTATGATAAATATACGTGAATTGCTTTACTGAATATTCACATGGTTTTAGTTGAAACACCTTAAAAATAGCATTCAAGAGTTTTAGTAGATTTAAATAAATAAAACTGACAGACGATAGCGGCCATTATTGTTCATTGCCTTCTGAAAGGAGTTGATATAAGGAATTTACGGGCAGAACGTGAGGGTGTAATCAACAGCGAGAGCCGGGTTACATGTCCACAAGCGGTGCCGCTCGACTCGTCAAATGCGTAAGCATAAGCGTTTAGGCGACTGTTTCTGAAATAACAACGCCTAGACACGGACACTGCGTGTTAATGTCAGATGTCATACGGATGTATGTAGCAATACTCACCGGAGCTTGGGCATGTAGCAGGTGTATTGTGAGATCCGGAGCAGAGTTGGCTACCGAGGAAGGATAAGTTAGCCTAAAAGCATCTGACCTTGGTTGCCGTCTAAGATAGCTATGCAGGCGCTCTTGCATCCAACTGGGAACCCCGTGGAATCGAAGGGTCCTTTAAGAGCAGCTGGGCCTGTAAAACCACCCGTGTCAGGCGAAATGGTTTGGGTGATCTCAGAGAAGGTAACAAACAGTTGGGCCCCAAGTCCACAAGACAAGAAGCAACAGGGCACCCTTGGTTGTATCGATCCTCATTGGAAAATTGTAGCCGTCAACAAGTGAAACTGTAAGATAGAACGGTCAATATTGAGAGCAGAAGAATTAGAGAATCCCTCAGGCTCCCCATAGGAGAAGGGGTTTCCAAGGGGTTTCCGTCTCCTTGAAGAATGAATTAAACCACAGTAGCAGGTGATAATCCATAAACGGAGACAGGCAGATTGAGCTTCAACCTGCTGTATTAAAAGCCTACAGTGCCAGTGTGTGGAACAAACCTCCATTGCAACAGATTGCAGCCTCCAGGCCATCGACGCCATCAGGGAAAACCCAAATTTAAAATTTCATGAAATTTTCGTAAACTTTTCAAATCTATGAAAGTTTCAAAACTTTTCATTAATTTATGAATATTTGACAGGGGGGTTATAAAACTCTAAAATGTCTCAAAAATCTCCTGAAATTGGTGCGTATTTTCTGGCTATTTTCACTGGATTTTCACATCTTCAAAATCTGGCGTCAGGGCTTTTCTACATTTTATTCCGCATGTTAGAACTTATATAACCCATTGTTAATCAAGGTTTAATACTAGTACAATACACGGTACAGGTGTTTGTCCGTAAAGGAATTCAAGAAAAAGGTATTACATTTGTCCATGACGTTGCTACTCGTCCACTCTACTGGGGCAACTGGGCCAAATTTAGGCAACAGGTGAACACTCCGAAAGATATTTGCGACTGGGACAATGGAGGAAAGTGGAGAACCATCAGAGGATAAAAAAAAAAAAAAAAAAAAAAAAAACAATAACAATGATCGGACGGGCATGTGAGGAGCAACAAAAGAGGAGGAGTACGGGCATGCATGGAGCAAGTGAGAAGGACGGGCATGCATGGAGCAAGTAAGACGGACGGGCATGCATGGAGCAAGAGCGAAGGACGGGCATGCATGGAGCAAGAGAGAAGGACGGGCATGCATGCATGGAGCAAGAGAGAAAGACGGGCATGCATTGTAGCAAAAGCGAAGGACGGGCATGCATCGTAGCAAGGGAAACAAAAGGACGGGCATGCATTGTAGCAAAACGTGGGGAAAAGAGACGAGGAAAAAAGGAAAAAGGATTGATTTCATTAGACGAGGATTTTTAAGAGAGGAGAGGAAGAAAGGACGAACGCGATAATCTCTCTCGTTATCCTTGAGTTTGCGATCGTCCCAATATACTCGTTCGCGAGTCTTTCTAATTATTTCTTCATTAATGCGAGAAAGATTGTAGGCACCACGGGGGGAAGTGATAGCAAGATGCCAGAGTCTTCGTTGTTCAGCTTGGTAGAGAATTAAAGTCTTCTGATCAAGCGGGTCCCTGGAAGAGCGGAGTTCGTGAATTTGTAGGTTTCCCCAGAACTTGGCGAGCATTGTGACACGATCCAGTGGCCAATCAGCCTCTTCCATGGCAACGATCATCCGAGGAGCAGCCTGACAAAAATCTTCCCAGGAAATATCTTTATCATCCAAAACTCTGGTAGCATCCCTAGCAGATGCCGAGGGAACCCAAGAAGATGAGCCATCAGGACGGCGAAGCATAACCATCGCTTCATCATCAATAGTATTCGAGCTCCGTAAAGCATCATCTAATCCAGCATTAGTGTAATACCACAACTCAACGTAAAGGCCCTTGTCCATTTTTCTAATCGCGTAATTAGAAGCGATAACCGGGGCTACAGTGGGAACGTCTCTGTCTGGAATTGGGGCGTATTTGTTTTTGTTTTTCTTCATTTCCTCCTTGCGAAGCGCCTCTGCTTCGGTTATTTCGGTCTGGACTCTTAGCAGATCCGCCTCTGATTGCACCCGGTTAAGTTCGGCCAGGGCATCATTGTCGTCGTCAATCTGTTGACGCCATTTGACTCTATCTGCCTGGTTGCCTGCAGTCCATATATCTTTTAAGAATTGGATTGCCTGGTCTTCGGTGGTGGTTAAATTAATAAGGGGAGCCCGAGCTGCTGCGTAAACAGGAGACGCGAAGTCAGGGCATTCTAAGAAGCTGGGGTCGACCTGGATTCTAGCCATAGCTTTCGAAATACTTTGGTTTGTATTTAAATAAAAACCTCCTTAATGTGCATATAAAAGGCCTTGCTGTCTTTATTATTCTTTCTTTTTAGACGAAATTAATAGTAGAGCTGCTCTTATGCCGAGCAGGAAGGTGTAACGCGAGGTTGGGGTTGTGGCCATGAAGAAAGGAAGAGATGGTCACGTCACAACCCAAATCTTCTCATAGACTAAATTCTATGTTCTCACTCGATTCTCGTGTTCGCTTAGAATAAAAAACAATGTCACCACGTCACCACGTCACAACAACAAATCACCGCTTTCACCTGCCACGTCAACAACAACAATGGACACGACAATGGTAAACACTCACTTTGGGTTTTTTTTTCCTTTCTTAGGCCATGGCACTGACAACGACAACCCCCCTTATTCTTTAATTCTATAGGCATTACTCTGACAATGGGGAACAGCAACAACGAAGACCAACTATGTGCGTTTTTTTCTTTCTTTTGTAATTCTCTTTATTAACTACAAGCAATACGAGCACAACCATCTCACCACATTGCTGGCATCTACCACATTGTATGACCACATACAACAACATACAACCGCATCTGGCGACGTACAACAACATATGGCGACGTACGATGACATCTGGCGACATATGACGGCATACGACAACATACGATGGCATACGACAACATATGACAACATACAACAACATATGGCGACATACGGCGACGTACAACGACATACGACGGCATATGACAGCATATGATGGCATACAACAACATACGACAACATACGACAACATATGGCGACATACGGCGACGTACAACAACATACGACGACATACGACGACATATGGCGACATACGGCGACGTACAACAACATACGACGGCATACGATGGCATACGACGACGTACGACGACATATGGCGACATACAGCGACGTACAACAACATATGGTGACATACGACGACATACAACGGTATACGATGGCATACAACGACATACAACGACATATGGCAACGTACAACAACATACGGTGACGTACAACAACATATGGCAATGTACAACGATATATGGTGATGTACAACGACATACAGTGATGTACGATGACATACGGGCAGGGCATACAACACACAAATGACATACAACGAATAATGAACAACATGGTATAATGATTTTTATTTTTATGTGTAATTAGACAAGCACATTGTAGGTAGTTGGACAATATACATAGAGTATTTTTTTTCAAGTACTTGGCTTTGAGTAAAAATGGTTTGAAAAATCACTCGGAAAAAAATAAACCAATACTATTTGAGCAGCAAATTGAGCTCAGTACAGAGTGCTATGGAATAACAAGGAGCTATTATGGAGTGCTATGAACTCCCTAGGTGATGCTATGTAGTACTATATAGTGTCTGCTGGACACTACAGAAATAGGGACCCATACTATGGCACTATGGTGCTATAGAGCGTTACATAATGGTCCATAGCAGGGCCCGGGTTTGCTGATGTTGCTAAAATCACTCGTTCTTACAGGTTATGGGCCCTGCCCGTTAGTGATTGTTACGGGTAACCCTGGGGTTTTCCAGGGCTACCTGTACCCTTACCCAGCAAACCCTTACCCACTACCAAGGGTAGGGGTTTTAGCGGGTCAGGGTAAGGGTTTTATGGGGGTTTACGGGTTTTTACGGGTTTTACGGGTTTCAAAAACCCACACTCAATTTGGAGAAAAGTAAGCAAATACATGATAGGAAGTGGCGGAACTAATCTAAGATAGCATCCCATCCAACAGCTAGGTCATCTTCCTTTGCGTTAGCGGGAATCCTGGGTAGTACAACAACAGCCCTAATATCACTATCTTTTACATATCCCATATGGCTCCATACACCAAGACACATCAAGGCATCAGAAAAAACCTCAATTGCTGATTTGTGGCAATAAGTTTGGATCAGCCTCGGTAAGTGGGAGGGAAGCTGATTTTGACTGACCTACTGAAATAAGCTGGAGTCAGTGATACATCAGCCAACGGTCAGCAGGCTGGTCACTTATTAGATACTTATTCTTGTTCATTATTTACTGATCCTTTGCACATCCAACTGCACATAGAAATATAGGAAATTGGTCCAAAAAGACTATTTAAGAAATATGCAAGTACACAACATCAGGGAAAACCCAAATTTAAAATTTCATGAAATTTTCGTAAACTTTTCAAATCTATGAAAGTTTCAAAACTTTTCATTAATTTATGAATATTTGACAGGGGGGTTATAAAACTCTAAAATGTCTCAAAAATCTCCTGAAATTGGTGCATATTTTCTGGCTATTTTCACTGGATTTTCACATCTTCAAAATCTGGCGTCAGGGCTTTTCTACATTTTATTCCGCATGTTAGAACTTATATAACCCATTGTTAATCAAGGTTTAATACTAGTACAATACACGGTACAGGTGTTTGTCCGTAAAGGAATTCAAGAAAAAGGTATTACATTTGTCCATGACGTTGCTACTCGTCCACTCTACTGGGGCAACTGGGCCAAATTTAGGCAACAGGTGAACACTCCGAAAGATATTTGCGACTGGGACAATGGAGGAAAGTGGAGAACCATCAGAGGATAAGGACCGGGTGACTTTGTACATGCGGTGGTTGGGATCTGGTGCATTAGAAAAAGGTGAAAACCACTCGACGTAGGCAAGATGTCTTGGAACACGAACACCGGGAAGAAATAATCTTTCGGCAACCTTCTCGGACAAGGAGAACACCACCCGCACACGGGCAACTCGGCGGCCTGGTAAGAGAGATAATATTAATTGAGTTTGACTGCGAAATCACAACAAAATGTGAGTTAACGAACCTTTAACCCCAGCCTCTGTTCCCATTCCATCGTTAATGAGGACTGTATCGAATCTTGCAGGAATGGGGCGGTCACGTCCATCTCGTCGTGCTGGCTGGGCATGGATAGCATCAGCTGTGAGTGTTACACCAGTGACGGGATCTGTACGAAGGTATTTAATCCGATGCCAGACTGGGAGGTTTCGACAGGGCAATCGAATATTGGCGATTTCCCGTTCCAGATCATTTTTGCTTGTCATTGTTGGGTAGTTCCGAAGGACAACAAACCGTGCTAGAGCGGCCATAAAATTTATGGCACCATAGGAGGCACCAGCTTGGATGCGGTCAAGAGGGACGGAGTATACAGTTGGGGACTTTGCCATCTTGAGAGATCTGTCGAGGTCAAGACCAGGCGGAAGCCATTCCTTTACGTCTGGAAGCCGGCCTGTGGATACGTCAGTTTTCCACCAGATAAATTTGGCATGGCGTGCCATCTTTTCCTTTCTTTCGAGCCACCGAGTCATTTGAGGAAACTCGTCCTTGTGATTTGTGGCATCATAGGCGTCTTTGGCAAGATCAATGTGGAGGCGCTCTGTGTATTCGGTATTGAAGTTGTCAGTTGTTCCAAAGAGTTTAATTGAGCGAGCGTAGTGGAGGGCGAAGTGGAGTTTTGGAAGATTAAAATTTGTTCGAATTCCAAGCTGGATAAAGACATCCTTATTATCATGGAACCGTGTTAGTGCATTGTTCATGGCGTCTATTGTGTCTGTTGTGTGGATGGGATACTGGGCGAGATAGAGAAAATCGAGCATAGCACGAACTGCTCGAACTAACATGTGAGATGTGGGACGAGGTTGGTTTGCAATTGGGATGTCCAGAATGAGCGCAAGGATAAACTGGCAGATCTGGCTATGCTCCTGCCCAGTTACACGAGAGAGGGAGCTGATTCCCTTGAGAAATAAATGGATGTTATGGTTTGGGGGGAGGCGGCGACAGCGAGCATCAATCTCAGCGGCACCATATATATCTGTAATCCATGCGATGAGGTGCTTCATGACACCTTGATAGAGCTGGTGCAAGATATCCGGTGTAATTGATCGATATACGTGGGCATAGGGAAGGTCCTTCCAAAATGGTTCAATAACAGGTTTGAGGCGCCGTGCCTCACAGAGCTCATAATAGGTGCCGGGGTTCACATCAAATTCCTCAAGGGCTTCAAGTACGGAAGCAAGGTGACGAAGGCCTGGAACTGGCGTGAAGTCCTGCAAATTATCTCGAAAGGTAGGGCACTGGACGCAATCACCCGTTGTGGTACAGGTAACGAGCACTTGCTCAGGATAGTCCCCAATGAAGCATGCGAAAAGAGGATGTCCCCGACGGACAAGGCCATCACCACTTTCCATTGGGGTTCCCTTCGTTCCGGCCACCTTCAGAGGTGAGAGAATATTCCCAAGGCAAGCATGGTAAAGATTCGAGAGACATCGTCGGCGAGAGGCAAGGGATGGGATGTGTGTTAATCGAGAGGTCGGAAGGTATGCCAAAAGTACATAAGCGCGGAATGAGGGCTTACGACGAATTTCCTTTGGGATATTCCCAATTGTCATGTAAAGGGGATACGCACTCTTGTTTCGGAAATCCATCAGCTGGGTCTTGTCTGTGGAGAGGATAATTGGAATCACTGTTGCACCAGGCCGTGTATCGCGGTCCAACACCTCCTACTAAGTGTTGACTTCGGTCAGAACTTGAAACAGGCTGACTTCAAAATCAGTTGAGAAATCCCATAACGTACTTGGGTTGACCACCACCACTCCCCGGTGTTCATATCATGGTACATGCGCGTGCCACATGCCTCATCCGTGAAGTGACGCTCTGGGGCATTGAGCAGGTAGGGGGCAAACTCGGGATCACTATAGAGGGCTTTTACGCAGGCAAGGATATCTCGAAAATAAACGTCAAACATCTCACCACCTACTTCAACTGAGTGACGTTGAAAGGCAGGACGGCCAGGTAGTTTCATGTCAATGATTTTATTGAGCTCCACACTGTTCCTGAATGAAAGTCCAAGCTTTTCAACAACCTATTTATTTTCAAGTTTGTGATTCATAATGTAAGCAAGAGAACTAAAACATACGCCTTCAATCCCCATGAGCTCCGAAAATGCTGTCGAGCTTGGTCCTCGGAACTTAGCCCACTGAGAAATTTCCCATTCCATCCGATTGGCGAACGGGGCATAGATATTTTCGGATATATTTTGAAGGGATTCCTGGTACTTCTCGTGGCTGGATTTCTTTGAAATATTGGGTTGCACCGGCTCGCCAGCATGGTTCCCATACTTCACGGCAAAGGGGCGTCGTTGAAGCTGCTCTTCTGTTTCTTTCCGTTGTGTAAGGTCTTCAATTTCAAGTTCCGAGTCCTCCCCCTCTGCTTCCAAGTCCTCTGAGTTGAAATCATCCTGACTATCTGCACCGACGCCACTGCCATGAGGATCTGACACAGTTGGCCGGGCTAATTCTGGCACTGCCTCTTCCTCTGCTTCATCTGCTTCGAGAGTTGCCTCATTATCTGGGTCCTCATCCTCAAAATCAACAGGTTGGTCTGAGTCGTTACTATCTCCATTAATTAGACTCTCCTGATCCACATCCATTTCATCCTCCTGCATCTCAAGGTCATCGTATTCTCCAAAGTAATCGCCTCGTGGTGACACCATAGGTGCTTCAAAATCAAAGGGGCCCGGAAAGTTATCATCAGGTGGGCTGAGATTGGGGGCAGATTCATTATCAGACACTGAGTTGGAGTCAGCAAGCTCTGCTGTGCGGATCTCCTGCAAATAAACTTGGCACTGAGGATTGCGGCTGAGTTGCAGGTGTTGTAAAAGATGTTTTCGAGAAACTGTGGCCCCACATGCTTTGCACTGGTACAACATAGATTTGGGCATTTAGGTGGACTCGGATATATTGCAAAGATCATCAAAATAACAGGAACAGAGCGGTGGTTGAAGTTCTGAAAATTTGGACAGAACAAACCGAATTGCTGCCACCAAATAAACCCCTGTCCAACTTTTTCATCCCCTACATCCAATATCTCACTTACAACCTTTTATTTCCTCTTTTGCCGTCACAATGTCTAACAAAAATCAGACACAGACCAACAAGAAGCAACTTACGGCCAACGCAAAACGCCAAGCGACCCTAGCAGCTCGTCAAGTTGAAGAAAAACAGGAAGCCCTCCTCCTCGAGCAAGAAACTGCAGGCAAGTACCGCCCAGTAATTTTAAAGAAGCTACATGAGCTTATTTGTGTCCTTGGTAGGCGGGCGCAGGTCCAAGAACAAGGCTCTTGAGGACATGAAAACCGCAGGTGAGTTGACACATCATCTTATTGTCTACCCGAAGTTGGGCATAAAATGACTCAGCCGTCTAGATTGGAATCGCCACCGCAAGCGTGCTGGGTCAGATGGAAACCAGCCGCCACAGCCAAAACGAGTCAAGGATGGATCCTCCTCAAAGCCTGGTATGTTGCTTTATCCAAGTAGCCCAAGAACTTTGAACCAGTGTTGACAATGACTCCAGGAAAACCGACAAGAAAGCCTGCTGCCCAAGAAGATATTGATACAGAAGCGTGGTGTACCCAAGAAGGGACACCCAGGCTCACGGTGACTGAATCACTTCCAGTGAAGTATCACAATAAAAATAAAAGTGTCCAAAGCCGAGAGGGGCCTGCAGCTCCAGGTGACGGTGCGGGTTCAAGCAAGCGCAATAAGGGTTTGCAGTTGCACAATAACGAGAGGGATGATCTATGGGAGGAAGACGCAGCTCCCAACATGAGTAATGGAGAGGGGGAAGGTGGAGAGGAGGAAGAGGAGGATGGTCGCAGTGGAGATGTCGACGTTGCTAACCAGGACTTTGAGGTAAGTGTCACATTTGAATTGCCTCCATGGGAAATTGATGGATTCCCAATAAGCGGGCACAATGGCGCTCAACGTCAGCTGCCAGACATGGGAATGATATGCCGAAAGGAGTCAATAACTATGAGGAAGATGACTCCGATATATACCTACTGCCAGTGACAGACATTGATACAACTGATTCCGAGCAACACAGCAGCTGGAATGTTGAAGATGACGATGAAGAGGACAGTCACGCTGCTACTAGTACCCAAAATGAGGCGACTCAGTCCAAGCCTCAAAAATCAGTACAGGTTCCAAAAAAATCCCTGCTGGTTTAGGGTTACCAAAGTTCAGTTCAGTTCAGTTCTTCACCTCCTCAGCCTGAACTGAACTGAACTGTTTGCATATGGTCCTGAACTGAACTGAACCATTTAAGAACTGGTTCGGACTGAACTGAACTGAAGAACCATTATAAAATCTGAAATTTTACCTTTTTCTGACAATTTATTGTACAAAGACCTTCCTTAGCCCTTAGCCACTTGATTTCCACTCATACATGATCTCAGAACTCCTTTAGAACACAGAAAACCATTGATTTATATTTATTTTCCTAAATAGGCAGAAATAATCTATGCTGACATAATCACATCACATACCAAGTCTGGCCATTACCTCCTTCCTTAGCCATTATTTCATGCTAAAAAGGACTGCCAAACCCTTCCAATGTTCATAAATTACTGAAGGATCACTTTCCAGAAAATATTGAGTCAAAAGAAGAGAATTGCCTGGCCCTCTAGGACCTAATGGTTCAGCAGTTCAGTTCAGTTCGAACTGCATGAACCATAAATCTCTAAATGCCTGAACCTGAACTGAACTGAACTGAATTATCAGTTCAGTTCAGTTCAGTTCAGGTTCATGAGTCAGTTCTGAACTGAACTTTGGTAACCCTATGCTGGTTCCGCTGAAGAAGAAATACGCAGGCAGAGGTAAGTTGTTACTATTATAATTATGTAAGCCTGAGTATTATAATACTTACAGCAACCAACGTGGTCCACGCTGGCCCATCCTCAAGGCAAGAAAAGAACGCAGGTATGCCACTGTGAGATCTTCTTGGACCTGACGAACTTACCTGTGTAAATATACCCAAGAACCCTGTGGTCATTAGCGATAGCGAACCTGAAAGCCCTAATCTGGGAAACGAATCTAGGGAAGAGTCAGAGGTGGATGAACTCTCCGAGGAGAATTGGGCTCCCCGTACACGCCTGGTCTTTGACGAAGGCCAGCGTTACATAGGTCTCAAATCCCAAACACCGACCATCAAGTCTGTAATTCATGCAGGAATGGATGGGATGATAAGATATGGCATCATTGAGAACACCTTTCCATCCCCCGACGACATCAACTCAATCATCCACAAAATCCTTCGCAATGCTGCACGTAGCTCCCCTATTCAGGCTCATGATATAGCAGATCGACTGACGAAAGATGTCGGGTATGGGGATGCAATGGGCCATCTTGTGAGTGATCTGGCTGAAAAACATCTACTTACTCATCACATCCAAGTCTCCAGATAAAAGCCCGCTTCTCTTCAATTCGGACTGATGTACGTGAGATTGCTGCTCATAAATCTGAGAGTCATTACCAGCTGCGAGCCGGGCCTGGGTGTGCTGCGAAGGTGAAGGCACTTCTCAAGGATGATGCGTTCATCTTTTCAGCCGATGTATGTTCCCCTTCTGACAGCCATTTCCTTGAGAATGACACACTGGTTGTAGGACAAAGGCCTTCCAATTTCAAGCAAGCCATACTGTCACGATGCAATCATCGCCGTTCTGCAATGGTTTTTTAAAGACAAATCGTCAATTGGCCGCCGCAATGCAAGCCACCTCAAGTCAAGTATGCCTGATCATGCCGAACACAGTAAGGAGCTAGAGATACCTGTTGCTATGCTCACGTTTTCAGTAACCATGGTATGTGGGCTATTTGTGAATCCTGGCGTGATGCTTACTCATGCTGCCTGTATGACCAGCTGTACGTCGAACTTCTCGACTGGCACATGGGAAAGCAAGTTCGGTCAAAATTTAATGCAGATGAATTGGTTTCAACCTATCAACACCATGTCAATGTCATCAACGCTATCCGAGACAAGCGGCCTGTCAAGTTTCATCGACTCATGTCGAACTTGTATGTCGAGGCAATGTCTGTTCAGTTTCATGAATTCAAGAGAATTCCCTCTGATCTCATTTTCTAGATCTCTTGGTCAGGCTGGTGTACCCATGGTAGACGACAACCAAACCCTTGCCCACCTCAACCTCGATGCGATGGAGGATTGACTAATGATGTGGCAAACGATACCAGCTACTAGTAGTGCTATATGATTCCCTTATTTACCATATAGTTTTCTCCAAAATCTACAAGCTTTTTCACAAATTTAACAAAGAAATCCTGAGAAATCCTAACCATATTTCGTGAATTTACAAGACAAACTTGAGAAATGTCCTGCAGCTTTGATGAAATCTTGACACCCATTTTTGAAAATATACCGAAGGTTTCTGAAAATCTTGAAAATTTTCAAGGGGACTTAGATATTAGAAACATTGTTCAAATCTCCACAATTTCAAGAAATTCTTGAAATAGTTCAGATATTTTCGAATATTGGTGAAAATCTTCAATTCCAGTTTTCCCTGATGGCGGCTGTTGTGAAGTCACAGTCACACATGATCATCACAAG
The DNA here is from genome assembly GCA_015039465.1 of Phlegmacium glaucopus. Taxonomy (NCBI): domain Eukaryota; kingdom Fungi; phylum Basidiomycota; class Agaricomycetes; order Agaricales; family Cortinariaceae; genus Phlegmacium; species Phlegmacium glaucopus. The sequence goes on from MU130357.1 coordinate 375,894, forward strand.
TGGATGCAAACAGGACCCTGGTATATGCTGTCAGATGTCCGATCCGTATGCGGACGGAAGTGGGTCCCAAAATCGGCCTATGTCCGATCCTTGTGCGGACGGAAAGCGAGAAATTTGGCCAGAGGTCCGATCCATTTTGGGTCCATAAATGGCCAGTCGGTAGCGAGGTCCGATCCCATTTGCGTACGTTTGTGGCTGTTGACGGGAGCCTCAAAAAATTCTCTACCACCCATCTCACCTGATGATCTACCTCCCTGGACCAGACCTCTCGGTGGGCGCGCCCTTTGTCGCTCTTGATGACGATAGCCCATTTAGAATTTAGAATAGTGCAACTCATCCCAGGGCGCCTTTGTGTGGTGTTGTGTGATCAGGTGCTCCAGAAAGGGGTTTGTTCGGGAACAGTGGGAGATACAACAGACACTGTTGTAGAGGCTCTGGAGAGTGATAGCGAGGACGAGGAGAACCTACTCTGACCTGATTACAGTCGTTTTTTCGTCCATTTCTGTTTTATGCGTACATTTTGGCCTAAATTCTATGTCCGATCCTCTATGAGGACGGATCTCGAGCCTGTAGATGTCTGATCAGTATTGCGGACGGAAATGGGTCTAAAAGGTAGGTCGGATCCGAAGTGCGGACGGAACCGCCGAAAAATGGCACGTACATAAGTGCCGAAATTTGGCAGTTTTGGATCGGACATTCCACAGCATATACCAGGGTCCTATGCAAACCATCTATGTTGCAAGAATGGCAAAAAACATATTTTCCATGCTGCAAAGAGAGCAACCAGAAAAGGCCAGAATTGGGTGTTGAATTATCTTCTCTTCTGAAAGTAAGTGCATAAAATAGACTTTTGGTTGAATAACTCGTCAGGTGGATATTGTCCATATGCTACAGATGGATGCAAAAATAAGCTGGCAACGCATCAAACCATTGTCAGTTCCATAAAAGTACTTCAAAAGACAACGCACATGGTATTTGTGCACAAAATTATACGATGCCATATTTTCCCTTCAATTCTGTGGGATGGTAAGAATCACAGTTTAACCGTACGCGCAGGAGTGAGTAGGCAGCCAAACCATTCGAGAAGAAATTTTTACATTACCGCAGGCCCAGAAAACGTCTAGTCGGCATTCCTAGGCGACAGCGTACCGGATCGCGATTCGCGAAAGATCAAGCATTTTTTACCTCTCTAAGTCTAAAGAATTAGGCCCTATTACGCGTAAGTTAGTGGACGAACTGTGAAAGTACGTCACGGTTCAAAGTGTGGATGAAATAAAAATGAGTCTTTGTCACATACTTTTAGAGACAGTCGATGGTAAAGGGTTTTGGCGAACCTCTATAACTGGAGCTAGAATTGTCTCTTCTGACGATTCAGCGAGGGTCACGCCATGCACTAGACAACAAGAAAAAAATGGAGCAACTTCATGAAAAGGGCAAACATCATCGTTCCAAGAACAGTCACAATTCATCCTTAAGAGCTGCAAGCAGTTAGTCCGGGCGAGTATTGTAGCATATCCAAAGCTACAACCAGTCACCAAGTACACGAGACAACTTGAAAATAAGTCAAGAATACAACCGGTAAACGACCGACCATTCGAAAAGTAAGCGGAACAACGCTAAGATGTGGTTTCGTGGATGACAAGATCATGGTAATATTGTCTCTCGTATGGTAGGCGTACACTAAATGTCCGTGCGGTAGAAAGGATCCACGAAAAAAGGCCAGGAGAAGATTTCAGCACACCGTGGGAAGGATTAAAAAGATAATGTTAACAGTGTGGAAAAGTCTATGAGGGTTCGTGAAGATTAGAAAAGTCCTTTACAAATTGTCGCAAAGGCTGCATGTGAATTTTAGGCTAGTGCGCAAGGAAACGGCTGAGAACAGACCAGGAGTCAGTATACCATATAAAATAAAAATGGATCAGGTACGGTTCAAAACTCACGCAAAGCAATTAAAGCAATGAAAATGCCGATGACGACGAGATATACAATTCCATACTTGATGATCTATAAAATGTTTGTTAAACATAAATATGGGATACCAACAGAGAACTCTCACAATCCAGCGTCGTTGTCTCTTTTGCTTGATGGAGTACAGAGGTGCGCGAATCTGTTTTGATGGGCGTAACCAGACTGTTTGCAGGTAAAAGAAAGGACTGTCAGCACTGACAAGCAGGCTAGAGCCAGAAATAATAAAACCCACATAGTAGAGTTGCGTGGAAGCGATCAAAGTAGGGTATAAGGATAGGGGGCGTAAGCATGAATAGTAACATATGTCCAAGGAGAAGATCCGAGCTCCATAACGAGAGCTCAATAATCTTGACGATGAACTCGCGAGCAGGCTGCGACATCGCATAGGCACCAAGTCCACGGCCATACCAGCGACCAGTCCACCATGCCCGATTGGTCTCGTCGTGTTTGAATTCACGAGAAAGGAAGACAGAGATGAGGATCTTGTGAATAGCACGCTGAATGGCAATCACGCAAATAAGACCTAGGACGGCATGAGAGACATTCCATGCCTCAAGGAACCACTAAGGGGAAGGAAATCAATTTCTGAATGATTACTTTGGATGATAGACCTACGAGGAACTCGAAGAAGCCGAGCATTCCGATGACACCAAAGAAATGCGCAATGAAAGCCATGACTGAGCCAAACTTGGGGAAGACCGGGTCTAGCATGGGACCAAGGAATAGCGAGAACAAGAAAAGGACCAAGAGGATGGCTGCATTCCACACGATAGGACCAATAGAAATGACGGCGATACGAATTAAAGGGCTCGGTGGGAACTTGCCAGTCGAATCCGGGAACGACTTCACAAACATATAGGCGATGACGAATAAGATGGCCATAAACACAGGGAAAATGACCTCCGAAAAGATGACAGCACGCCAGCCAGCCCTTGGAACGTCTCCAGACAACTTCTCTGACGGGTGGCCGAGTTTCTTTTTCTTGTAACCCGTGATCATGGTACGTGAAAGTCGACAGTAACCGATCCAAGAATTGTTATGGGACCTTGAGTTACCCCTAGACATCCATCGCAAAAATTCACTGTTAGAAGAGAGAATAAAATATTTGAGTTCCACCAGAATTGAGACCAAGGGAGAGAAAACAAAAGGCATACCGATAATCGATGATGAAATCCGAGAACACGAATTGATGTGGATTGAACAGGAATGGTGCTATACATAATGAGAGGATAGAAACCCAAAAGTAGATCAACCAAGGCGTCCACAAAGTCAACGTCACGTAAAGTAACATGATCAAAATCCTCATCCCTAAATAGATGCTAGGGCCAGCGAAGCGAGAGAATAGGATGCTGAAATATATCCTTGTTGTCGCAAATCCACGACCTGTCGCGATGTATCGTGCACCACCAAACGTTAGATTGCTCAGAATGGAGTGAGTGTAGATCTGCGTTGAGAAAACTTCGAAGAGTGGTGATAGCGACCCGAACTGCTTGGCTAGACGGAAGATCGCTTTCCAGGTACCACGTTCCACAAGTTCTAGATATAAAAGATGAATGACGAAGGATACAAGAGAAAATTTGTGGTCATACCTTGAAGGAAGAGAGGCAAGAATGCGATCATGAAGACCAAGAAAATACTGATGATGGAGCGTTGAATCCAGTCAAACACAGGCACAAGGTTATAGCACCCTGCTTGACCACCCAAGAACTGACCCGAAGCCGTATACTGACAGATCCTCAAATTTGAATTCAAGGTGCCCAGGAAAAGCACTGATTGCCACCAAAAGAATTAGTAAACTTATAACAAAGACGCGAAGACCACATACTCGTTACAACGAACACCTGAACGGAAAGAATGACGAGCATGTTATTGATCTGGAATCCAGGATGGCCATAGTAAAACGTCAAGAACCGATCGATAGGCAGCTGTGTCCCAAGATAATAATACTCTCGACTAAGCATCTGTTCACCCATACCAGTCCCAATCTTCGTCTGGAAATTCAAAATCGTTCCAAACCCAAGATCACGTCCCTTTCCACATTGGTAATATTCTGTATGTTTAATCCTCGCTCCTCGTCCAAACGCGTTCATACCAGCGTAAATATCCTCGTTGAGATGCAAGCCCTTCTGCGCCTTGGAAACACCACCACGAGTGGTCATATACACCGCATTCAGGAAGTCCGGATGTCCATAATGCAGTTTGCCTCCGATCCAAGCCATGGAACGCGCCGAAAGGGTACCAAACGTCTGCTCCTTCCCAGCTGCAAGATCACCCAAGATACCAATATTCTCCGAAAAGATATACTCGCGAGCGCCGACGATAGCCACAGGTGATTTGTGGATATCCTTGGGGTTCCACTGTCCATACGGGTTATGGTCCGCCATATCGTATTCTTCGAATTCAGCCAGCACGTTTCGGATTTTAAGGCATTCTTCGAGGTAATTATCCTGATTGGCATCGATGAGCTGGAGGTATTCGCCTCGGTAGAAGATGATCGCATGATTCTGGTTGTCTGATTTTCCATCACCAAGAATGGGGTTCCCAGGCAACTCAATACGGAACTTGGGTACTCTTCGCCCCGTGTCGCGCACAAACTCGCTATGACCATCAATCAAAGACGAGAAGATTCTAGGATCGCCGCCTTCTTTACGTGGAGGCTCTTCTTCCAAATAAGCAATCTGTAAATCAGGATAAGCACGTAGCAAGAATTCCGCGTTCTCGTGTTCCTCCTTGTTGAATTTTGAGTAACGTTGCATCGACACAACAAACTTGAATTTCCTCCTTGCCATGCGTTCTAGTTCCCTCTCGAGCTTGTCTGTGTTTCCTCCAAATAGTTGTACCACTTCCGGATTTTCAACGCGGTAGAGCAGCTTGATAGCCTTGGAATAGTTCATCATGCCAGAAACGGTTCTGTAAAGCGTCTGTGCGCGAAGAGAAGCCCAAATACGTGTTCGGAGAGTAAACTCTGGAGCAGCGCTCTTGAAACCGATGAAGTAGAATGGCAGATCATCGGCTTTGGATTGACCTTTCTCATCATTGGCGAAAGGATTGACACCATTGAACATAGCTGATTCCTCTGCGAGGATCTTGGTATCCTTGACGAAGTTTTCCCACTCGATAGGATGCAGCTGCTTGAGGTACTCTAGGAGGGTAACACGAGTGTTCTGATCTTCCTCACGAATGATCTCACGGAGTGACAAGAGAGTCTGTAGAGCATTGTTAGCCTCACAAGGCTCAATAAAAAGGACGAAGGAAAAAAAAATCCCACCTTTTCGCTGTAATGAGGAGTAAGCACCGTGAACGTAGGCATCGCATCCACAGGTAGAGGTTGAGGGATACCAGTAGTCAGGGATTGAGCAAAGAACGAAATTCTTCGCTCTGCCTCGCTGCCAGGTGGGAAGAACTCGCCCTTGAATCCTTTTTCGCCTTGAGAAATGAAGAAAGGAGGTGCACGAAGACTACGTCTTCCGCCAGCCCCAGTATCCACTTGATGATAGAGTAACTTCTGGACGTGGTCGATGGAGAGAAGATGTTCTCTGTACATGGAAATTATAATCGCGTTCCAAATCTGCGACACCAAAACCTATAATTCTCGCATATAAGCACCAAAAAATAAGCTATATATAAATAAACATACCTTGGGTTTATATTTTACCTCCATATCACCTGAAGCTAACAGCTTCGCATATATCCTCTTCGGGAGCCGGGTATAGATATCCCTCCACGGCGTCCAAATCGACAACCCTAATGTAAATGACCTCGCAATACTAAAAACTGTGTTCCAGATAATATACCAAAGGAAGGTATCCAAAAAGAACAACACCAGATCCATAATATACATGATCGTCAAGGTGAACGCAGCATGGTTTGTGCAGAGCGCATTTCCGAAGAACCTGTCTTCGCAGCCCTGGATCTTCATCCCGACCATCACCTTGATAGGATCGGAAAATGATAGTGTCAAATAGAAGTATGATTCCGTGAATTTGCAGAGGAAAACGAGAAGCCACAATCCGATGGAGCCCATCCTGTTCTGAGTACCTAGAGTGGGGTAGCTAGCGGTAAATGTCTGACTAGCAAGATATTTCCGTGACTTTCCAGCAACGCGATCCCCGAACATGCGTCCTGAAGGCATAGTTGCGAATAAAACAGTGGCAATGACGGAGATGAAGAATTGTACGATTCCTAAAATGAGTGCAAGTTGACCGCCAGTGTTGTTGTGCACTACGATTGCAATGTAGAAAGTCGGACCACAGGTGAGACCAAGAGTGATGAGCAAGAAGATGAGTCGGCGAGTAAGATGTGAGGTATTGTTCCAGGTTGTTGGGATATAAGCAAACTCGGCAAGGGTAGCAAGAATCATGATGACAGTGGCAACTGCGCCTCCAAGAGCAGTGGCGGACCAAGTCATGGCTGGAGATGATGGTTGGCCTTTGACCTGATAAATTGTAGGCGAGTTGAAGGCAGTATAGAAGTAGAACATGGCGATGTGGATGACCCAGATACGATTGAAGTTGACGAGAAGATGACCAAAGGAACGCTTCTCATAATACGTCTTGAAAAATGCCCTATTCCAATCTACACGATCAAACCTCATAAACCGTTGCGAGGGTGGTAGGTCAACGAGGCGTGTCTGCAATCAAAGTCATTATTTTTCAGCCCGTCGAGGAACTAGTGGACTGACCTTGTCATTCAACATAATCCTAGCAATACCTTCTGGATACCAAAATAGTTGGTTCACGTCGTCATACCCAATGATATCCTCATGGTCCCTCTCTCGTCGCACAAACTTCCCATCAACCACCTCATAACCTTGATCACGGATGAACCTGTACAGAGGTTTGATTACAGCCTTGAGATAAAGACCTTCTGGCACCGGTTCCAGACGACTCTGACATTCGGATGATCGGTAATAATCGTCGGCGCATTTGAAGATGAAACAAAGGCATTCGGGGGCAAATCGGACTTGAGCGGCCTCTCCCCAACACAGAAGATAAAGCGCTATCTGCCGTAGACGATCATACTGACTCATGTTGTTCATGGCATCTCGCCAGCGTTCAAGGGCAGTATTGAGGGATTTTTCATGAAGAGGACGTTTGGTAGAACTTTTTGACTTGAGACGATTCAAGCCGGGGTTCTGAATTTGACCAACTGCATCGTCAAGGTCCAGCTGAGCAGCAAAATACCATTTTCGGTAATTAGCATTTTGACCCCCAATATAATCGGCGTGCAAGGTCAGTAGAGCATGGTGCGGCGACATTCGAGAAGCTCTACTGTCGAGAAGTTGCATAAGAAAGTCAAACTGCACTTTTTCGTCAGCATGACCAAGGAAATGGACAAGAAAGAAGAAGTGGACTAGAAAGAGAATATAGAAATTACGAATAGAAAATACAAGGACTTGGGGTGTCTTGGCTAAACGACCAAGGGAGGATCGAAAAACAAGATTAACGCACCATATTCCGCATTGAATCCCTTTGGAAACCGAATTTCTGTGTTAAATCTAAAAAGATATCTTCGATTTCTTCCTTGGAAAGCGGGATCTGGCGCTCTGCATTCCAAGCGGGGTAAGCTTCCCGGGCACCGGCCGGTCCTCCGTACTCCATGAAAGTTGGTGTTGAGGAGTCCGGATAACCTATGCGACCGCCTGGAGGAGGGCCAAGGGACTCTGAGGAGGGAGCTGGACGTTGACCATAAACATCAGGATCGGAGTCTGTATCTTGAAGAGCTAATGAAGAATATGGACGAAAGAAATGAGACAAAGGACGAAAAAAGGAGCAGAAAAATAGTAGGCGCACGATATTCGTAGTTGCCATTGTGGTCATAATCATTTCCGGCTGGATTGCTTATATCTGATGCATAGGTCTCGCGGTGCTCCCGCCGACCGCTAAATTCAACATGGTCTGATTCGTTATCGTAATAGCGCCTTCCTTGAGAGGGGTTGAAGGGGTCATTTGAATGGGCATCAAGTGATGGTGAGGATGACGGGTAGCCCTCTTGGCTCGCAGGCCCAGCACGGGCGGGCATCCAGTTGGAGGGGAGGTTGGAGCGAGGAGGTGGTGGAGAGGGTGAACAGTTTGTGTGGCCTTGTTATGGTGGCAGACACAAAAACCGCTAGCTCGGCACAGCCACATTTAGCCTTCTGGGCTGACTTGGGCCGTTTCTCGACCGTCGCTGTCACCAATCCCATGCTCTTTGTGCGTGGTACATATACGTTACATATTGTCCTCACGTTTCTAGTAATGTCCAAGTGGAGCTACACACCTTTACCTGGCCATCTTGTCATCCGCAGGTATTCGTATTCATCGTCGTCCCACGCGGGCCCGTTGAACACCAGTGAACGGTAGTGAACGGTGCGGCCGGAGGCTGAACGTTAAACTGTAAAACCTGACTTTATTTCTCATGCTCAGCTGCGCATATGACGTATAAGGTTGGTAGTGCCCGCTCTCGATCGCGAATATCCGGTCATCGCCATCTGTCTACCAATAATAAAGCGCAATGTATGGAAACACTCCACTGATTAATCATCACACAAGTCACCAGGTTACGCTATATTACACTACATATTCAAAGTTGGGAATAACCACCCCAGGAGCCTGTACCCCGAGCCTGGCTGATGGACTTGTTGTACATGTCCGTGTACGGATGGAAATCTATGCGACAGGATCGGTGTAACAGCGATGGCCAACCGACGAAGGGTCGAACCGTAAAACGCTCTATATTATGGCATTGGGAAACTGGGCTATACTCAATGGATTATACATCGAGTGATTCGAGTCGCAGTACGTTCTTCCTCCCGCATTCTTCTCCTAAATTTGCGGGAGTAACAGTCGAACCCCAGCTTCACATGTATGTCGAACGACTAACGATCGATCGACAGCACGATCAATCATCACAATATGATCATCACGTACTCGTATAGTTGATTAAATCATCTCAGCATTCCATCTACCCTGTCCTGGTGTCCATTCTTGAATTATATCACCTCAATAGCGTTCAAGCTCCTCGGGCTAGGTTGTACGGATCCGCGTGTCTATGGGCGCAACAGTCAGTCTCACGATAGTTATACTGTTCGTAGGTTTTCACCTGCCTCTTCCTAAATATCTGAATTGGCGCAGATGTTTCAGTCCTATTAACAGTGTCACGTAAAACTTTAATGGAACTATGGCGTCCAGACCGTTCCAGATCCTCAAGTTGAATATATTAATGAAAACCATCCATTCAAGTATCTTCGTACCCTTCAGTGCAGTGATTGTTTTCATGATTGAGTAAAGATAGTCCGAGTCTGTGCGTGAAAACTGCCTGGCTTTGAATGGTGTTCCTGAGCCTTAAATTATAGTTTTGTTCAAAATTATTTTTTCTTTAAACGCAAACACCAATTCCATCTCACCTATCTTCATCAGAAGAGGGAATGCGTAAACCGAGTAGGTGAGGGACCATATTAGTTAGTCGACGCCAAGGCCGTTATCACCGTGTTCATCAACCAAACGTGGTTTCAAGGTCAAGTTTCGGTGATTATTTGATGTAGAACCTATCACGCAAAATCTCATCTAACGATTCAGGGTCTGGGGTTTTCCAGAGCCCATCAAACTTTCCCCAGGTCAAAGAAAAAGAATTCATTCATGTAGATACAAATTTTGACCGAGCTAGTTATGAAACGTTATTCAGGGGCACCAACGTATTTCATCATCATCAATGGTAAATTGGAAGTCAAGATAGTCAGTCGTTGCTGGCAGAGGAAAGTCGCAAAAGTTTTGTCACCCTAAAGTCCGTCAGCTGACATAGTAATGCCTCTTCCCCCATGGGCCCAACTCATCGGTGGCATCAAGATAAGTCCAAAACTTAATACTGAGTTTCTTCAACTGTGGAAAGGCGGATCGATCTGCTTAGACTAGGACGTGGTCGACCCTCGCCCAATCTTGGTTAGCGAAGGTGTGAGACCAAGGTGCCCATGAGATGAGAGTGAATTCGTTGATACAGTTTGGATGATAAGCCAAAGAATGTAATGCATTGATTAATCCAGGAAATTTATCAGAAACCGCGAGGCTCTCATCATCACATTCACCGATGTCCCATTCTATTGTCAGTGAACGTAGAGTAGACAATGAAATCACGAGCGCTTGAGCGAAGCTGTCTTGAATCAGCGCTTCTGGACAAACTAACAAGGGAGTTATTGATCCAAGGAGTGCATAAAAGGAATTATAAAAATACCCATAAAATACAAGCGTTCCAATTCAGGAGTTGAGCGCAAAATCTGCTCTAAATCTCTTTCATCCGCTGGTCCATGCATCACATGGATATTCAACGATTGAAGAGAAGATAAATCAAACATGGGGAGTCTATCAGCCCGCCTGAGAGTGGGTTAGCGAAAACATCAAGATGAGATAAATCATGATAAGAAACGTAGATCCATGCATTATTTTAGCTTTGTGCAAGCCACAGAGTACTCCAGAAACAGTGAAAACGATCTGCTGCACCGCATGAACAGGGAGCCGCTGGTTCTCAGCATCTCGTTGCAAATGCTGAATGGAGGTGCCGAATGGGTTCATCACGAAGCAAAGATGCGATCCAGCGCTGCTTTCTTCCCAGAAACTGCCCTGAAGTCTCGGAAGATCCAAATAATGCTTCTTCATTGCCTCGTGGATTGGAAGTTCCACAGTCTTTGCGCGCTCTGAGGCAGCGACAGTGAAGATCTCCACCGCATAGTATTCTGGATCGGCAACATGTAAGGCAAGCCACGTAGATGAGCGAGAACCATATCCAAGCTTGCATACAATTTCATACTTGCTGCCATAAGTTTTTGGTGAATCGCAGCTGGGTAGTATCCACCACCCTCAGATGGAGACAGATTTAGAGGTTCTTCAGGGAAAGGAGACATAAGCGTATAAGCCTTCTGCGTCGCGTTTCGGTGGTCAGAAGCCTCCGTTTCGAAGTGAAACCCAGGGCATGTTGGAAAAAAAAACACCCGCTGAAGTTGTTTTTATATCAGAAACCCCTAGGTCGGAGTTCAATAACAGTGCCGAACTTGTGCCGGCCTCGTTGAAGTCCCAACTTATTTAGGAATAGTCGTAGAGGCTCAATCAGATCCCCTCTCACTTGTCGACTTGGGTACGAGACAGTATCAAATCCCCTCTCACTTGTCGACTTGGGTACGAGACAGTATCAAATCCCCTCTCACTTGTCGACTTGGGTACGAGACTGTCTCGTACCCAAGTCGACAAGTGAGAGGGGATTTGATTGAGCCTCCTTGGAAACGGGGTTTCTGCCGTTTCGGCAAAGTTAACATAAGCCTAATACAGGTCTCTAGTAATTCTTCCTATCCCACCACCTCATTTCCACAACAGATTTAAGACCGAATTGCAATGCCAGACCAAGTTAGTTTCCCAGAGGTCCGTTCTGCGCCTATAGTCATCATCACATACTGAATAAATTATCCTCTTCTTTCAAAGGACGCTGAGCGTTTGCCAGAGGGGTTTAAACGCATTGCATATGATAGCGACAGCATGAAGTTTACTTTCCGTGATTCCAACGGTCAACTATACCAGGGTGAAGCCGGATCGGATTATGGGACCCTGAGACCTATGTCTGCCTCAACCACCTCTCTATCTCGTTCGAGGCCGAATGCATTTGCATCAGGTGCGTTCTCAGCTGCCCTCAAAATCTAACGCCACTCATCTGCCGTTACCTCCACGATCAGAATCATCATCAATACCAACACCTAGAAGGCCGCAGCAAAAGCAAAAGTCAACATTCCAAGATATCCTACCTCCCAACCTCATTACCACCTCCTCTCTTTCCGAAAGGAATCCTGAAAGCCCTAGAAAAATAGGCTCAGGTGCGGTGCCTCGCGAACAATTCGTAAATGCCGTTCGTAGAACAGTATTGCCGAAGATGCAGGGCGTCGTGCACAACCTTCGTCGTTCGGTCACATCCATCCGTGGCAAGCGTCCAACACCCCAGTTGGACCGTGATAAAGAGCGGAACATCGAACGTGATGAAACACGGGGTTTAGTTCGTAGTGATTCCCTTACTTCTGCTTCATCTGGTGGCACGGATATACGCAGGTCGGTAACGTCGCATCCGCGTTCGAAGCATCTCCCTGGTTAATCTTCAAGAGCTCCTTTTCGATTGTATCGTGTATTTGTGAGTATTCTGTAAAGTTGATTGGATAGTATCCCCTTCTTTTATATTTTTAGTTAACCATTGAACGAACTATGTATTGTTATGTTATCATCATTATCAAAAATGCCTGAAGATTTACAGTGAATTTGAACTGCAGCGTTTACATTATATAACTGTTATAGAATACGAAAAAGGGTTATATAATGAGAAAGCCATATTGGGGACTTGGGCATGCAATTTACTCCCCTCGAAACTATTGTCATATAGCTACTAAGTCCATAACTTGATGCCGAGTACCTTCAACCGTTGAAAGCTGGTAGGTTCCATCCGATAGTTAGTAAGTGGACGGTTGTGAGCGACCTTTAGTTGTTACACAACCAGTGTTGTCGTTGGTGACAAACTTTTAGTTCTCGGCCTCTCAAATACAAACTCAACACATTTATCAATGCAGTATTACTATGATGCAACACATCGGACGACGAACGGCCCTCATTATAGAAAAAACTCCTTAAGGACAAACCACGCCTACAATGAATATCACGCAACACTCTCGTTTTCTTGGCGGTCGAATAACCCAACTTAAAATCATACAAGTTCAATATCTTCCCCAACTAAATCGCTTCATGTTCTTTCAACACCTCTTTTGCGTGTTCTTTAGCTTCCTGCGACACATTGGGATCTGTTAAACATTAAACGACGAGAAAAATTGTCATCAAGTCAGTAAAAAGATCACGAAAACAGGAACTACTGAACTCTTTAAAGTCGCTTTGTATCCTCCAAGAACACGATGTTCTTCTGGCATGTCGTATCCTGCTTGGACATGCTCTTCATGCCTCAAGTCATGGGGCTGTGTCTCCTCTGCCGGTTTGGCTTCTTTTGCCTTGTGCGAAGGCATTTTAGTCTCAGTATCCACGCCCATCTCCTTGAGTCGAGCTTGAGCTCGAGACTTAGCCTCGGCAGATACCGTAGGGTTGTGCAAGGTTGCTTTCAGACCAGCAGCGACGCGTTCTGGGTTCTTTTGTTCTAATCTCAAAAGGTTAGAAACTTTCCGCCAGACTTGGCTTGTGCGAAATGAATATCCTACTCACCGTTGCTTGTCATTTCCAGAGTGTAGGACGTATACGGTGCTGTACAGCGTTACGGTGTGAGATTGAGGTAGGTGATTGTTTATATAACATGATTCAGATCGAAACTGAATAGAACTCCAATTGTCTCATCATGACCTAAGTACTTTTTTGTTGTTGTTTCAGAGTTACAGTGGGCCGCTTTCCGCAATCAGTACGACAACGATTGACTCTGAGTTAGCTTTGAGTTAGCTTTGAAGGGATGCCAACTTGCTACGTTATATGACCCATGCTCTACGTTCCAACCTGGCCTGAAGACTTGAGGCTGCGCTAATTCTCGAGGAACTTATTACGTGTCTATCGCTGGAATCGAGGCCATGAACATTCTGGAGTTGGCGACGGAATCATTCTTTGGTATACTGTGACCTCGGCAACGCACATTTCCCGAGAGGTGCAACTCAACGCTGTTCTCGCAGATCAACATGGACGTGATTCTTCAATTTCAGCTTGGATAGGCCAATGGAGGACTCTCCCGACGCATTGAAGATTCTTCTTGACGATATTACACACTTCTTGGTGACGATAACACGCTCGCTATTGAAACGTTTGCAGACTACGCATCTCCAAACTAGGATAAACTATCACTCAGCGAATGGTGAGCAAGCTGAGAGCATAACCTTCAGGTTCGACAAGTGCAGTACTAGGAAAGTGCATACTACCGCCACCAACAGTGATTGGGAGTTTCATTGACAAGCCTACGAATGCTAGTACTCCCATGGCTCGAGGATAATATTCATCTCCATCATCTCAAGCAAACGGCCTAGAGTACCGACGTGTTCGTAATAATGCTGTTTAAGTGTGTAGTCTGTCTTGCGAGCCCTATCGAAATCGATTATCCGATAATTATGAATACAATTGTGATATGGACAAGGTTGGGCAGGAAGGCTTGAAGCAGAGATAGGAGCTGTGAGGATGTTTGAATAGCGCATGTCTGGTTGCTCAATTCCGAGGCGAGCAATATCGATGAATACAGCCCATATATCTGAGCTGCGGATGCGATTTTACTATTGTTATCAAAGAAAACATAGAAGAACAGGACTGACCGGTCCGGAATTCGTTGACCAAGTGGAAGCAATTGACCAACTCTTTCTAGAAGTAGAACAGAAAGTCGTTTCATGGTGGGTTGTTTCTGACCAAAATTCTCTAAGAATAGAGGAGTTGAAAAGTACGTCCACTGTTTGGGGTCCAAGTCAGCCTCGAACCAGCCGTAACAGCGTGGTATGCTGATTCCTTGCAAACTTTCCATTTCATCGTACATGGACGCTTCGCTTGCTAGATCCTCAACGTGGGCTGAATCAGCGACTTTTATCACAAGTTCAGGAAGATATGGTAGGCCAGGTTTCAGAACCTCAGATGATACGGCGGAAAGATCAGCGAGACAGGAAAGAGATGTAGAAAATACATTTCCACAACGACCGTCGCCAATGACTGTTTCTGCAGATAAAGTCAACTGAAGAGATCCGTTTGGAGGTAGGGTTGAAGGAAGACGAGATGGAGGACCGTCTGGTAGGCGTGAGGGTTTCCTGGTAGAAATACCTCGTACTGCAGACGGAGTACGCCTTTGTAGTGTTAGAGTTAAAGTCTGGTCATTTTCGCCCTTGACTAAATGGTCGAGAACCAAGGCGCTTATTGCATTCAATGGCTGATATGCGCCGTTCCTGAGAACGAATGGAATTTTGAACAAAAGAAATAGCACTAACTAGAGGTATGGGATGCATCTCCTGCTTAAGAGGTGCCAGTACGTGGTCATAAATGAGTGGCTACTCCATCGGTGCCAAGATTATTACAGCTGTCCGGCGTTGCCAAGTTCCGACTAGATGCAGACTTCGCACGAGTCTCAAGAACATCGATGTCATTATTGATTTTGATTTTTTTTCTTTTCAATCTAAGGCCGCCGGAGTCGTCTGTTTACACTCTGACATCCGAGGTCTGAGTCTGAGTAGCTGACAAGGATTGCATGGCATAATGTTGAGACGATCAAGCCAAACTCAGACAAAGGTGTTACAACAACGTTACAAAAAAAAAGGCGATTTATTTTCTCACAAAAACGCGTTGTCTAAGTTCTAGTAAAGATTTCAGCCTCCAAGTGACCGAGTCGGCAGTGTTTTGCTCTAAATACTTATGCGGGCTATGTAAATCATATGTATTACTTGAGGCGGTGAGAAGGTCAAAGCTCTAAATGTTAGAAGTTGGCAGGGGCGTGTCGTCGAAGTGAAGCTTTGGACGGGATCAACTGACGGTTCATGGTTTCACTGAAGAGTGAACTTCTGATTATAATTAGGCACGATAATCCATCAATAATGACGAAACCGTAGAAAAGGTGATGACGCTCGTGAGTAATAGTTCTTTTGGAATGGGTTAGAGGTTTTGTAGTTGTGCAATGTTGAGTGCTGCTTCGCAGATTCCACTGCAGCATGCTAGGATATAGGGAAGAAAAAGAGCATGAGGATGAGAGGTATGAGCACAGAACTGAGAGCAGTGAAGATGAAGATGACGTTCAGTGATGGACGAATGATAGCGATGTAGTTCAGTCCTGGAGGTGCGCCGCCCATGACCCTGCTGTGAATATAAATTCAACGATGGACATTTATGCGTCGGGTCGAGTCACCTAAACAATTAAATTCTGATGATCTGATGGATACGCACTAAATCCCAAAAGTAACCAAGGGACAATTTGAACGTACCATATTTTTTCCTACATGACATCAGTACTATCCTTCACACGTAAATAAATCATTGGTAATGAAAACATTAGGCCCGCAACAACGAGGATCCAAGCCGAAACAAAAATGTTCATGAATCTATCAAAATTTAATGTAAAATGATTTTAGCTACATGGCAGTTCAATTTCGCAACTTGGACTAACGGATATTTAACAGCATCAACACGCCAGATACCCGCAGCTCCAGCAGATTGTATAGATTTATCTATCAAAAAATGTATCATCAATCAGAGATCTCTGATATAGATAGAAGTAACATACACAGTCCCATAAATTGAGCAAGTTTTGCGGGATCATTAGACATAGCCCCTATGATCCAATAAACAAAAATTTGCGTCATGGAATCAAGACTACCACAGAGAATGTAGAGTAAAGCATGTCCAACATAACTCCTTGTTCCAATGCTTATTTTATCTGGATTTAAAATAACAGATTCTCGAGTGTAAGTTCTAAGGCAGCAAGTATTTTGTAAGTAAAATCAATTAAGATACGAGAGTTTGAGAGAAACGAAACCTTTCATAAAAGTATGCCCAGATATAAACGGCCCAGACTACAATGAAAACTGTAGACCACCCAGAAAATGCGCGAATCCTACGTCTTAACCTTTTATGGTCGAGAATAAACCCTATGAAAAGGGATCCTATAATCTGAGCGATCCAATAGAGAAGGTTATTCAATGAGCGCGCGCGAATGGTGAACAAGGGTCTATTGTAGTTGTTGAACTCTGATCCAGAACCGTCATGTGTCTATGTCGTCGTTAAGAGATGAGATAGGACTCACCCCAAGTATAAGCCCAGTTTGACGCAAAGAACATAGGAAAAAGCATGATAATAAAGGGATCAGTCTTGATAGCGACCCAGAGCCCGTAAAATGCCACCTTCCACGAAGGACGGGGTGCAATGAGAACTTGTGTACCGTCAGTGCGACACATCTTGTTGGGGTCTACCATTAGCGCAGGAATACAGACACCGGTCATGGTGAGGATAAGAAAAGCGATCTGCAATTCAATGAAGACCGTGGCAGAGACGATGATGTAAGTGACACATACATAGGTCCCATTTCCAACTAACACAGTACGAAAATCAGTTATACCAAACTTGGTATCCTGGATGTATCATACCAGAGTTCGCCTGCAAGAAATGTCCCAAAGTTTATTTCAGTCATGCACTACCTTTAAGATATCTAAACAGAACCCATACCATAGACTTGAAATTTAAAGCTAGAGATGCTGCAGCTCCAACGACCCCACCTAAGTTGTAGATACACCAAAATATACTGATAAATCTTCCTTTCTGACTTTCAGTTGGATAAGACAGGATTAAAGATCCTTGAGCAGTCCACAAAAGGCTAGCAGAAATGCCGAGTAAGACGCCTGCAGCAATGACGAATCCATCCACTTGAGGGTGGATGTTTAGAGCACTGCCACAGAAATATATTAGTGGATTTGTATGTGCGATACTGAAGAGCCAACTACGTACAGGTAAGAACCAACATAGAGTGCATAACCTGTGGTTCCTAAGAGAAGAGTTAAACGAGAACCAAGTTGGTTGTTGATTGATCTGAACGATTTATGCTTATAGCGAATCAGAAGATAGTGACGAAAGACTAGACATCTCACCCTGAAGGGATAGAGAAACAAGCGAATGCCGCGTACAGAGCTGCATTAGCGTTTGCACTGGTAGCCGAATCTACCTGGCCCGAAGCACCCAGTCCATTTAACGCGTTGAAAAGGCCTATGTAGTATCGATTGAGAGATTGAATTGCAGTGAACATGGGTTGACACAATGACCTACCTGGACACATGAAGCAAACTAAGCCCAGCATCGTCACCTAGACAAAATTGAGCCGCAGAACTATAGTAAAAATAAATGGAGATGTTTGACCTGAGTGACGGGGTGGGAGTAGATTCTGATGCAAGCCTGAGGTCTTTCGGAGACGATCTGCTGAGGTCCTAGATTCTGACTGCTAGTTTCAATGTGCAGTTCGTACCCTCCTTCATCTTTGACGGTGGGATCTTTCGTCGTTTTCGACATCTTTATCCCGGCGGAGGAAAAACGTCGAAACAACCAAGGTCAAAATTTCCAGTCGACCTTAAGTAATCGAGAAAGGGCCCGGTATAGATCCATAACTTCCAAGTAGCTTCATCATGTGGCTTTCATAAGAACACGTTTCTAGGATCGATTGACTAAGTGCCAGCTGCAGTCATGCCTTTAATCCTGGACTGACGTTCGATCAATCAACTAACCTGATTTGAGGAATGTACCTGTTGATCCACTGGCAAGATATATGTCACCAGGTACATTTCCGCGGTGTCTAGCAGTCTTGTGGGAAGCTCGACCATTATTTAGTCTAACGAGTTAACATTGAACTCGTTCTTGTGTGAAAGAAACAAGGGCTCCTTACCCGATTAATTGGCCATGTGTCCTGTTCGGACCGACCACACTTCGTAGTCAGCCATACACATTACCATTCTAATCCAATCCCCAGGCTGCAGCGCAACCCGGCGTACTTCATATTATAAGGCCCTTTTCCAATTCTAAAGGACAGGCTACGGCCGCTACGCAGAAGTCCACTAGAGATGTGGGCACGGCAATTTGACGGCAATACGGTTATTATATAGAATACTTATTATTTTTTAATTGAAATAATATTTATCTATAAAATAATTTATTATTAATAATTATTTTACAAAATGCAATATATTTTGCTTATTACAAGCAATTACCTGTTTTGTTGTCAGATAGAGAGAGTAAAGAAGTGAAAAACAAAAGATAAATTAATAAAGGATTAAAAAATGAACATGGGAGTGGAGAGGTATATTTGCTCCTACTGTTTACATAATTTACTGGTCTTAGTAGTAGTACTAGTAGTTATAAGAGAGATTCTCGTGCACTGTTTGTTCACAAGAAGGTTCACACGACTTGCGTCATATGATGCCAATACTTATTATTTATTATTTTATGTAAATAAACTAAACCTTTTCTAAAAATATATAACTCAAAATAAGTCTCGTATACTGCTGTGCAAAGCAACGGCCCACCACTCTAGTCTGTTATTCGCCCCAAACTCTTGAATGTGCTTTCCATGGGTACAGAGAAAATTGACAATCTCGACTTGACCTTGGCAGATGGAATAGTGATCACACGAGCAACAATAATACTAATAGGCGAAGCTGTAGTTCTCGTCATTGAGGAGGACAAGAACGAAATCGGCAACGGAAGCTCCTGTTATGAACGTCTGGTATGGTCCATGACCCCATTCCTTTTTCTCCCGTTTCTTTACTGTACATTGCATCTTCCTTCATCGTTCCCTTCTTACACCACCTCTTTCCCTACTTACCCTTTGCCCTGAACCTTCCATGTACTATACTTAGCTATCGCTTTCGTTCCCTCTATCTCTGACTTGTACCGACTTGTACTTCCAGCACGGACCATTCCCTTATCTCTGACTCGACCCCTTAGTATATAAGAGCCATACCCATAGCCATGATCCCTAGTTTAGACCTTTGTATTCCTACGGTCTTAATCTACACAGCTTGCTCAGAACCTGCTGTCCTCAGTCTTACTTGTTGAATATGATTGCAACTGTACAGACAGTCCCTAGTTATTTGGTCTATTGGCCCAGCACCGAACGCGAGTGCAAGCTTATAGTTGCCGTAACAGCTCCGATCATCAATAGTGTTACCAAAGTTCGGTTCAGTTCGGTTCTTCAACTATTTTTGGAGAACCGAGAACCGAACTGAAAGGTTCCTGGATGAACTGAACCAGAACCGGAACTGGAACTGAAAGAACCGGTTCTGTCGGTTCTGTTCAGTTCGAGAACCGGTTCGAACCATCGAACCAATGAAAAAAAACCCCATTGCCAATGGTAATTTATTCATTATTACATTATTACTAGTAGCCTGATAAACTAAACTAAGTGGGTCCAAACTAGTGGTTAGTGTCTAAATGAGTGAGTTGTTCATCCATTGTAGCTTGGTATTAGAAATAAAATGACTGCCAGGTTGCTGCCTTTGCTGCCACTCATTCGTCGCTGCCGTTCATTCAGCCATCGCGAGTCCATTTGTTTGTCATCCCTTTGTTGAACAAGTAGGCCGTCATTGTGTCGTGTGTTTGTCGTTCATCCATTGTACTCGACGCTCATTCAACACCATTTGCTCGTTATCATGTGTCTGTTGTAGTTTAAGTACATTAGAATTAATTTTAATTTGAAAAAAATACCTTCCAAGAGGGTGGGGCCGGTGGGCAAGCTACATAGGTCAGGGATTACTCTGATGGTTCCAAAAACATGGGTCAAGCTGTCAACTTGAAGATAATGAATGATAAGGTATTTTATGAACCACAGCTGGCATACCTTGGCCCATGATGTCGTTTATGACACCCCTAAGTCGTCATCCATTCGTTTGTCATCCATTCATCATCTGTCAGTCATCCATTTGTTCATCGTCCATTTGTTCGTCGTCCATTTGTTTGTCGTCCATTTGTTTGTCGTCATTCACTCGTTGTTCGTTCATCGTCATTCATTCGTTCATCATCATTCACCATCCGTCAGTCGTCCGTTTGTTCGTCGTCCATCTGTTTGTCGTTCATTCGTTCATCGTCATTCGTTTATTCGTTGTTGTCACTTATTTGTCATTGTCGTCGTAGCCTAAATCTTGCAAAATGTTTTGGATATGAGTGTCAGATTTGGAATAAACGATGAACAACGGGAATTTGGATTGTTTGCAGTTCCGAATGATGGAGATATTGATTTCGGTGAAGCACTACAACAAATGATATGGTCAGCCAGCATTAGATAAAATTGATAGAAATAATTACTGTATCATATACCAAGATGACGATATCAAAAATAAAAAGGGCTTGTTCGTTGAAGTATTGCGACCCGGGCATTTTAGGAGTGCCAGCACCTGAATAATCAAACCAGACAAGACGATTGTATGGAATTTTCTGGTGAGGATCAGGATAACGAGCGATAGCCTTGGTAGTTAACCTGGCGTTTGTTCGTCATTGTTGTTTGTTCGTCATTGTTGTTTGGCATTGTTTGTTCATTTGTCTGTTGTAGTTTACATTAGAATTAAGTTAGAATTAGAAAACATACCTTAGAAGACATACCTCCAGGGGGTAGTGCTCGTCATCGTGACGTGGTGAGATGGTGTGGCTCTTATGGGAGGCCTGATTGATGAGGATGGTTAAATGCTTAAGGATGCGATGGGTGAAGCTGAACAGTAAACATCTTGAATGCTCTGCCAGCGACTTGAATAATTTGTGCGCTTGCAGCCACAGCATTCACGGGAACGGATAGCATGGGATCGGCGGTGCTTGTTTTGATGGTCGATGTTGAAGTTGGTGGTTCAGAGCTTGAATCCAAAGCATCGTTGATGGTCAGAGGCATGCGGCCGCAGCAGGAACGGATAGCATGGGATCAGCGGTGATCGATGTCAAAGTTGCTGGTTCTCGTTTGTCGTCGTTTGCTGGTTCTCATTTGTCGTTGTTTGTTCATGTTTGTTCATTCATTGTCGGCGTTCGTTGTTGTTGTTTGTTCATTGTTGTTTGTTGAATCGTCATTTGTCTGTAGTAGTTTATATTAGATTTAAATTAAATTTTTTAAAAAATACCTGCCAAGGTAGTACCGGTGCTTGTCATCGTTGTGCTCGACATTGTTGTCCGTGCTTGTGGTAGTCATCCCTGTGTACTGTCATATACTTTAATTAAATCGAGAAATTTACCAAAAATAACTCCCCCGGTGGGGAGTTGTTGGCGTTGTTGGTGTGGTTGTGGTATTGTTGGTGTTGTCAGCGTTGTTGATAATGGGAGTCACTGATTTTTCAAACTCCGAAATCCAAAACATTGGGTTGGGCGCCTAACAATATTTTATAGATTATAAATTCAATTCTCTGCGGAAAATTTAGAAAAAAAATCTACATAAAGTTCGGTTCAAACTGGTTCGAACCCAGTTCTCAAAATCTTAGAAATATGAGAACCGAGAACCGGACCGATGGTCCAAGATTCTTGGACCAAACTGAACTGAACCTGAACCAACGGTTCAGTTCTTTCGGTTCTTGGTTCTTGCGCCAGTTCGGAACCGAACTTTGGCATCACTAATCATCAACCCAGGCAGGTTTGTTTATGGTCAGTCTTGTGCACAATCAAACATACGTGCTTTCATATCTTTCCTAATCTTTCTCACTCATCGAGGCTGTTCCTTAGCATGCCAAAATTTGACAGAACTGCTGCTGTCCCACTCTCCTCATCGCAATTGCTGGTGCATCGATTGCTATCCTCGATGCTATCTGGACAGATGAAATCATTGTTCAACGCCTCACCAACTACATCTGGCTCGGTCACGATACCATCTCAAATGATGAAGCTATATATCGCAATGCGTGTATCTTGCACGCGCTTGCCCACAATCTATGCAGGCTGGACACATTTTACAAATCTCTCAAGATTCAGCCTCAGCCTCAGCCTCCTAATCCAAAGAAACTTGAACCTCGCTATTGTATGAATTGGTACGAGTATCGAAGGGGATAGAGTCTTTTTAGACCAATGAGCTTGTGTTTTTAAAATTGTGTAAAGATAATAAGATGATATTTTGGTCTGTAATTCTAAGGCTTTTATACTACTAAGGTGTGGCATGGTGGCCTACAGGCATAATGGTGCCACAAAAACTATAACATGGAGGGGCCGCAGGCCACCTTGCTTTGTCCATAATCTACGAGCTACCTACACATTGTCCGATTTTAGTAATTAAGTGACATAACAGAAAAATGGAAGAAAGAAAGAAAGAAATGTTATCATAACTATGGCCTCGCGTAGCTGGCTTGTCTTCCCCACACTATTTGCCATCCATCGACGCGTACCATGGACCTACTGGTACAATTATCAATTTCACGTTCATTATACCTCTTGAATCTGATTCTGTCTTTACGACCTTTCTTGCAGAGACCAAAGGGCCAGTCTCCGAGGTTGTAGTTCGTACCTAGTTACAATGCAGAGGCTCACCAGCTATTAACAGTGAGTGACATGATGCCGAACCTTCGTTATTGCAACAAATTTGGCATTCGTGGTGGTGATCTATCATATGGTGGTCTCCGCATGGTTGTCATGGATTATGTCGATGGTGAAACAGTCAAGAGCAGAACGGCCCTTCAACCTTCTATCAACAGGTTCAAAGCATCTTGACCCTTTTGCACGAGCATAACTATGTGTTTGGGGACCTTCGTGGCCTGAATGTTGTGACTACAAAGAACGACAAAGTGATGTTCATCGTGTTACAACTTCGAACGGCTCAGAAACTTCTGGTCGTAAACAGTTGTATAAGAGATTGTTTGTTCGTTCGATGAGCTCAGAAGAATACCAAGAGATGAGTCTCAAGGCAGCTGTTAAGTTTAAAACAAGGAAGTCACGTCGGAGCTACTCCGGAACGGAACCGGAACAGTAAGCGGAAAGGACGTTGGCCTCAGCGTGTGTGCTGTGCCGCCCAGCTCCTAAGGTGTCCTGATTTTGGAACGGAAGAAGAAGTAATAAGACGGAAGACCTCAGTGACTTAGAGGACAAACAAGAGGAGGAAACAAAGTTGATATTCGAACTAAGGGAAAACATACAAGTTCGAGTACTTTAAATATAAAAGGAATTGCAACCGAAATATAGAATATAAATATAAGTGCTGCGTTCTGCTCCCGGAAAAGGTCCTGCATTCTTGGGTGAATAATCCATGGCTGGTGTGCTGACTGATGATGGGAAAGATGATGACAAAGAATAGTGGTAGTGGCGAAGAAGTGATAACGGGTTTGGAGTATGGACGGAGGAACCGGAATGACACGGAGAAGTCTCGGAGTTGAACATAGGAAGAGTAGTTCGGGATATAAGGGAAGGCACTGTACGGAGTACGGACTACCGGAAACAGCTCCGACGGAGCCGGACCGGAGTAACATATAACGGAATGTAACAGCAGCGTCTTAAGAGTTTGAGAATGTTCAAGAGCAAAGTAACCAGGGTTAGAGTCTCAAGAATTAGCTAAGGTTACAACGGGTAGTATGTACTGTATTTATAGATAAATGAGAGAGTCGTGTATGAAGTGAAACGTCCGCATGTGAGAAGGTATGCATATGTAAGAATAGATGAAACATATGAAAAAGGAAAAGAAAGCATGTGGGGCGGAGATGAAGAGGGAGCATAAGGCATGTGTAGGTGAAACGGACATGTGTTCGGTGGAGATAAGAAAAGAAAAAGAGAGTTCGTAACACATCGACTTCGACTGGGCTGGCAAACACCGAGAGTCCAGATATCCTATCGTGATGTCTCCATCCATCCCATGACCAGAGGGCGTTAAAGGCTTCGCAGTGATGATGAAAGAGCATGACCTTGACATGTTGAAACAGTTGGTTTAAGAATGAGCTCCTCAACGAGGACCCTCTTGCATGGCAGACAGACACAGTTCTGAGATCGTTATCAGGGAGCTTCATCTAACACTCAGTTTACAAGGTAATCTATAAGAGCTAGTTCAGATGCGCTGTGTGGTCAAAACTTTGGGTTGTGGGAGAGGTTGTGCTGAAGTTGCCGGTGACCGGAGTTTGAAGAGTGTTATCGCATCCATCATTATCAATTGACAATCTCATTCTCTCTCTCTCTCTACAGCATAACACATGGATGAAGACGATTACCAAGTGATACAGCGAAGGGATTTGGAACGTCTTCACCAATATATAGGTCTTTTTGTTGCCATCTCACTCAATGGTACTTCTAGTCTACTGCTATCGCTCACAGAACGGGAACCATATCATACTTCCATCCTCACTGGCCAAGGGTGGGTAATGGAGTTATTGGCTGGCCATCCCAGGCACATCCACTGCGAGTTAGGAGTCCATTGGCATGTATTTTTGGAGTTAATTCAGGAACTACAGCAACTAGGTCATGGTAGATCAAAATATTTATCACTCAAAGAACAACTCGCAATCTTCCTCTATATCGCAGTCACCAGGATGACAATCAGACACGCAGGGGAGCACTTTCAGTGGTCAAATGAGACAATATCATGGTGAGTACTGTGCTCTGTATTGTGACAAATTACATTAATATATAGTTGAAACTTAGTTATTTCTTTTTATCTTCTCGTCTGCGCCCTTCTACACAAAATATGTCTGCCTACCCACAGCTGATGATTCTGTCCCACCTGAGATCCATCAGAAACTGAAATTCTGGCCATATTTTAAAGATGTGCTTGGGGCATTGGACGGTAGCCACATCCACAGCTCTCCTCCTGCATGCGAGCGCGCTTCCTATCGAAATCGCAAAGGCTCTATGTCGCAGAACTGTCTCTTTGCATGTTCGTTTGGTCTTCAATTTGTCTTTTCCTATACTGGGTGGGAAGGGTCGGCAACGGATGCGAAAGTATATGAGAATGCCCTTTTAGATGGTTTTGATATCCCTAAAGGCAAATACTACCTCGCAGATGCGGGTTTCCCATCTTGCAACCAGCTTCTTATTCCCTATCGTGCAGTACATTATCATCTGGCTGAATGGGGTCGTGCCAACACTAGGTATGTTTCTTAATTTATTACTATCAATCTGCAAATTTATGTTGTTTATAGGCCAAGAAACAAGGAAGAGTTGTTTAACCTTCGTCATGCATCAGCTCACAACGTCATCGAGCACATTTTTGGGGTTTTGAAACACCGTTTCCGGATCCTTCTCCTTGCTCCTGAGTACAGTTTACAGATCCAGGCTAGAATTCCTGCAGCGCTATGTGCCATCCACAATTTCATTCGTTTACACGATCCAGCTGAAAATGAAACTCTTGCAGATAATGACGACACAGAGAATGATACATGAGTGGACCATGACCATGAAGCTTCTGCTGCCGTTGCTGCTGAGATCGATACACCATCAACAAAATGAGATCATATTGCTCAGGCCATGTGGGACGACTACCTAGCAATCCGTCAAGAAAGGGCTATCAGTGATGAGGATGACTCAGGAGATGAATCAGATGCAGAAGTTGATGATTGAGTGGTCGGCGATGAACTTTTTTTTGTACATGTCTTATGCCTTCCCCCCCCAATACAAGTGTTTCGGAATGAATATTGAAATCGGTGAGATAAAATTGTGAGAAATACAGCATAGGTCCTACATACAACATATACTGGTAACAGCGACGATATACAAGTAAGATGGACATTGAGAACTAGCCCTGCAACTCCCATAGCTGCTTTTCTAACCATGGCTGCCTAAGCTCATCGTGTTTGAGGAGCACAACATAGGTTTGAATGGCTGCGTAATCTTTCTGAAATAAGTCAATTAAAGCAATCTTATCGGTGGCTGAGAGACCGTCGTCTCCGTCTGACATGCAATGAATAGCTTCCTGTCAAAGCTTAGCAACAGGGTCGGTTGATCCAGACTCTCGTACAGCTGAAGCAAGTGAGTTGATCGAGCCCTGTATTTCATGAGCAATGATAGTAGTAGGGCTACCAAAGTTCGGTTCAGAACCGATGCGGAGAACCGGAACCGACTGAACCGAACCGAAAGTTCAGTTCAGTCCGGTTCCGGTTCAGGCCTTTGGACCATCGGTTCCAGTTCGCGGTTCAGCCCTTTCAAAAATTTTGAGAACCGGGTTCGAACCGGTTCGAACCGAACTTTCTGTGCATATTTTTCTCTAATTTTTCTGAAAATAATTGACTTAGATATTAATATTATAATAATAAAATCTTTCGCTGATATTTTCGGAGTCGGAGATTGAAATTATTTTGAATCAACAGTCAAGCGCTCACGCTTATCATTGTTTACTCACCCTTACTCAAACGGTCTCACCTGGTCTCACCCATCATCGCCAGCCGCAGTGGCATGAAGGACAACGGTTACTATCCGTGGTCATCACAGTAAGTATGTAGTTTCTAATACACCAACAATCAACATAATACAACCCCCAGGATCCCACCAACCCGTTATCGCCCATTGGCACCTCCTATACAACACATCGGCCACAGTGGCATGAACGACGACCATGGTTCTATCCGTGGTCGTCAAACGGTAAGTACATCATTTTTAATACATATTTTGCACTAACCATATGAACGACAACCAGTCGGTATCCGTGGTCGTCAAAAGACCAAGGTCAAATAACCCACAACCTCAACCACCAGCGTCACCAGCGTCACCAGCACCACCTTCCACCAGCGTCACCAGCGTCATCAGCACCGCCTTCACCACCTTCCTTCATCCACTAGTACTGACTCAACAACCAGTACCCGGCCACCGTACTTGTGTCGCATCACCAGCGCTAACGACAATGATCATCTACGATCGTCGACGATCAAACACACCACGCAGGATGTACGACACCTACCACCATCCCTAAGACTCCGATGAACAATCGGCAGGCCTATACCAGACGACGTCGTCGTTTGGGCCCCAGGTATGTTTTGTATAGTTGATTTCTCCTTTTACCTGACTTTTTAAATCTTAGGTTTTCATCATCTTACGACGAGACAACGAGGGTAGACAATGACGACAATAGCTTTGACAGACGACAACAACAACAACAGGGGCCCAAACGACGCGAGTGACAGCGTCGTTTGGGCCCCTAGGTATGGTTTTTAAAGTCTCTCAATCAACCCGGCACTAATTATATTTAGTATCTGCGCGATCGTGTCCAAGAACACCGTCATAACCATCAGACTCTGCGTGCAGACCCCAACGACAGCATCGTTGGGGCCCAGGTATGTTTCATTTTAGTTGATTGCTTATTTTCACTGATTTTTTGCATTCTACAGCGACTTACGACAACAAGGGACGACGATGGCAGGCACAACGCACGACGACCACAGGCACAACAATGAGAGGTTGTTTTAAATTAATTCAAATGCTAATGTAAACTACGCACGAACAACGACGCACGAACAGTGATGAACAAAGAACAATGAATGACCCCAGGTATGTTTTTTTTAGTTGATTGCGACTTTTTATATTCTATGGTGACTTACAACGACAAGGGATGACAACGACAGGCACAACGATGATGGGGTTGTTTTTAAGTTAATTCAAATCCTAATGTAAACTACGACGAACGAACTACGACAGACGAACGGTGATGAATATGAACAACAATGAACATCGAATAACAATAAAGGAACGGTATGAATAAATGGTAACAAACGATGAACAAACGGTGAGGAATGATGAACAAGCAGTGAACGAATGAGTTTCTTACCACCAAGGTAGTCGACTTCGCAAAGATCAAGCCACAACATCGCTTCGCCTTGGGACAATTAATGCTCGCACGGCATCTGCGGCAGCATGGCATAGTTTCAAAATTTCGTTGCCATGGCTCAAAATTTTGTGGTGAAAACCTCTCCATACCATTAAAATTTTCTCAAACTATGTCTAACCCAGATGCGCCTGCTCTCAACGCTGACGGGACACTCAAGGATGCATCGGAGATTGAGTTTTGCCACTCTCCGAGCACCCAAGAGCAGCCGCTGTTGCCGGATACCTCGAAGAAGCGCAAACGAACCACGGAATTGGATCAGGAAAGTGACAGCGATGACACACTGCCTTCCATCATCGCAAAACCACTCCCAGGCCTCAAAGGCAAAGAACCAGCACGACGTGTGGCATCAAAGCGCGTGAAAAAACCGTCAGCTAGGGTTAAAGGGAACAACGCCTCCCCAAAGACCCGTCTCTTTTTCAAGAGCAATTTTACCGGTAAGTCCACTTTTCCTTGCTACTTATTTGCTGCTTATTTTTTTGGGAACTCATCTTTCTCGTCAGTTGGATCCAAACCGGGGACACCAGTTCCCGAAAAATCAATAGCAAGTGAGTTTATATCATTTATCACTATACTGGGATACCTACTGAGAAAACCATCCATGTAGGTGCTGGTTCGTTGAAGCTGCAACCAGAGGATGAGACGCAGGTCCAACTGCGTCAATTTGTTGCTCCAGGTAAGTTTATATTATTTATTACCATGCTGGGGTATCTACTGACAAAACCATTGACGTAGGCACTGGTTTGTCAACGCTGCAACCAGAGGACAACACCCGGGTCCAACCACGTCAATCTATTGTTCGAAAATGTGTTGGCACCGTGCTGGCATCTCCCGAATCCACCAAACATGTGCGTACTGAAACCGACCACCCGAAATTTGCCGGAACCACCCCAGCGCATGATACCGATGAACATATGGATTACACCATGCAGGGAGGGGACAACGACAGTGAGGATGATGAGGAGAGTGAAGACGAAGATGCGGTTGCGAAATACAACCGAATGGCTGAAGAAATCCATCGTGAGC
>MU130357.1:407720-436017 GCA_015039465.1 Phlegmacium glaucopus
GCAAGTTCATCAGAAGGGAAGCTATCTCTTATGATATAAATGGGCTGATCTCAATTTTGGAAAAGCAGGTTCTAATTCTTTTAATGGATACAGCGCAAACTGGATCCTTTCATCCTTGAAGAAATCCTCCTCATGGACTGAAGTCAACCAAGATCCTCGTAAAGAACTACGTGATTACCTCAGTAGTCCTCTTGAAGATACAACAAATCCAGTCAAGTGGTGGGGGGTATGTATTTATTCAATTATTCCTGATTTTCTCTTTAATTCAAATTCTAGTACCATTCACAACAATACCCAACACTGTCTTGCATTGCCCGTGACTATCTGGCCATACAAGGTTCATCAGTTGCCTCAGAAAGAGCATTCTCTAGTTCAGGCCATACCGACACTCTACAACGCAACTCTATGGATCCAGCAGCCTTTGGTTATGTTCAAATCCTTAAAAATGCATACAAGACTAACTTTTTGAATGCTATGGATGAAGCTGATGCCCATGAGGCCTTTGAAGTAATTAATATCAAATAAATATACTTAGTCTACTGTTTTACAATAAATATCCAGTTTTTGTGATTTTTTATGCAGTTCATCAGTTCGAACCGGTTCTAGAACTGAACTGAACTGTTAGAACTGGTTCTAAACAGTTCAGTTCAGTTCAGGTTCAGTTCAGCCAAGAGGGTGTCAGTTCAGTTCTCAGTTCAGGCCAAGGGGGTGATGAACTGAACTGAACTGAACTTTGGTAGCCCTAGATAGTAGGTGTCATTTTGGTGCTTATCGACTGTACACGCGATGGCTGAGAGGATTGGGAAGATGAAGTGTTTCTGGATTTAGGTAAAGATCTAGGTAAGCTGGAAGTCTTCTTTTTAGCTGGTCCCCTACTAGACACGATAGGGGAGGAAAGCTTCGATGACAGAGGGATGGGATTCTCAGATATGGTGGTGGTCGCGGCGTTCAGCTCCTCGTCAGATGTGATGACATCAAGTTTACGTTTACCAAAGGAGTTGGAAGTGAAAGTAGAAGTGGTGTTGGATTTATGCTGGTCGATGTCCATTGGGTTGATAAGAGTATTTCCAGTGCTATTGTTTGTGCTCATCTCATCTATGGTACCTTCGCCAAGATCGAGCGTCTCGTTGAGTGGAGCAGGTGGAGCGGTTTGCATTGCCGAGAACGCATTGGCACCCCTTGCGGAAGCATTGGGAATGATATCTTGAAAATTTTCGAAGTATGGCCAGCCTTTGTTGCGAAAGGGGGAGATGAGCTTGTTAGACTATATGACAACAGTACAGTAAGATGACAGATGATAAGATTAACAACTCATGGACTTACCTTTGACGCATTGATATAATTGTTCCATGCAGACACTGCTGCATCGCCCTCAATATTTGCACCTTTCTGACCATCCCAATGAGTTCCAGATGTAGTATCTTTATACGTTATAATCATTCGAAAGGTAGCCTTGAGCTGCAAATAATATCAGTTTTTATCAAGATTAAAGATGGATAAGATTGGACTGACTCACCAAATTGTACTTCGTTTTGCACTGTTTTGCAGTCTTGGCGGGTCCTGAAGTCAAGAGGTCTGCTATACAACCTGGTATAGCATTGAATGTCATGTCCTTGAAAGTCCCTCCATCGCCACTCTCAGCCCTGTGTTCCCAAAGATAGTTGACAAGCGCCTCTACCTCCTTTTCATTCCAAGATGCCTTTTCCTGGTGCAGGCTAGCCATGAGAAGAGATGTTACAAATTGAGCACCAAGAGCTGTTAAAGACACAGCAGAATTTAAGAGCTTTTGACGTTCAAAAAGAGGACGGTACCCTGCCATATCATCCATATCATCGATAATCAGGAAGTTGATACATAGCTGAATATTCATCCTGCCACCGGCAACTTCGGCACAACTTCAACATGACCCAAAGTTTTGTCCACACAGCGCATCCGAACTAGCTCTAATGTTACTGCTAACTACAGTCTATATCTGGCCTGAATTTTCTCCATTTAAGCCATTTTAACGCGCCTCCTGTACTCTGGATGTCCCTGGAGGGTTAAGAGGGGTTCGACTATATATATCGAATGAACGGAAACGGGTCGGAAAATTATGCTCAGATAATTGTAATGACGAGAGGGTATAAGTAATCAGATGGATAAATGAAATGGCAATATATTAGAGAGACATTCATCTAGAGTGTAATAGTAATATTCGTAGATTAAGACTCCGGTGGGCACCAGTCCTATTAGCACATGTAAGCTGAGTCAACCGACCGTACGCCTAAGCAAACTGAAGTGAGAAGGATGGATGGAGAGAAAGAGGAGTAAAGTTACGTTTGTGAAAGGCGAAAGTACGAGTTACGGTTGCAACTATACCGAACACGAGGATGCGCGTAAGCTTACCACGAGCTATCATGTCTCCATCCATCCTATAGCCAGAGGAGAAGTGGTACATCGTTAAAGCTTGTCGTTCGAAGGCTGCCGTTGAAACGTTCATTATTTTACTACCGATGGCGATTAGTCGGGTCCATGGGTTTCCAAGCTAGGTGGTCGAAGCCAAGTTAGTTGAATCACCACAACACGGTCACGTGTTCTGTTGAACTTTGTTTTTTGAGTCGGGACAGTTCTTCCCGACGCTCATTTCATGAACGTAGATCCTCATCATCGTCCATAATGTCGACCACAACTCAAATTTTATTTAATTCTCCCGCATTACACTCTCTTAAGCGCGACCAACTTGTCAAATTGTGCAAGATACACGCCATAAAGGCCAATGGCAAAAACGTGGACCTTATCCAACGGCTTCAGCAGCATGCACAGACTTTGCCAAAGGATTCACCTCTGAGCATCGCTGCTCGTAGTGATAACCCTGAGGTACAACAGGAAGAGGAAGTTCGAGACGATGTATCATTTCGGAGCGCAATGCCTCGACCAAGTGAACAATGGGAGGTAGTTATGGATAGCATTGTAGAGGTTGAAGAAAACTCGGAAGGAACACTTTCCTCCCAACGCATAGTCAATAACAGTGGAACAACTGGCGAGTTCGGAACGGGCAGCTCCAGATGTGCGTATGGCGAATTATATAAAGAGTTTTCCGGTAATAACTTAGCTTTGTTTTACAGCTACAACCGTAAGCTCGTCTATTAAAGCATTTGCCACCTCTTGGGGCCTCAAGCGAAACCCCATCAAACCTACACCATCATCGACTGCCTCATCCAGAATTAGTAATCATGTCGTTACAGAAGTCAGCGACGAACTAGCACGAAACTCAACACCTTACGCGTCTCTTCCCCCTCCCTCTTCGCCCCCTCAAACAGATCACTTCGTACTAAACCCACCTCGGATGTCCTTGGACGGAGATGTAGAGATTCCTCTACCAGGACATGTCCTTCGACCAGGTATCCCAGCTCCAGCCAATGCACGGCTCAGTCTAGGTTTGGGCCTAGGCGTACCTTCTACTCCAACTCGTCAAAGCCAGCCTACAACAACGATCAGGCTCATTTCAAATCCTTTCCCTAGTGTTAATTCCAGTTATGGCGCAGGCGAAAATGGAACTCCTCAACTCCAGCCTTTTAACACCACATTTGATCTGATCCTTGGAAGCCCCACACCCAGTGGCGTACTTGCATCCATGAGCACTTGGCCACCAAGAGACCCCGAAGATGATGTCCCAATGAAAGGCATCTATCCTACCCTAACAGCTGATGATCTTCCGCCTTCCCTTGTTTCTATAGGGAGTCCCCAGGCCAAGGCCGATCGACGGGAGAAAAATGAAGATGTCGCTATGCCAGGTTTGCTGACTCCCGCGCATGCACGCACTTCTGTTCTCGGATCACCCGAACCCTTCATTTTCGGTTCTCCTCTTCCCCAACACAACGTCACTAATACCCAATTCCGTGTTGCCGCCGCCTCTGTTTTGGAAGAAATGAATAAACGCCTTCGTGAAGAAGGGGTTGACGAAATCCAAACCGACATCATCGCAAAGCTGCGGCCAGGTGCTAGTGTCCTCCATGGCACTCCAGATGGTAGAGAAATTAAGCCAATGCCAGGGGCGAAGAGAGGAGAAATTAAGGAGAAATTCCAGAAGTTACATGAAAGCGAGTTTGAGAGAATGGAGGGGATTGATGGATTGATGAAGAGAAGAACTGAACGGTCACCTCAAAAACGTGAAGAGAAGGAGAAGGTTGTTATTGGGAAGAAACGTAAATCCAATGCGATTGAGAAGGGGAGCGTTGATGGGCTTGGACCACACAGACCGAGTGCGTTTGTTGGTAGAGCTAGCTCGACGAGGGTGATTAGTAACGGCCGACGCTCGAAAGTTGTCATTCCCGGTGCTTTTGGTTCCAAAGACGAAGAAGAGGATGAGGCAGAAGAAGACGCAAGGACTGGGAAACGCGTCAGGATGGATCCTGAGGTTCAATCATCGCTGTTAGGCGAAGGAGAGAAGAAAAGCGAGCAAGAAATCCGTTTGCAAAGGGAGAATGAGGCTATTCGGAAAAGATTAGAAGCAAATAGAGCTAGAAGACGCAGTAGTGCTGCTCACGGGGGTTTGCAAGGAAGGAAGAGTGGAAGGATAAGTTCGGGAAGACCAAGTCTTCTAGGTAAGACTACCTTTTTCTTTTCTTTCACTTCTGGCGCTGACTTTCATCATCAGGTAAACCTAAACCTAAGCCTTCTCGCTTTGGTTTTCTATCATCTGCCAAATCACTTGTTCAAAGCGTATGGAATCGTGGAAAGGCTCCTGCGCCTGTTGCCGCCAGCAATATCCCCAAGCCTTCGCCTGCGAATGCGAATGTCTCAACTAAACCTGCCCCCGCTCCTACTGCAAAGGCTAAAGTAGGTCCACCACCCCTTGGCCCTACAAAGAAGTCATCCATAGCACCTGCGCGCCCAACAACAGCCGTCGCCAGTGGTAGCAGGATTCCTTCTATGCGCAATGCTAATAATAAAGCAGATGGAAAATCAGAGGAAGAAGGCAAACTAGCTGTTCCTAACGGTAATGCTATTGGGAAAGGCACCAACACCTCTACCTCGTCTTCTCGGTCTCGATCTAGGTCTCCGCTGCCTTCTTTTACTAGTACCTCTGCTTCAAGGAACAGTCTGCAAAGCAATGCTGGAACACGCACAAGTCGTACAAGCTCTGTAGTTGGTGGACCTGCGTCGCGTAATAGCTCCCTTGTTGGAACAGGCATCTCAAGAAATTCTGGCAATACGGCGGGAGTGTCGTCGATCGGTACCCGGATTTCATCTACTAGGATGTCTTCCACAGGAGCTATCAGTAGTGTGGGTTCGAAGAAAGCCTTGGGGGGCGCTTCTGTTACTTCGAGGACTTCCTCTACTGGGTCGTCGAGATTGTCCTCGATGACTTCTCGACTCTTCGCGCCCACTGCTAGTTCACTAGCGAAGGGTAGTCGTCCTTCACCTGGAGGAGGGGGGCTAAAGGCCGTCTCTGAGGATCGACAACATCCCCCTCTAGGAATGATAACCAACAGTTCAGCTCTTCATTCCCCTGAGATCTCTTCTCCAAACTCGAGGCAGATTTTCAGCAAGCCTCTGTTATTACCTCAACAATCGGGTATACCTACCCCTGTGAAGAACCAAAGAATTGCTAGTAATGATTCGATGACTTTGGCTCGAACGAATTCGATTCAAAGATCTTTGACTGGAAGGAAGCCTCGGATATCAAGATCGAAGGTGATTGCTAGGTTAGCTTCGCAGAGAGCTGCTAATGGGAGCGGGAGCGGGAATGGGAAAGGACCTTTGGGTAATACTAGCGGCGGATTAGCACCAAGAGCGTCGAATGATACTGCCAGTGGGAGGACGAGGTCCAGCCTTGGGGCTAAAATTTCAAGAGCAAGCTATGGTGGTGGAACGAGGTCTCGAGCTAGTGGCGGAGGCAATGTCTTAATGAGTGCCAAGAAGAGGGCTAGGCAAAGTGAATATGCGAGGAGGAAGAGTAGGGTTGTTGCTCCGTTGGTATTGGATAGAGATAGGGGATCTATGGATGTTGATGATAGCCAGTAGGCGACATTGGTGAGAAGTCACTAGTCAGGGCTGGCCACCTGGCTCTTGCTTAGCCTGGACATTCTTTTTTTTTCTGTTCATCTTTGCAATTATTCCTCTCTTCAAGTTCTTGAATCTTGAACTCTGTTCCCTCGCTATGTTCCCTCATGTTTCAAGTTCCCAATATTGCGCTCCTATGTTATAACATTATTTGTATTTGTATGATATGTACATGTTACAATACACAGTAACGTCCCTCGTCTGCTTCTGTCCAGAACTGTTGACTAGCTCTAAGTCCCCTAATAGTTGGGGTGCTGATGCCAATAGACTGGGAGAAAACAGCAGAGGTGGTAGCCGTGACATGGCTCTTTGCGATAACGGTAACTACCTTACTGTAACGAATGCCAAGGGGTATGCATGCACAAACTCAGCTACACGACCTTGTTTTTTGCGTTTAAGGCACCCTCCCCACTTGCCTAATTAGGAAGGTCACATGATTATATAATTATATTTTATGTTTTTTTTATAATAAAATTTAAATTTAATTAATCTTTTTGTCACCACTTTTGACTCCCAACCATATACCCCACATCTTTTTGTGTTCATCATCACAGAACCAACCTCCTGTTGGTCTTCCAAGTAGTCCTTGGCATGTGAGACAATACTAAAGTGATATTCATTTAGTAAAGAAAACTAGAAGAAAACAAGAAATTTACAGTCAATTTGCAAATTTAGACTTTGACAATGCTTAGAGAGAGAGAAAGGCACTGATTTACTCAACAATGGCCTATTTTTGTTACATGTGACTTAGCTTTTTGATAATAATGTGCAAAATTGATATTATTTTGCTCAAAATGGGTTCATTCTAGATAAAAATGATGCAATATGTCTAATTTCTACATAGACTTTACCCAGGAACCACATTTTTGGCAAAAATAAAGGTTGTGTGCCAGAGTTTGCCGGTGCATACCCCTTGATGAATGCTATGCCCTACCATTGAATGGCAGCATTGGCAGGCCGCCCCAATCCACACACCCCATACCTTAGTCATTCGGAACTCTACCTCTAAACTACTTCTACCAGACCTCCATTATCAACATCAGCTATAGCAGCCGGCTCTAGCAGGATTTTTATTGATACAACGACTTCCAGCTTGGGCTTTTGTTGGGAACTTGGAACTGGCCTCGCCACTGGCAATTTTACAAACCTTTGCATTTGTGAGCATACACAGGTGACAGGATGGGACAAATTGTTTGACCCTTCTTTCACTTTTTGTATCTGACAGAAAAGCGAAACATCCAAAGTTGGGCTTTATGCATCACAGGACTGTGTCATACTTTTAGGATTTGAATAGAGAGCATGGATGGAGGATACATATGTGAATGAAAACAAGAACATTACAAAAAGGGAATAGAATGATTATGTTGCCAGAATAAGGATCTATTCTGCGCAGAACTGTTAGGCATTGATGGAGCAGAAAACACTCACCACCAGGTGCATGAAGGGATATACCACACAGGTGCCTTCAAATTTTTTGAACAGCACACATCATCTTCAGATCCTCAGCCGTCTTCAGATCTTTGGTTATGACAACTACAACAGCAAGGCATACTCCAGTGCCACACACAGGGACTACTGCAAGGTAGGTATTGGAGTTTACCAAAAAGAACCTGAGATAGGGACACATGCTATATCTTACTATATTTTGCTATAACTCGCTATGACAAAAAATCTGAGTTTGCCAAATTGCTGATGAAGCAGAAAACATACTTTTTGCAACAAGGACCAAAATCAAAGACATTAAGCCCATCCTTGACTCAGAACCACCAACCACTTTTGAAGGTTAAGAATTACACCACTATATTGTCACAGCCTCTGAGACATGGGTTTGAATGGAATGACAGGCAGAAAATTGTTGTTGACTGGTCGCTCTACCTCAACAACTTGAGACATGGTAAGGGTTTCCCTCCATTTTCATTAGTTTGTGGGGTTCTTATTACATTTTAATAGCCCAGCAGCGGAAATACAAACCAGAAAAGAATGAAGACTATTTATCTGCACCTGAGACCTCATCAGGAAAAATGACCTCTGCCCTAGGCTGTCCTGAAATGTCCTGGGGTGCCCCAGGCAGCTCAGGGTGCTCAGGTCAAGAGGTCGCCCTGGGGTGCAAGTTACCTATGTATAAAAAGTCTTAGGCTGTCCTGTGGCAACCTGAGGCAACCTGAGAGCATCCTGAGGCAACCTGAGAGTGTCCTCAGGCTAGTGATGCCAAAGTTCGGTTCTGAACCAATGCAAGAACTGAGAACCGGGAGGACCAAACCATCGGTTCAGGTTCAGTTTAGTGATGGGCAGGGGTTTGGGAAACCCCTGGGGTACAAGGGTAAGGGTAACACGTGGTAGGTTTTCTATATATTTGGTGGGTGTTAAAACAAAAGAATAAAGGATGAAGGGGTCATAATATGATCATATAAATAGATAGTGATAAAATAATAATTATAATAATAATAATAAGACAACCACTCTGGTAAGTTTATAGACCAAATATATACAAAAGATCGTAGTCTAGGTTTCCCTGATTCCGACGGACTCCATCACTACGGTTTCAAGTCAAGTCAAGCCAAGAAGTTGGTAAAAACTTCTTGACTCTTGGTTTGACTACCCAGAGAGTGACTTGACTTGACCTTGACCTTGGCCAAGATAGCCAAGTCAGACCAAGATCTTGGCCAAGTTTGGCAGTTTGGTTACTTTTTTGGAATATTAAATATTAAAATTATACTACCCGGTGACCCTCATGAAATAAAATCAAATTATTCGATGTTCATTAGATGATCGTTATTGTCATACTACTTTATGTTTTTTATCCAGTATGTTACGATTAAAGGTCCTGTCACAATAGCAAGTAAGTAATATATGGTATGGAAGTCATCCATACGTAGTCCGCTCCCACTTAAAGGAAGGCCTACCCGATGCTGTCCGCCTTTGGCTTCACCTCTGAACCTCAAGTAGCCGTGAGACTAGTTGTTCCTACTAATTCATCACTATCTATACTACTTGATTCAACTTACGAGTGTAATTGCAGTCGTCGACCTTATGAATGTCCTCGTTCTAGTAACTAGGGGCTTCACCTTTGGTTTCATCTCTCATCTAATACCCTCCGGACTAACTACTCCTACCAATTTACGAATTCCTACGCTACCCACTTCGACTTGTGAGTGTCATTACGGATGTAGAACTTGCGAGACGGTCGCTGAACTTATTGAACACACGAACGTCGGTGTCGTAAGCGTCCTTGCCTATCGTACCCTAGCCGCCACGAACAAAACTACCAGCTGTAGCTTCAACGACCAAGTCTCGAACTTAGGTCTCGTAGTAACTACCAGTCTACCTACTAAAGTACCACGTCCATCTTCAACTTCTACACCTTACCCACGAACCACATTAGCTTAGCTGTTCACTGCTGCCGAGGAGCTACCAGGGTCGCTTACTTCGCTCGCATACCTGGTTTTTAGTTGTAACTCTTCTTTACCAAAGTTTTTCTGTACCTGTCCGACTGCGGACGTATCCGTCATTAGACCGGCGTACACACCTATGGTCTGAGCCACAACCAGAGTTACGAGCTCCTCCGCCTCCTACAACCATACAACCGGAGCAGTTCACGTTACAGAAGAAGAAGGACTCGGAGAAGGAGCGACCCACTATCATGTAAATGCAGGTAGACCAGGACTAGGAGAAGTAGGAGGAAGAGAAGAAGAAGAAGGAGGAGGAGGAGTGAGAACAGACGCAGGGACCCAAAGAGCAGACTATGTATCATCTTACGTAGTACCGATGCCAGTTCGAACTTAAACACTACACAGACAACCGCATTCTTCAACCATACAAACAACAACCCGTGTAACTAAGCAATAACTATAAACGAGTAACAACAACAAACAAACAATAGTAAACAACAACAGGTAAACCGTAGAAACAAGCAGTAGTCAACGGACAGCATCAAATGTAATCTTTATTCAGTTTTGGATTTTTTCATGGAGTCTTCCGGGTTCCCCATCACGGTAGGTACAGACAATAGCAACACGATTGACAGTAACACTAATAACAACAACACGAATAACAACAGTAGGGACACATTAAAGTATCAGTATAACATAATTAATTTAGTTCTTTGAATGGTTTTATTGAAGGGATCATCCCTCAACAACCACAATCGTAACAATCAACAAGCGTAACGCAGTCAACACAAAACAACTATCGACTCTCAGTTACTCTAAAAATTTTGAGGTTGAGGGTTTTATACCCAAGACCGCGAACAGACCGTGGATTGTTATAAAATATCTAATATTTAAGTTAAGACGCGTCTTTTTAATCTTTTTTTTAACTACCTTTCAAACCAAGTTTGGTCAAGTTTGACCAAGAGTTTTTAAATCTTTACACTCTTGGTTCTTGGCTTGGCTGTCGGGTTTTAGGGACCTGACTTGACTTGACTTGATCACTACCAGTTCCCATTGGGGCCCCACCTTAATCCGACTGGGAATGGGAATGGGAGGTTTTTGGGAATGGGAACCGACTCCCATTCCCAAAACCTCCCATTCCCATTCCCAAAGACTCCCCAACCTCCCATTCTTTGGGGTCGTCCCAAATCACGTTCCCAAACCAGGTTTAGGAAGGAGTTCGAAACATTAGGTTTCCTCGGAAGTTTCATCGATAATAAATTTTGTACAAGTCCCACAATTTCCACAAATCGTTATCTAAAATTTACTTTATCTCTCCCAAACTGATCATAAAATTCGATGACTAACAACACTTTCGTCACTCCGGAGAAATCTAACGAAAAAGAGACTAAATTTCAGTTAAAATATCTATGTGTTGTCAATCTAGTGAGACTATAGTCTCTTTATTTTTAAGGGTTTTTATGGGACTGGGGAGGTCCTCCCATTCCCAAAAAGTTCCCAGTTTTTTAGACAAAAAAAAAAAAAAAAAAAAAAAAATCTCGCTTCATTCGCTGGGACCATCGAGGAGCCGTCGTCACTTGTCGATTCGATTACACCAAGCACCCATTCCACATCTTCAACTTCTACCTGCACCATGAAATCATCCATCTGACCATCAATGATGCTCTGGATTCAAGCTCTGAACCAGCAACTTCGATGTCGACCATCAAAACAAGCACCGCCGATCCCATGCTATCCGTTCCTGCGAATGCTGTGGCTGCAAGCGCACAAGTTATTCAAGTCGCTGGCAGAGCGTTCAAGATGTAGGCATTACTGTGAGTGTTCAGCTTCACCCATCGCATCCTTAAGCATTTAACCATCCTCATCAATCAGGCCTCCCATAATCTACTCTCTACTTTGGTTTCCACTTCGGGGATCAATGATCTTGCTCCTGTAAGTATTCCAGCTGCTGACGTTAAAGTGAGCATTCAACTTAGTTCATTGTATCTATCACTACTTAATCATCCTTGTTGATCAGAGTGCCGATGAACTCCAAGTCTCCACTTCGGTTTCCGCCTGTCGTAGCCCATCCGGAAGGAAATTCACCCTCGCCTGATGCATACCTACTGAAGGTATGGTATATAATGAATGAACGATAACACTGTCCTGGAAATTAGCATTGTATGACCTATTTTTTGTATTTCATCATACTGTTATTGCTAGTAGATTACTTGTAGCTTATTAAACTAAAATAAAGTACTCCCAGTGGCCCATCATATTAAAATTATAAATTATAAGGTTTTTTCATTGGTTTGACGGTTTGAACCGGTTCTAGAACCAGACTGAACCGATAGAACCGGTTCCAGTTCCAGTTCAGTTCAGTGAGAGACCCATCAGTTTGGTTCTCAGTTCTTCAAAAATGGTTGAAGAACCGAACTGAACTGAACTTTGGCATCACTACCTCAGGCAGCCTTAGTCCCTTTGGATCTGATGCTAGAAAACATATATAAACCAGATATTTGAATGGTCTCACCAAGGTCTCACACAACAGAATAATAATAATAATAATAAAATAGTGATACATAAATATACTAGTACATATATAATACTGGGGAAGTAGGAAATAAGAAAACAAAATTGTGGGTGGTTTATATATCTTTTGGATGGCGCACAGACCATTGGTCACATGATCACAGATAAGCATGATTTCAAGCATATGGTGCTGGGTCAGGGTAGATTACATAAATTCCAAAAGGGGAAATTTTTTAAAGATGGTAGAGAATTGTTTTAGGACCCTGAATGTTACAAATTCTATTTTCTTTTTCTTTAACTCAACCAAACACGATGCTGTTTCACCTACACACATTATGCATACTCTTTTCATTTCTGTTTACATATGTTTACCTTGCCCTTTTCATCGTTTCATCCACATGCATATGACTCATTGCATGAGTCACCTTTATTTTTACCTACGACTCACTCTTTACATGTGGACAACTCATACCTATGCATAACTCATTTACTTACTATAAATACCGTATTTACTCCAGATGTATTCTCTAGCTAGTTCTTGAGAATTGTACCCACTTTACTCTCTGATCTTTCTCAAACTCCTAAGACAATTCCTTGAGACGATTCTCTTGGTATTTGTTACATTCTGTTATATGTTACTCTGGTCCAACTCTGTCAGAGTTGTTTCCAGTAGTCCGTACTCTGTTCCAGTACCTTCCCATGTTTCTGGTTCTACTCCTCCTACGTCCAACTCTGAGACTTCTCCGTATCATTCCGACTCTTCCAACAATACTCCAAACCCATTACCACACCTTCACCATAACAACTATTTCTTTGTCATCACTTTCCCACTATCAGTCAGCACACCAGCTTTGGATTATTCACCCCAAGAATGCAGGACTTTCCGGGAGCAGAACACAGCACTTTATATTTATCTTTTATATTTTGGATGCTATTCCTTTTATTATTTAAGTACTTGGAACTTGTATGTTTCCCTCAGTTCAAATATCAACATAGTTTCCTCTTCTTGTTCTTCCTCTAAGTCACTGAGGTCTTCCGTCTTTCCATTCTCTTCCGGTTCCAAAATCAGGACATTGTAGGAGCTGGGCAGCACAGCACATACACTGAGGCCAAAGTCCTTTCCGTTACTTGTTTTGGTTCTGTTCCGTCTGATCCGGTGTTACTCTGACGTTACCCCTTTGTCTAAACTTAACAGTATTCTTTTGAGCTGACTTCAAACAACAAATCTATCTTTACATGACTGTCTACAGTCCAGAGTCATCTGAACCATTTGAAGTTGTAACACTGAATATGTTTATATTATATTAATAGCAGCTCTCCTTATTGAGAAAACTGCAAAATACTTTCCTGGATGCAGCGGTTAAAGATTTTCTAGCAAAATTCATAAATTCTAAGGGACTCCCAGGGCCTCCTGATGTGATTTAATCCAGATGGTCAATGCACCAGGATACACTAAAGGTGTCCTGAGAAAATGGGTGACACTCAAAACTTTATCTATGCTGTCCTAGGTTGTCCTGAGGTGTTCTTGGATAAGTGTGTAACACTCATATTTTACCTGTGCTGCTCTAGGATGTCCTGAGTAGTGATGTGATACTAACAAATTACCCAAGGCTACCTAGGGCCAAAATCATTTTTCCTGATGCTAGTGTTACTGAAGTTTGGTTCAGTTTGGTTCTTCAACTATTTTTGGAGAACTGAGAACCAAACTGAAAGCTCCCTGGCTGAACTGAACCAGAACCGGTTCTGTTGGTTCTTTTCTGTTTTAGAACCGGTTCAAACTGTCAAACCGATGGAAAAACCAATGGTAATTCATATTTATTTTTTGTTATTACATTATTACTGGTAGCCTAATAAAATAAACTAAGTGGGTCCAGACTGTCTAAATGGGTGGGTTTATCCATCATGTTCATGCCTAGTGTATGGAAGGTACTTAGGGAGTTTCATGAATACTCAGAGTCTTAGATGCTATCAATGAGTTATGATACTTACTGTTAAGTTTGAGAACTCTGTTCTGGAGTATCGGACGGAGTTTGATTGGAACGGAACCATGGAACAGAAAAGGACTATAGCCTCAGCATATGTGCTATGCTACCCTAAACCTTTGTGTCCTAATTTTGGAGTAAGAATGGAATGGAGTGGAACCAGAAGTTGCGGGAACTTAGATAGAGAATAGGAGGAGGAAACTAGGTTGATATTCAAACTAAGGAAAACATACAAATTTTGAGTACTTAAATAATAAAAGGAATTGCAACCAAAATATAAAAAATAAATATAAAGTGCTGCGTTCTGCTCCCAGAAAGTCCTGCATTCTTGGGTGAATAATCCATAGCTGGTGTGCTGACTGATAGTGGGAAAGTGATGACAAAGAAATAGTTGTTATGGCAAAGATGTGGTAATGGGTTTGGAGTATTGTTGGAAGAGCCAGAATGACATGGAGAAGTCTCGGAGTTGGACATAGGAGGAGTAGAACTGGAAACATGGGAAGGTACTGGAACAGAGTACGGAGTACCGGAGACAACTCTGACGGAGCTGGACTGGAGTCATGTATAATGGAATGTAACATGATTTAAATCTGCATAAGCATGGCTTTTGCAATTTTTATCTATTATTTCAGCATACATATTAATTAATGCACCAATAACTGGCTTATACAGCTGATAATAAACAAGGGAATCACAGAGTTGTCTACCCTACAACTGCTGATTAGACCTATTACTGTGTGACTTAAATGCATATAGTTAATAAGTGTGGTCAATAGACTATCATTTGTTACACTACAAATTGCATGTCTGGATTAAAACCAATAAATCTATGATAGACTTGGCACGGGAAAAGCTAAATAAACAATATTGGGTTAGCAATGTCATGGGGTGTGATTTCGGAGTAACAGGATATTATTAATAAATATTCAGGGGAAGGTTGGTGCCCTAGCAACAGTGGAAGCAGAATAACCAAGATAGTGGAACCATGTGATTGTGTGGGAATCATGATGATTAAGGATAGGGGGAGTGCTGAACAATCATAAAGATTGTTTCCAGGCACAACCATCAAGAGGGGTGGAAACTACCTAAAATTAGTAACATGGGGCTAAAAATAGACAACCCCTATATTTTCAGGAACAATGAGTGCACATGGTGCCAGAACCAAAGCAAGGGTACCAGGAACCAGTATATCTATTTTTGGACATTATCTATTTTTAAATATCTCAAATGTATAAAATACCTCCCAGGGTTTGTAAATAGTCAAAAAATTGGATTCTTTCTTTCCCCCCTCATTTGCAACCTAGTACAGCTCACTGTCTTAGACATTGAGCAAGAACACTTGTCTTTGAGATTTGGGTATTGAATATAGATCAGTTTCACAGAGTGTTGGACTTGTTAGAAGTCATAGCAGAAGCAAGGAGTCTTCTAGTGTATGCAAATTGTTTTGAAGTCATAGCAGAAGCAAGGAGTCTTCTAGTGTATGCAAATTTGTTGAAGTTGTAACAAAGTCCAATTGGACTTTTGTGTACACAAGTAAATCAATCAGTAAAGTCTTAGGAATTC
This sequence comes from Phlegmacium glaucopus, assembly GCA_015039465.1. Classification (NCBI taxonomy): domain Eukaryota; kingdom Fungi; phylum Basidiomycota; class Agaricomycetes; order Agaricales; family Cortinariaceae; genus Phlegmacium; species Phlegmacium glaucopus. The sequence continues at coordinate 423,211 of MU130357.1, forward strand.
TTTGACTGATTGTTGGTGCAAACCATAAATTGCAAAACTACTTAAAAAGTTTGATCATCCTTGAATTGATCCAAATTATTGTTGTTATTGTGTGTACTAGTTGAAGTGAAATTCAAAGTCTTGGAAAGGTTATACTTTCTAGAAAACCCAACTTGCATTATAAGATTGTATAAAGTATTGATTGAGTTATTGTTTTGAGTAGAGATTCTATAATCTTGAAAATATACTTTTTCCAGTACTTTTCTGTCCCCCACCAGATCTGATCAGATCTGATCAGAATTGTTATATCTGACCAGATCTGGTGGATCACAGCAAAGACCTCACTTTTTCTCAACAACCTCTGTGCAGTTACATCAATGTGTGGGCTAATAAATTTTGCTCCTTATGTTCATACCTCTCCATATGCACATGCATGTTGTGTGTTGCACCGTCATTCATTGATAGCCTGCCACAATGGGTATACCACTTCAAATGGATTCCTTGCATGTCTATCAATCAACTTGAAACTTTTTTTAAAGCTTGACAATGTAGTAGAAACTGACTCAAAGTAGAAATACTCACACAAGACCCAGTCTGAAAGCTAGCACATCTCCCTGTTGTTCAATGGTTCTCATTCAGGCATGTGGATCATTAAATACCTGGAACTTGTCCAGCAATAATCCAAATCTTGGAATGCAATAAGTGCTGTACTCGTGATGCACTACTCATAGTACTGTGGGTCTGTCATATTGTTAGCTATGTAGACTCTACTCATGCTTTATAAAATCTCCCAAAAATTCCATGTCCCCATTGTAGTTCTTGATTTAAAAACAAGGATCTCAGTTACTGCTGGATTTTTCAGAAGCTCTGAGAGCTCAACTTCTGTCCAAGTACTATGTTCCCTACACTCCACACCTAAAACAGCATATGTTTTCCCTTCTGCATGTTTTGCTGCATCTCAACATATTATCCTCCATTCATCCTTATATTTCCTGAAATACACCCCAGCTAGCTTAACTAAGTCGCCAACTGTTGCTTCCTTGTGCTTTGTTGCCAGTAGACAAGCAGCCTTTTGAGAATGGTATGCTTTATTTGTGTCTCTGGTTTGGCTCCTGAACCAGATAATGGGAGTCTTGAATGCTTCCAGATGGACCATAAACCATTTCAAGATAAATTCAACCCTCCTAAATTTAAATGTCTTTATTATCAGATATGGAGATTGCTGCAGATAGGAGGTTTACTCTTTAGGCAGGTTTTGTGCATGAATGTCCTAAATTCTGGGTCAATATAAAGCTATTCATAGAAATAGACTTAAAATAGACCGAGTGAAGCCTATCAGCGCCCAGGTGAGCTGAGGGTGACTTCAACAAAAACGAGAGCCATGAGGTTATCTTTGTGAATAATGTTCCAAGCATGAGCTTCATGGGGGTCTTTGTCAAAACAGTTCACAGGTAAGGTTCTAATGATTAACAACATTTTGAGAAGGCTGTAAACTGCTAATCATCATTGTGAACACATCTGTCAGAGCAGCCTCTGTTCATTCTCATGCCAGAAATATAGAGACTTGCTAATAACTTATTGCTTAAGTGGCTAGAGATCATCTGAAATAGTTCATTTATTCTGATGTACAACCCCTAATCCCAACCCTTATAAAGTTTTAATGTGCATGGAATAAAAAACTGCCGATGCTGACAAGGGTGAGGCCCTGTTATTTGTAGGAAGAATGAACCGCATAACCTAACAGGAATCTTGCCGATAGGTTTTCTTTTGTTGCCTGCAAAGCACCGCACAATGCCAAAACAACCATAAAGGGATAATTAAGAAAAAGAAAAAATACCCCAGGGTTGAAATGATGAGCTTGGTGGGAACAAAAGTTGGAGTTGAACTTATATATTTAGTAATTTTAGTCCACTTGCACACAGACTTTGTTTAGGGTTGGGTTATTGAACTTAATGAACAATAATGTACTCTAGTGTGACATAGTGATGAAGCCAAACTATGCTGGACAGTGTACACTACATGGATGCTATGGAACTATATTTTTGTGTGACATAGCTATGAGAATTCCCTGAATTTGCTGATGCATGTTGGTTACTGAAGTGAATTGTTGGTTCAACCTCATCACCTGATGAAAGAAGGATGCCTCTTCCCAGCAGTATTTGAATCCCCCACAACCTAACCGGGTGAAGGATATGTCCTGCTAGCATGAAGTTCCCACCAACCTTACTGCTAGTAAAGCAGTTGTCAATGGTGCAAACTAACATCATAGGTGGGAAAATTAGGACATTGTATCCTAACTTTCCCACCTTTACCTGAATGTTGAATGCTGATGTTTTAGATAATGCAGGCTCATTTTTGATAAATATTGGCTTAATAAGGTATTCTTATCAAACAATATGGTAGAGAGTAGCAGTATACACTGCTGGCACCCAACTATATATTGCTTAGGTAAATGATTGGAAATTTTTTTGATCATTGTTTAAATTTTTGACATATCCCCCATTACTGTAAAAAATTTGAAAATGTGTGACAACCTCTAAATAAGTTAATTGAAATTAACTTATTTAGAAGTTGGTGACTATTTACAAATTGTTTACAGTAACAGGGGACATTTCAAAAATTTAAACAACTGTGGGAAAATTTCCCAAACATTTACTGGTGCTGTATATAGTCTGGTGCCAGAAGTGATAAGGGATATTGTAACTTTTAGCTATAATACAGGCAGTCAGACAATAAAGAGATTCCCTGGGCCTCCTGGGTTGCTCTGAGACATCCAGAGGTGCCCTGGAATGCCTCTCAGGGTTGTGGGAAGCTTGGCACTACTCTGACAAATGCCACCTTCCTAAAGTGGCCTGAGATCAAAAGGCATTTTCCTGATGTATTTTCCTGATGCCTTTGGCATGGCTCTGCTCTGCTTTGCCAGCCTACAGCACACTCAAATATAATATAGAGAATAGATAGATAGATAGATAGATTGCATGAAACTTACCCACCATTGCCAGAATTCATTCATGACTGCTCACCATTACTGAGAACAAAATGGCCAATGCAGTGTGAGAAAACATTGATGAACCAGTTTGCTTACCTTCATGCACCACACTCAACTCAACCTCTAGTGCCCAGCAGGCTGCCAACAATAGCAGACTATAATAAGAGTGATTGACTGTCATCACTCAGAATATATGGGTTGTCTAGGGGAAGGTTAGTTTCATCCCCTCTGGTCTTCTCCTCTAGGTAGTATATAGTTAATTATATATAGAGGAGATGCCAGTGGGCTTCATTGATCTGAATTCTGGGGTACATTAAAATATATCTCATGTACTTAGTATGGATATGGCTGTTCCTTAAAGGGACCTCCAAGTTCCTAGAATAAATCTACCTACATACCATAGATAGTTCTGTAATCAACAAACTTGGAAGATCTGACCAACTTTTGTGAACTATAAAAAACTATATTACATAGGACTGAAGCTATGGTAACTACACAGACATTGATCCAGCTAACAGACTTTTAAGCACTCCCAGTCATCAAAAACAGCTAAAATCACAGTGCTACTGCAAAGGGCCAAAAACTTCACACTTTTGCAATCTTGTTGTCACTCCAGCTACCCATCAAAGGTGGGTGGATATATTCCTTGGCAATCTGTATGTACCACATCTGTACTGTTGATAGGTTAGCTTGTAGGGAAAATAAAATTTGCTGACAAAAATTATACCTGAGTTTTAGGGTTTTAAAGGCTATTTCAGTGGCAGTACTTTACCCTCCCCCACACATTCCGAGCAGGTCCAAGCAAGTCCAAGCAGGTCCAAGCAATCTGAGCAAATTCCAACCAAATTCCAACCAAATTCCAACCAACTTCTGACGTCATTTAGGGTTAGGTTAAGGTTTGGTAAGAGTCTATTTAGGGTTAGGATTAAGGTTTATTTAAGAGGTTAGGGCAGTATATTGATACTAGGTGGTTATAATGAATTTGATGTAAAATTGGTTGGAATATGGTTGGATTCTGCTTGGATTCTGCTTGGAGTTCGCTCGGACCTGCTCGGACCTGCTCAGAATGTGTGGGGGAGAGTAAAGACCTCTTTCAGTGGTTGCATTGGCATCAAGACCTGGCACAGTGCCTCCACATCCTGGGACTTTTCCAATGCCTCCCCAGCAAATTTGAGCACTTTATCCCAGCCATCCAGACTCTTCCACTGTCCAATGTTGAGATGTATCACAAAACACCTTCAAGCTTGCAACCTAGGTGACTAACAGTAGGTTGAATACAGTCTCGCATATTGGGCACAGGCTATGGAGGAAAGGATGTGCAGTGGGTTCTGTCTGACAAGAAATCAACAGGTGGAAGTCCTCCCATGACTTGAAAACAACTTCCTGGCATGAGACTCATTGAGAACTCACATGGTTTTGGTGCTGCCATCAAAAGAGAAGAACTGGAAGCTGCTTCTGTCACAGAGAATGCCATAGATCAGTATGCTAATATCTAATCACATGTTGTTCTGGTCACAAGCTGTGGGATTGACAGCAGGTTGAGAAATCAATGGCAAGTTCTATTATGTTAAAGAGATGCCTGGCCATCATATTCTGCTATTACTTGGGCAATGGCATTTATATAGGTCTTTGGCACTTCCAATTTTCAGTTTCACCTCCACAAACACAACTGTTTGGGCACCAAAAGTCTTAAAATAATACTCAATCCACCTCTAGGAGCTCGGACATATATCAAAATGGGCAGTCACCCATGAGAAGTATGTATATATCAGGGGGGTAATCTGCCTGTCAGGCAAGTTGCCCAAGATACATATATTTCCAAAAAAGGAAAAAAAATTGTAAGAATGTTAGATCATCCTTTTAGGACCCTGAATCTGTTGAAATTCTATTAATAGCTTCTTTTCTTATTGAGAAAAATGCAAAATACATTTCTGATGATGACTGGGCATGGGAGACACGAACAGGTGTAGCATGTCAGAACCAGTTTTGGCAGCTCTAAGGCTAGCCAAACGGTCTAATATAGCATTTTTTCAAACTAGGTACATCTAAGTAGAGGAACATACACGTAGTTCTAAAAAAAAGGAAGTGGGTGGGTGGGTAACCAAATAAATGGTCTGGTACTTCTAGCTGCTCAAGACTAGGCAAGACAGTTAGTGAAGAGCTAATGAAACAACAAGGAAAGGTATTGAGAGATATTTACCTAGGAGAGACAGTGAGCGAAGAGATACAAGCTAACCTCACTGGGTCGCTTGGTTTAAATATCTCCCCCACTATGTCTCTCCTCAACATCAGTGATAGATGTCTGACTCTGGTGAGTGAGAGTTGTCTGATCCTGACAGGTGTCTCAGGTGTGTGTCATTGTTGTTTCATTTACTGTCATTGTTTGAGTACATGTGACAGGTCAGCTGCATACCAGAGGCCTGTTGGTGTTGTAAAGAAACATTTATCTTTAAACTCAATTAAACACAGTGCTAAATGAGATTTGGCCTATGGGAAATTTTCCCAAAAAAGGAATTAGTGTCTAAAAGGATGGAGCATCCTTTTAGGACCCTGAATCTGTTGAAATTATATTAATAGCTTCTTTCCTTATTGAGAAAAATGCAAAATACATTTTTAAACATGGTATTAAATGGGATTTGGCCTATGGGAAAAAATTTCCAAAGAGGAAATATTGTATAGAATGATAGAGGATCTTCTTAGGACCCTAAATTTATTTAAAATATACTAATAGCTTCTTTCCTTATTGAGAAAGGGCTATATTAAACAAACTTAAGTCCAAATTTGAGTTATATCATTTAGAGTTGCCTTTCTTAGATGATAGCTAAATATAAATACTGTGTGCCTGCCAAGACTATATTTTTATATTTGTTTGTATTTGAGGCCATAAAATTATATAATTGAACTCTAAACATAGAAATTGATAGTGTTTAAAAGTCTGGTCCAGTCTGGTTTTTTGACCCTCAGGAGTCAGGGCCTTTAACCGAGACTGTAACTGGTCCACTTCAGTCCTAGGACCTCAAAAGACCGGACTGGACTGCTTCAGACCAGTTTACATTGGTTTTTTTCAGTCCTAGCTGGTCCTGGTCCTAACTGGTCTTAATCAGTCTGTAACTGGTCTTCTGCTCACAAATATATATTTTTGTAATCAAAATAGTTGTTCAGTTTAATAATAGCTTCCAAACGAGCCCAAGAACGTTAACTTCCGTTAAGATTTGGATTTTCTACAGTAATATTATTAAAATGCCTTATTTTAGTGAATATTTTAGAATATTTTACAGATCTATTTATTTCTCAGCCAGTTCTTATCAGATTTTTATGCTTGTTGGCTTGTTGGAAAGGGGTAAATTAGGGCTACCCTTTTGCAAGTTTAAACCGGTCTAAACCACAAAAGACCGGTTAGTCAAGACTGGTCTTTTTCTGGTCTTTTTCTGGTCTAGTCCAGTCTGGTTACGGTCTTTTTCTGGTCTCGTAACTGGACCTTCAAACACTAGAAACTGAGCCAAATAGAAGGTCATACTTTTTCAAAAGTACACACGTGTGGAACAGTGGGCAAATTGCCTCCCTGATATATACCTTCTCATGGGCAACTGCCCAGTTTTGATACATGATTCTAGCTTATAAGGCTGGCCACCAAGTGATTGAAGATCTGGTGGATATTAGAAAAATTCTGTGGTTATAGAAAGGATACTCACAGGAGTGAGGAAACATGATCTCACTTCCTCCATAGTACTGTACTAAATCAATCAATTCGCCGGTCACAGGTCACAGGCCCTTCAAAATCAGCGAAAATTCACAGCTGTCACAGCGAAAATGCGAAAAAGTTCCTAGAATAGGCCTGTTTTGGCCCTAAATTGCTGACAAATTGCCTAAATATTACCAAATAAGGTAATTAGGTGAAACCAAAATTTCGCCGCTGATATGATTTAAATCTGCATAAGCATGGCTTTTGCAATTTTTATCTATTATTTCAGCATAAATAATAATTAATGCACCAATAACTGGTTAATACAACTGATAATAAACAAGGGAATCAGAGTTGTCTACCCTACAACTGCTGATTAGACCTATTACTGTGTGACTTAAATGCATATAGTTAATAAGTGTGGTCAATAGACTATCATTTGTTACACTACAAATTGCATGTCTGGATTAAAACCAATAAATCCATGAATATCCTTATAGACTTGGCACAGGAAAAGTTAAATAAACAATATTGGGTTAGCAAATGTCATGGGGTGTGATTGTGGAGCAACAGAATATTATTAATAAATATTCAGGGGAAGGTTGGTGCCCTAGCAACAGTGGAAGCAGAATAACCAAGATAGTGGAACCATGTGATTGTGTGGGAATCATGATGATTAAGGATAGGGGGAGTGCTGAACAATCATAAAGATTGTTTCCAGGCACAATAGGCACAGTTACCATCAAGAGGGGTGGAAACTACCTAAAATTAGCAACATGGGGTTAAAAATAGAACAACCCCTATGTTTCCAGGAACAATGAGTGCACATGGTGCCAGAACCAAAGTAAGGGTACCAGGAACCAGTATATCTATTTTTGGACATTATCTATTTTTAAATATCTCAAATGTATAAAATACCTCCCAGGGTTTGTAAATAGTCAGAAAATTGGATTCTTTCTTTCCCCCCCTCATTTGCAACCTAGTACAGCTCACTGTCTTAGACATTGAGCAAGAACACTTGTCTTTGAGTAGTGGACTTGAAAATAAATCAGTTTCTCAGAGTTGTTGGACTTGTTGCAATAATTGTTGAATTGTTGTAAAAGTTGTTGTTGTGTTAAAGTCATAGCAGAAGTTTGAGTCTTCTTGTGTATGCAATTGTGTTGAAGTCATAACAGAAGCAAGGGGTCTTCTTGTGTATGCAATTGTGTTGAAGTCATAACAGAAGCAAGGGGTCTTCTTGTGTATGCAATTGTGTTGAAGTTGTAACAGAAGCAAGGGGTCTTCTTGTGTATGCAATTGTGTTGAAGTTGTAACAAAGTCTTGGACTTTTGTGTACACCAAGTTTAAATCAATCAGTAAAGTCTTAGGAATTCTTTGACTGATTGTTGGTGCAAGCCATAAATTGCAAAAGCTACTTAAAAGTTTGATCATCCTTGAATTGATCCAAAACATTGTTGATTGTTGTGTGTATTAGTTGAAGTGAATTTCAAAGTCTTGGAAAGGTTATACTTTCTAGAAAACCCAACTTGCATTATTAAGATTGTATAAAGTATTGATTGAGTTATTGTTTTGAGTAGAGATTTTTATAATCTTGAAAATACACCTTTTCTCAACAACCTCTGTGCAGTTACATCACCGCACTGGTCACAGGTCACACAGGGTGGCAAATTGATTGATTTAGTACAGTATGGTCTTGCATAGTGCCATATTGAATCAACATAACATCCATATCTGTCACAATGTCTCTGAAGAGTGCAGTAGGAATTCAGGAATGGCAGAGATTGAAAGAAGGAGCATCATGGAATAACTGTACAGGGTCCAGGCCAATGAATAGAGCAATCTCCAGGTACTTGACGTTAGAGAAACTGATCTTCAAGCTCTTTTCTGAGAGAGAATGTATTGAGCCCAATTTAAACAACAGAGCCATTTTAAACAACTGAGCCATTCTTACCTGTCAAGCTAGCCTTCAACTCTTGCAAATAAAAATCAAATTCTTCCATTAGATGTAGCATCAGTACTTTACAGTGCCCCATGCTTCTGAGTGGAATCCAAGTGGAATCCAAGCAATCCAGGTGGATTCCAAGCAGAGTCTGAGTGGAGTCTGAGTGGAATCTGAGCAATCTGAGCGGACTCCAAGCAGAGTCTGAGTAGAGTCCAAGTAGAGTCCATTCGGAGTCTGCTTGTGTTAGGGGACACTCATTGTGTCCACCTCTAGGTACGCTTAGTATTACTTACTTTCACTTTCACTCTATGATAGTATTACATACCGTGTTCCCCTTCCATTGTTGTAGTAGTTGACCCTTTGCTGATGACATCATACCGATGTCAGTATCTATTCTTGGTATCTACCTCACCGTGTACTTTACAGTCCCCCACATTGTCCGGCCAGAGTCCGGTCAGAGTCCGGTGAAAGTAGAAAAATGCCTGGACTGTATGTCTGGTCACAGTCTGCCGGACTTTTGATAGAATTTAGGGTTATATTTAGATTTAGAGGTTAGGCTTAGGGTTATATTTAGATTTAGGGCTTAGGCCTAGGGCTTAGGATTAATATTTAGGGATGGGGATATTTTCTGTCCACACAGTAGCGCATTCTTAGGTTAGGAGGGGATACAGGCATGTTTTGTACTTCTACCGGACTTCCACCGGACTCTGACCGGACTCTGACCGGACTTTTCTGGAGTCCAGCGGAAGTCCGGCAGAGTCCGGTCAGTCCGGTGGAGTCTGGTCAGTCCGGCGGAATTCCGGCCGGACAATGTGGGGGAGTGTAAAGTCCTCACCTCACCCTACCTTCTATTATGTACTAGCTGTATATAGTTGTATTAGCTCCCATGCTTTGTAGTATATAGGTGTAAGGTGCTTATTGAAGATAAGCACCTTAGAATTCAACTTAATTCCCAGTGATACAGTGTAAATGTGTATAGGCATGGATATGCACATTTTTCTGGAAATACCAATTATATTAATGTAATCTGGCACAGAGTGGTGACTACACCAGTTGATTAAACAGAAATTGTAATGAAAGGTTCACAGCATAAGGCTGGAGATATATTATGGTGTGAATTCACCTAATTGTCACACTGTCTAATAATTGAACTTCCTGGCTAAAACCACAAATATCCATGACAGCTATCAGGGAATACATTACAATATTATGTAAATATTAAGTCTACACTACAAGGGGATTTATCTGGTGCATCTGGAGCTATGTCTAAAGGTAGAAGACTGTTAAGTTTTAAAACAAGGGAGTCACATCAGAGTTACTCCGGAACAGACAGAATGGAACCGGAACAAGTAACAGAAAGGACTTTGGCCTCAGCGTATGTGCTGTGCCGCCCAGCTCCTACAATGTCCTGATTTTGAAACTGGAAGAGAATGGAAAGACAGAAGACCTCAGTGACTCAGAGGACGAACAAGTGGAGGAAACTAAGATGATATTCAAACTGAGGAAAAACATACAAGTTTCGAGTACTTAAATATAAAAGGAATAGCAACCAAAATATAGAATATAAATATAAGTGCTGCGTTCTGCGCCCGGAAAAGGTCCTGCATTCTTGGGTGAATAATCCATAGCTGGTGTGCTGACTGATGGTGGGAAAGTGATGACAAAGAAATAGTTGTTATGGCAAAGGTGTGGTATGGGTTTGGAGTATCGTCGGAAGAGTTGGAATGATACAGAGAAGTCTCGGAGATGGACATAGGAGGAGTAGAACCAGAAACAAGGGAGAGTACTGGAACAGAGTACGGACTACCGGAAACAACTCCGATGGAGTCGGACCAGAGTAACATATGACAGAATGTAACAGTACCTCCCTGTCAAGGCTGAGACCCTCGAGGCCACATGATGGTCTGTGCAAGGTTGGCATGGTATAAAGACCGTCGGAGACTGGTGGAGATTCTTCACTTCAGATAACTTCCTAAACCCCCATCCTCTAATCAAACACCATGAACAACAACAACAACAATGCTGGCTCTTCCCAACAAGCCAAGTCGGAAGAGGCCTGGGCTTGAATTCAGAGCAAGTGGGAGGCAGAGAAGCGAGCGCAGGAGGCAGAGGAGAAGGAGTTGATGGAGTTGGAGGCAGTGGGAAGAGGAGAACCGGAGAGCGGAGGAGGAGAGGAAGAGGGTGGAAGCGGAGAAGAAGAGTAGAGAGGAGCAGCAGCAGAAACTGCTGGAGATGCAGCAGGTTTGAAAGGTGGAGGAGCAGAGGAGGAGAGAAGCAGAGGTAATCAACATAGATGACAAAGAAGTAGAAGAAGAGCCACAAAACAATGGAACGGAGCCGGGGCCCAGCATCCCAAAAAAAAGAAAACTAAATAACAAAGTAAGTGCATTCCATAAAAAAGAAAATGTAACACTAAACAAATCATAGGACCAAGTAACTCCAACCATGGAGGAAAACTGCCTGGCCCGCGCCCTATGTACGGGCGCAGGTACTATGTGCCACGGAAAGATGCGGGGGCCCAGGTGCTGGAGGTGCTACCAGCTGAAGAAGGGCTGTAGCATAGTTGGAGGGAAAAAGAGGATGGTGGCGGTGGAAATTCCAGTGGAGAGGGTTGGAGGGAAAGGAAAAGGAAAAGGGAAGGCAAAGGAAGTTGTGGAGTTGGAAATGGAAGGAACAGATAGGTTGGCGGATGGTGTCGCACACCAATACTGATTGGTAGTGTGAGAAGAAAGCTTAAAAGTTGCCATCATGAAAATAAGCGGACTTTGAATTTGCTTACCTATTTTGGAAGCGGCCCTGAATCGTGTTCCTGGTCAACAAAACCATTCGTTCAACGATAACATCCTCATCGCTCATCATATCCTCAATGTCTTCCACTATGTTGTCTATCATTTACACTATCGACATGCTCCTTAACATCTACCATCTGTTTGTCCCTTGGCTAGTGATACAACAAAGCGATCAATCTACTATTCACATCGGTCATCGGCTCGCGTTTGATCGTATCTTTGGTCCATCATTTCAAGAACGGCCCGTTTATGGATGCATCAGCCACATCTCCCATTATGTCAAAGGCTTTGTCATTGTTGTTGTGGCTATGGACCCACAAGTCTTCGCCTCAGCCATCTATCTTGCCATACCTCGCTCCTGGATCTCACTCAGTCCCCTATCCTCACTCATCTACCTCTTATCTTATCATTCACTGCCAAAACCATCATTCACGCGGTACCTGAAGCCTTCCCACCCTCTTTATGACAATTTAGGAAGTCCAGGAGGATCACGACTAAGCAGGAATTGCAGATGAATCAGCAGCAGAGGATTATTCTCGCAGAGTGTCAAGTGTTATCAAAGCTGCACAAGAAATTGTAGTCCAAATCACTACAAACAAGCAACAAGCTCGGCTCGAAGAAGCACGCTATAAATCGTTGTTGGTGTTGTATATAAAACACCAACCAGAGAGCAATGGACTAGTCTTTAAGTCAAAAGCCTCCCTGTTGTTCGTTTAGGGAAGGTGTAACCTTGACTTGTAACACACAGAGGGAGGGAGCAAGAGTAGAGGTAGAAGGAGGATGAGGATGAATGAGAAAGAGTCTTCAGTAAGACTATAGCAGTTGACAGTGGGTTGACAGTAAAGGACTGAAAAAGCGAACTCAGAGGGGTTAAGGAAGAGGATGAGGAAGAATAAGAGGGAGTCTTCAGCAAGACTATAGCAATTGACAGATGGGGATAGATTGACAGTAAAAGGCAAGAAAAAGCGAACTTGAGGGAGGAATTCACTGGAATTCCACTGAGAAGATGAAAGTGGGGAGTAAGAATGAATTGAGGTGAACTACCTATCCTGGTACAAAAGAGCAGTAGTTATACCCTAAGGATGAGGCTATGTAAAACAATAAAAAGAAAGAAGTACGCGCTGTCAAAGGAAGAAAGATAAAGAGAGGACAGCTGCGAGAAGAAAAGAACAATGGAAAAGAAGAAGGAACAATAAAAAAATCTGTAAAGTGTCAAAGTGCGAGAGAAAAGAAAGGAAGGCAGTGTACATAGTCCAATAGCAAAAATATATCGACTCCTTAGGCGTGTGGTCATGTCAAAATATGAAAGGTCCTGAGTCAACACTTGAAAGGCGCAGCCTTGTTCCCAAGAAAACACTACTTGCCCATGGTCCCATGTCGCGCAGCCTTGATAACACTTGACACTCTGCGAGAATAATCCTCTGCT
>MU130357.1:436387-502394 GCA_015039465.1 Phlegmacium glaucopus
GCTCTTCTTTTCTTGTTACCTTTTCTTTTTCCTTGTCATTTTATTAGACATTTCACAGTTTCACGCTCTCTTTTCTTTCCTTCCGTCACATGTATCAGGTTATCGTTTTTATATAGCTGAGGTATCCGCACACCAGTACAGTTTTTATACTTTCCAGGACTCAGTTGTGAACTTTCCGCGTCGGAACAAGGGCTCTTTTATGATGAACGGGTACTAGGGTACAGCGCGACAGCGCGTGGTTATGACTAACCATCGCACTCTTCTTTCGAATTTTCAGCGGTAGTACTTTTATTCGCCTGAAACTTAAACGAATGGATAAAACCTTCGCCGGGACTTAGCGCAAGGACCAGTTGTTTTGGTAAGCAAGTTGCTATTGTAGGAGTAGCGAGTAGTATAGGAGTTACAGAACAGCTGTCCTCTCTTTATCTTTCTTCCTTTGACAGCGCGTACTTTGTTTCTTTTTATTGTTTTCCATAGCCTCATCCTTAGGTATAAATACTGCTCTTTTGTACCAGGATAGGTAGTTCAGTTCAATTCATTCTTACCCCCCACTTTCATCATCTCAGTGGAATTCCAGTGAATTCCTCCCTTAAGTTCGCTTTTCTTGCCCCTTACTGTCAATCTATCCCCTATCCCTCAACCGCTATAGTCTTACTGAAGACTCTCTCTTGCTCATCCTCATCCTCGTCTTATACCTCATTCATCTTCCAAGACCTTCATCCTCCTCCTTCTCTTCTGTATTCCTTCCCCTTACCTCTGTGTGTTAAAAGTCAAGGTTATACCTTCCCTAAACAAACAACAGGGAGTCTCTTGACCTAAGGTCTGGTCCACTGCTCTCTGGTTGGTGTTTATATACAACAACAACATCGATTTATAATGGGTTGGAGATGATAGGAGGGTGGTTGAAGAAGTTAGCGGAGACTCAGGAGGAGATAAGGTTGGCGATGGAGGTGTGGATGAGGAGGGAGTTTGAGAAGGAGAGATGGGAAGAAGAAAGGAGAAAGGAGGAGAAAAAATGGAAGGAGGTGAAGAAAGTGGAGAAGGGTGTAGAAACAGAGAGGCAAGAGGAGACGGAGGACGAGGAGATGGAAACAGATGACAGGGACAAGTCGGAAGTGGAAGTAGGATTGGGAGCGGAGACGGAGAGGACAGAAGGAGCGGAGGAAGAAAGGATAGAAGAAGTAGAAACAACAAAAGAGTAGAATAAAAAAATAATTTGTATATAATCTTTTTCTTGTTGTTATTTTTTTTGTTTTGTTTTATAAAATAATTTTGTTTTCTTAACTTTGTTTTGTGAAATGGAAAAGTAAGATAACGGAAAGGAAAGGAACAGAAAAGACATGGAAAGGAACGGAAAAAACAAGGGAAGGAAAGGAAAAGGAATCAAGAGAGCGGAAGAGGTCTGGGTTTAGCCGGATAGCTCATGTGGAAATCAGCAACAAGTTCGGATGCATGTCATAATTCATTAGCTGGTAACCAGGAAGTTTCTTCATCAGTACCTTCATAGCCAGACCACTTGACTAGGTACAGAATTTTGCATATGCGCCGTCTGTTGTCCAATTTAGAGTCCAAAATTTCAGAAACCTTGAATTCCTGTTCTCCATCAATGACAACCGGAGGAGGCAGAGGTTGAGTACAATCCGGAATAGTGTTCGGAATGGAGGGCTCTAGCATGGGAACATGGAAAATGGGATGGATGGCACACAAGTTGTCAGGAAGACGGAGGGTCCAGGACAAAGGACCTGCCTGAGCAATAATCTCATATGGACCAAGATACTTCTCGGAAAGCTTCTTTGAAGGTCTGGTCATACAGAAGAATTGTGCTCTGACAAAGGCTTGATCTCCAACCTTGAAGTCCAGAGGAGGAATCTGACGCTTGTCCGCAGAACATTGGTATTGTTCCTGGGAGGTAAGGATAGCTTTTCGGAGTTCCTCGTGGAGTTTGTTAAGGTCTGTAACATACTTGTGAGCATGGGAGGAGATGAGGTTGTACTCCAGATGGATAGTGATAGCCAGATTGTAGCCTTTGTTAGTGAAGAACAGAGATACACTGGTAGTGGCACTCGGAGTATTGTTGTAGGAGAATTCCGCTAACGGAAGAAGTGAACTCCAGTTACCTTGCTGATAATTGCAGTAGATGTGGATATATTGTTCCAAGGTCTGGTTGACGTGTTCCATTTGTCCGTCACCTTCCAGGTGGTATCCGGAGGTGAAGTGCAGCTTCATGTCGAGGGCTTTTCTGAGGGATCTGAAGAAGTGAGATACAAACTTGGAACCGTGATCAGAAGTTACATGGGACAGAACACTGTGCTTGGAAAACACGTGGATGACAAATAGTTCAGCAAGTTGAGCAGAAGTGATGGTGTCGTATGTGGGGATGAAAATGGATTGTTTCATGAACCAGTCTACTACGACTAAGACCACAGTGAAACCTTCAGAGTCTGGAAGGTGTTCAATGAAATCCATGGAGATGGAGTCCCAGGGACAGGATGGAACAGGAAGTTGTTGGAGTAAGCTGTATGGTTTATGATGTTTGGCTTTGGACCAAGAACAGGTGGTGCAAGTCCTACAATAATCAGTGACAAAAACACAAATACTAGGCCAAGTATACTCTCAACGGATAACCGCAAGAGTCCTATTGACACCAAAATGTCCAGAGACAGGATGGTCATGATAATAACGAAGGACACGGAGACAAAGATCTCTGGAATCTGGAACATAGATCCATTGATCAATCTGGACGAATCCGGAAGAGTCCTTTGACCATCTAACATACTTTGGATTATTGATATCCAATAAGTAGGACTGTGCAAGGGGATCCGTGGAAAGAGCGGAAAGAATCCCCTTGTTGAGCTCTTCAACATCCATGGTACCTTGTATTTGTGGTGTGCATAACAGGATGAATACCAGCTGACCAAAAAGGTAAAAATAGATCCTAAAAGAGGGAATTGTTAGCTTTCAAATGCACCATTTAACATTGAAAATGACCTAAAAATGACCAACATTGCACCATTTCAATCTACCTCCTACTTATTTGGCCCCTTGCATTTGCAGTGTGTATAATGGAAGAAATACCAAGCTGACTGAAAATGTGAAACCATATCCTAAAAGAGGTGACTGTTAGCTTTCAAACATGCTGTTAAATGATGCATTGGACAGAGGGTTTGAAGAAAGAGGCCACATCAACACTGTGTAAAAAAATGAGTATTGTTCTACATAGCCTCATCCTTAGGGTATAAATACTGCTCTTTTGTACCAGGATAGGTACTTTCTCCCAATTCATTCTTACTCCCCAACAGTCATCTTCTCAGTGGAATTCAAGTGAATTCCTCTCTCAAGTTCGCTTTTTTATCTCTTTACTGTCAATCTATCCCTCTACTGCTATAGTCTTGCTGAAGACTCTATCATCCTTATCCTCATCCTCTATTCCCTCAAGTTTGCTGTTTCAGCCTTTAACTGTTACTGTCCCCTATTGTCTACTGCTATAGTCTTTCTAAAGACTCTTTCTCATTCATCCTCATCCTTGTCCTCTACCCTCAGTCACCTGTTAAGACATTCATCCTCATCCTCCTCACCTCTACTCTTGCCCCCTACCTCTGTGTGTTACAAGTCAAGGTTATACCTTCCCTAAATGAACAACAGGGAGGCTTTCAACTTAAAGACTAGTCCATTGCTCTCTGGTTGGTGTTATATAACAACACAAACAATGATTGTTCGAACTGAACTTTCTGTAAATATTTTTTGCTAATTTTTCTGCTGAGAATTAACCTTAAAATCTATAAAATAATGTTCTTAGGCACCAGACCTGATGTTTTGGGAGTCGGAGTTTGAAAAATCTCATTGCTTGCAAATCACTTCAGAAAACACAAGCAACAACAATGTGACCAATACTGATGATGGACAACACCAATGACAAGAACAAGCACAATGACGAGCACAACAGTGCACCCTTGGAAGGTAGTTTTTAAAATTAAAATTAAATCTAATTGTACTTAAACTACAACAGACACATGACAACATTTCTTAATTTATGAAACATCCCCAGGCAGCTGAGAAAAACACATACCAGGTGTAAAGTGGGGCAATAAACAGGTGAAAGATCAAGTATGGAAGATGGGTAATGAAGCTATGCAAGTTAGTGAATGCCGAAATTCATCCTTCCATCATATACTCACAAAATTTTATGGCAGATGTTGCTATGATAGCTTGTATTCTGTGCAAACAGTATGTGATCCATAAAAAAAACTTGAAATATGCTGAACAAGTAATCAACAAATAAACAACGATGAACAAGTGACAAGTGAATCACAACAAATGAATGAATGACAAATGGTTGACAAACAAATGACAAACAAATGAATGATGGCTTAGGAGTGTCATAAGCGACATCATGGGCCAAGGTACGCCAGCTGTGCCTCATAGTAAAACATGTCATTTTCTAAATATACTGAACAAGTAATCTAGGTACCAACTGTACAATGACAACAAATGAACAATGATGAATGAATGAATGAACAAACAATGATGAGCATTACCCTCCCTGGAGGTATGTTTTTTAATTCTAACTTAATTCTAATGTAAACTAATACAACAGACAAATGAGAACCGACAAATGATGCCAACCGACAACAACAAACAAACAACAAGTGAATGACAACAAGTGAATGGACAACAAATGGATGGACCACCAACAAATGGACAACAAATGAGCAGATGATGAGTGGATGATGAATGGATGATGAACAAAACAGATGACAACTTAAGAGGAGCAAATGGTGTTGAATGAGTACAATGGATGAATGGCCTACCCGTTTAGACACCAACCACGACCCACTTAGTAGTTTAGTTTATTAGGCTACAGTAATAATGTGATGATGAATAAATATGAATTACCCTTGGCAATGGGGTATTTTTTATTGGTTCATCGGTTTGAACCAGTTCTAGAACCGAACAGAACCGACAGAACTGGTTCTTTTGGTTCTGGTTCTGGTTCTGGTTCAGTTCAGCCAGGAACCTTTTGGTTCGGTTCTCGGTTCTCCAAAAATAGTTGAAGAACCAAACTGAACCAAACATTGGTAACACTAGTTGGATAAGGTCCACATTTTTGCCACTGGCTTTTATGGCGTGCAATTTGACAAGTTGGTTGTGTTGACTTATACCAGGGGTCAGGTCATCTATCATCTCACGTGATACTCCTTTTTGTTTATCAGTCACATTTTCCCTTTCTTGTTCCTCAGTTGTCAACTACTACTTCCCGACACTGAGGACGTATGTTATTCTCTGTCTACTATGATAAATGTGTATCTAACTCATATCCTAGTACGCTCTTCGCGTTCTAGGTAAATACATTAGTTGTCAACTACTACTTCCCAACACTGAGGACTACGCTCTTCACGTTCTAGATCCACGATCTACAGGTTATGGGCCCCGGTCGGCTGTGACCTAGACCTTAGAGACATTTTCGGGAACAATAACTCAAAAAAATTTCTGTTTCTTATAGTCCATTCAATTTTCAAGTGCACTTTTAATTGTCCTCATCACACCTGGAATTATCAAACATGCAATTTCTGCACAAATCTTTGTGCATATAGTCGGCAAGAATGAACTTGAGCACTCCGACTCCTTTTGGTCTGAATGAACAACACATCTGGGGAGGAAATCATTACCAGGACAGCGTCTCCGATGGCAACGAGCGGCCTGCCTTTATCAATCCACACATACAATCACCTCAGGCACATCTCATAGCATCTGATTCAGATACATTATTTTTCCCTTCTACAAATGCACGTCCTTCGCTTCCCTTTGTACTTCCTGATATTCCTTATCACTTTATTCCAAATTCAAATTACACATATAATCAAGTATCACCTTGCATTTCTCATATCCCCATCAATAGAGACCATTTGTCCGAGCCTCCATTCACACATTCTTTGCATAATGCCCCTTTTTCATCTCTTCATTCCTCATATAATAACCCTGGTTTTTCCTTTCCACCTAAACAATATAAACATCCACCAATCAATCCACCTCATTTTCAACCACCGTTACCAACATATCCCATTCCTTTATTCAATCCAATGTCCATTCAACTCCCATTGCATCCTTCACTTCCTTCATTGGGACCTTCATTTCATCATCCAATAAACAATAACTTGTCCCTTCCACCTCAGTCTTCGGCTCCGGTACAATATGTCTATTGTCTTCCACCTCCTTCATCCTCTTCATCATCAGCTTCCCCTTCTAAACCATTACCTAGTGTTTCACATATTCCCCTTCTTACAAACAAGTTTGATTTTTTCACTTGGGATGATGCTGTGACATCGTTGCTGCGAGCAAATGGTTTGATAGGACATATACTGGATCCTTCATGACCAGATCATATACCTGTCCCTTTACCCATTCTGCCTGTATCTCCTACTCAGGCCAACTTGATGACCCTTACTTGTTGGTGGGATGATGATAATGCTGCTCAGCATGTTCATCAGAAAAAAATAACCTTGGCCTGGCTGGCTCTGGCTGCCCTGGCCAGCCCTGGCCAGCCCTGAACATCTTTGGCTAGGTTTAAAAATCTGAAAAAAATGTAACAAATCACAGAAATATTTATAGTACCAAATTCCAAAAAAAGGTAAACAATTACATAAGACAGATGCTGAGATATTCAAGATATTAAAACAATTAAAAATCTTGAATATCTCAGCATCTGTCTTATGTAATTGTTTACTTTTTTTTGGAATTGGGTACTATAAATATTTCTGTGATTTGTTACATTTTTTTCAGATTTTTAAACCTAGCCAAAGATGTTCAGGGCTGGCCAGGGCAGCCAGAGCCAGCCAGGCCAAGGTTATTTTTTTCTGATGTTCTCACGTCACGGATTGGTTCCATACCTCGCGGATTACTTCCCTCCCCCAATCTCGTTGCAAGGACTGCACTTACCATCTATCAAACACTTCTTCATTACTACAGCACCTGTAGCTTTGCTGACTGCACTGAGCTTCTTCACTAGCTCAGTAGTGCTACATGTATACCTGGTTGTGTTCAAGAATTTGTCTCTAAATGGCAAGCTGGGATCTCTCGGTTACAATCAGCAAAGTTTCCCTTCAGCATCAAACTCTGCATCAGTCAATTTGTGCACAGTTTACCTCATGTACCCACCTATAATACTCTGTGTGCCGATTTGCCTAATTGTATTGCTGCCGCCAGCGATCATTATTATGGTGCTTTCATTGTCATTACCGAGAATGTCTTAGAGCTCGAGACCATCTTTCAATCTGTTCAGCACCCTCATTGTCCTGCTCGTACATTGCCTGCTTCTCAAGGGCAACCATTGTCACCACAAAAGCCCAACTCAAATATTGTTGTACCTGCTGGTACTGAACGCTCTACGACTACTCCACAAATTTGTGGTAACTGTGGGAAACCAGGTCACTCTGTTCCTACCTGTTTCACACAGGTGGTGGGATGGAGGGACAACGCGGTGCCTACAAGAGGGATAAAGGAAAGTTTGTAGCCATGTTATTGGTGAATTTGGACGACTCTTATAACTTGCCGGAGGATTTGACAACATCTGAACACGAATCTCGGTCATTGTCTCCACTTCCTGATACGCTTGATGATCATACATTCCTACCTTCTATCAGCAATTTGTCTGTATCATTGGTTACTACTGCAAATGAAAATGTACACCGTGACCTCTACCCTATGCGTGATCATCCTAAGTCCCGCTGTTCCTTTGCAGCTGTTTCCCCAGCAGATATTGATCATGTCGCTTTCCTCTCTCTTTGGGAGCAATTTAACTCATGTCTTGATTCTGGATGTACAGATTATATCATCAGGGATCACACCCTTTTCCAAATGTATGACACGTCCGGTGCTGTTGAAATTGGTACGGCCAATTGTGGATCTCTCTCCACAATTGCATCTGGTGATGTATCTTTTCGTTAGTCTTCATGGCTGCCTACACACTCCAGAAGCACCGATTAATCTACTATCGGTTGGCGCCATGAATGAGAGAGGAATCATTATTACTTTTAATCCCAATGCACCAACCATACTTTCCTATCCTCCTGATGACCCTATCCTGCCTGGATTCTCTTTTTCAGCAACTGTTATATATTGTTTATCATTCCTTAATCTCGACTTTATTTGACATTCCAATCTTCCACAACTTCCTCCCTTTTTCTCCACCTTGACATTTCCCAAGGCTAAGCTTACATCAACGCTTTGGCACTGCTGCTTCGGGCATCTTGGCATGGAGGCTACCAAAGACGCATTAATGAAAGAATATGTGGAAGGTATTGAATTTGTTGGTCCTTTCCTTCACGAAAATTGCACTGCTTGTATCATCAGCAAAAGTCCACAACAGCCATATTCTCACAACAGACACCGTGCGTCTGGTGTTGGTGAACTTTTGCATATGGACTTATGCGGACCCTATCCGACACAGACTCCTGACGGCAAACTTTACTTTTACACTGTCCTTGATGATTACTCCAATTTCGGTTTCACACACACTTATTGAAACTAAAAAGCGAATTTTATCTTATTTTCTGTGGTATTGAGGCTCTACTTCTTCAGTCTTATGGGAAAAAGGTTATTACCATTCACATTGATGGCGCACTTGAACTGTCAAAAGGATCCATGGGGAAGCACTGTGCTTCTAATGGAATTGTTGTCCAAAAGACCACGGCACATGCTCATTCACAAAATGGGAAAATCAAATGATCCCTCTGAACAATAGAAGAAGGTGGTCAGATGCTCCTTGCGGATTCTGGTCTTCCTACCTCTTTCTGGGGGTGGGCTGTTCTCACTTCTCAATATCTTTGCAATTGACTACCAACTTCTACTCTTACGACAAATATAACTCCTTTTGAGGTGATGACTGGAAAGAAACCCAACCTCTCTCATCTGCATGTCTGGGGGTGTCAGTGCTTTGTAGCTATTTCCCCTGAATTGCGAACAAAGGCAGGTCCTTGGCGTTATGAAGCTATTTTTGTTGGTTATGAAGAAGCCAGAATTGGATGGTCAGTACAGGATTTAAAGGGTGTTATTCATTTCTCTCGGGATGTTATCTTTAACAAAGATATGATTGGCTGACTTGGTATACCTTGTTCATTATCACCTCGACCTTTCCCTGATCCATCTCCCTCTCCTCAACCTATCCACAACCAAGTGCAGACCTTAGCTGGGCGCAATTTTACTGAAGTACTCCGCTTGAAGAAATCTCAAGCAGAAGAACATTTGAAACAGAGAATGGCGCAAACAGGGGATATTACTCAGAATGGGGGTGATGCTGATGTGGAATTGGGAAGAAATCATGATGGGGGTGCAGCTTTATATGTCAATAACGATGTGGTCATTTCTGATGCAAACATTCCTGCAAATGAAGGTTTTGTGCCTATCGGAATGGGTGATCTCAACCCCAACAATGGTACTATTATTGACTACATCTCTTTCCTCACATCTTCCAACTTCTCCCATCAAGTTGATACTGAGTCTTTGGATTTGATGGAGGCTGTAGCCCTGCATTCCATTACTCATTTCCACCTCAACAAGATTCCATTGACTTACTCTGAAGCTACTACACATCCTGATGCTCCGGTATGGATCGCAGCAATGGCAAGGGAACATCAGAGTTTAGATGACATGGGAGCTTTTGTCGAAGAGGACTTGCCAAAGGGTGAATGCACCATAGGGCTGAAGTGGGTCTATGATCAGAAGACTGATGTCAATGGTTCACTCATAAAAGGGAAGGAGAAAGCACACTTGGTAGCCCAAGGATTTAATCAATGTCCTGGGCAATACGATGAGATGTATGCACCTATTGCTAAGATGGTGAGCATCCGCGTTCTTCTTGCTTGGGCAGCTGTCCACAACTTAGAAATTTTCCAATTCAACTGCAAAACGGCTTTTCTTCATGCCAAGCTGCGTCATCCCATCTACGCTCGACCATTTCCCGGTTATACATCCTCTCATCTGGGAAAGGTTCTCCGTTTACTTGTTACCCTTTATGGACTTCAACAATCTGCCTACGAGTTCTACATCCTCTTTATGTCACTTCTTTGTGATTTGGGAATGGTCCAATGCGATGTTGATCATGGGGTTTTCTATGGCAAATGGTTATTGCCACCAGATCCTTCCATTGCAGCACCTACAGATGGAAAACCATTGGTTCTGTATGTTCCTATCCACGTCAACAATGGTCTCACGATTACCAATTCCCTGTCCTTATACCAATGGTTTCTTATCACCCTATCCAAATGTCTATTGATAGTGGACTTGGGACCTTGTTCTAAATTTCTTAGTATCATCATTATCCAGGATCGCTTGAACCGTCACCTATGGCTATCATCACATGTCTACGTCAACACATTGTTGGACGAATGGAATATGCTACTTTGCAAACCTGCCTTGACACTTTTTCCTTATAAAATCACTGAAATGCTGCCAGCTCCGCCGAACTCACTCCCTGACATTACCAACAAAGAACTTATACCGAAATATCAACGACTCATTGGATGTCTGTTGTACCTTGCCATCTCCACTCATCCTGATATTTCACACTATGCAATGTGGCTTGGCCAGTTCAACTCAAAACCCACTCATTTCCACTTCCTTGCTGCCAAGCACATATTACGCTATTTGACCGGTACCAACATCAGGAAAACGGCAGATGCCTACATAGGCTACATAGACCTATGTAGGTCCAATGGCAGGTTAGGCAACCCCCTACTATATAGGTAGCCACAGGCATTTCACCGACTATATAGGTCATGTTAGATATCATTATGCTTCCATAGGATTTGTCTGTTAGGCAAATTAGGCAGTATAGATATCCATAGGATCGTCTCTTAGGCAAGTTAGGATCAGTCTCTTAGGCAAATTCGGCAGTATAGATATCCATAGGATCGTCTGTTAGGCAAGTTAGGATCAGTCTCTTAGGCAAATTCGGCAGTATAGGTATCTGTATTTGTAATTAGGATGTAATTAGGACATGCAGCTGGGGTATAATTTCCGTATAAATATGAATCTAATTAAATAGCTGCAGTGTGATTAACGGTGCTGGTGATTATTAGTACTGATTCTCGTCATCCGAAAGCACCAGACCCTCCCATTCCTGTTTCGCAGCTTCAATATCGGCATCTGAAATGTTTGTGACTTGAGGGGCTCCTTCATCCGAAACTTTTGCATGTTTTCTATACAGAGAAACAAGTCAGCCAAATATTTATAATACCATTAATACACATACCGAGCAGCCTTCAACATATGTCTGAGGAGACGAGGAATGATGTCGGCCTCTTGCGTTTTCTTCTCAAAATTCATGATGCGTTTGAGGTGGATATGGTATTTGGTCTTGTCACCTCCGATGACGTAGCTTTAGACCGGCAGTCGCGTTTAACTACTTATTTGTTGTTGTTGAATCATACAAAAGAAAAACAAAACCAAGGGAATGAATAAACCCGGGAGCACGATCAGAGGTTGGTTTTACTCTTTCTTCTCCACCGTTTTTTTGCCCGGGAACTTCTACGACAAGCAAGTCTCGTCGCTAATCTCCTTTAGTTACCAAAAGCGTTCTCCTTGGTTGGTCCATTACACGTAAACTGAATGGTAAAAAGGTAAAGACTGGAAAGATAAGCGTTGAGGGTCACCTACTGTTGTTGTTGAAACCCGGTCTTAGACTTCTACTGCTGCTGCTTGGTCAAAGATCATCACTATACCAAACAAAACAAAAACAAATTGACTTCTTTATGATTACGGAAAGTCCGGAAAAGCTCACACTGGTAGGGAGGATAATAGTTCTGCTGACAAGCGTTACCGGCGTGGAACCAAGTGGCGTGAGTCTTACGTCTCTTGCTCTAGGGAAAACACGTCATGAGGGCTAGACATTCATTTCTAAGATATACACATAAACGGAAAAAACACTGGATAATAATATTAGTCGTGCGGCAAAGTCGAGGTCCCGGCGGTTTCTGGGAACAAGCTGCAAGGTAGTCATTGTTGAGTAGTGGTAGAATAGGAAGGTACCAGAGAGCGGTCGGACTCCCACTAGCCGTTGAAGAACCATGAGGTCAGGTTCATGCTATACCTGTTCCACTATCCTGTAAAGTGGACAGTTCAGGGGTTCAGCTTCTTCCTCAACTTTCATTCATGGAGGGCCAGAGGAAAATAATAATAATAATAAGTAAGTATGTTAAAAGCGTCACTCGCTGCTACTTCAGTTGGGGAGACGGTAGTGCATGGGGTTCGTAGAACAGACAGCAAGGGACCTACGGGTGGGTCGGTAGCTTTGGAGGGTCGGACACCGATAAGTGTTTGCATTCCTATGGGACTGTTGATGGAGACGACTATGCTGTTAACAGTGGTTTGCCTAGTTCCAGCTTCCGTCACCGAGAGCACCAGCGTAAGCGTGTCGTCTGAAACTACTCAACTGTGCTAGGTAGTAACTTCTTTGTTAGAGTTATATAGCACGCGTCTAACCACCACAACTTGGGAAGGGCCTTGCACGACTACTGGCGTTATGCCACTTCGTACGTACCCAACTTCAAACATGACCAGCGTTAGAAGCTCAGCTCGAACTTCTTCTATAAAAGTTCAACCATGCACTTATATCATTTATTTAGAAAGAAAGCACTATTTCTGAGGAAGAACGTCTAGTAATCAGCACGAAGGGTTCGGGCTCCGATGCGGTTTTGGTATAGATCTGGTATGAAGTAGAGACGAAAGTTATAGTTGTCGGTTCCGAGTTTCGCACGTTAAGCCCTACGGTGACTTGTTGAAAACCTCCTTCGTGCCAAATAAATGTTCCAGAAGATACTGGGTAAATGACAACATAGTGACGATTGGTAGATACCTATCCTAAGACACAACTTCTGACCGTATAAGGCACGGGGTAACTAGGTTTGAGAATAGTTATTTTAGACCAAGTTCTTGTTTCTCCTGCTGCCCCAATAGGTGGGACTCAAAAGGCTCCTGTTGTACGAAGGCTACCGATGGTAACGTAAACATGTCTGACACCACTTAAAAAAAATAACGCTCACTAGTTCACTAGTACCAATGGTAAAGATTAAAAGAAGTCTAGCTTTTGTTGGAGCTACTCACCCATTGACCCCTCGTATAACTACAGGGGAAGTGGCGATGCCGAAAAAAAAAAAAAAAAAAAAAAAAAAAGCAACAGTCACAGGTTCGGTTCCAACGGTAGCCTATATTCTAGTTCGCGTCACTACATTAGTTCCATGTGAGATTTAGCCCGTTGGCGGAGAACGGAAGGGTTGGTGTGACAGTAAACCGCTTGTATGAGGAAAAACAACGAGCGAGCCATGCGAAGGAAGCGTATCAGTTACACATCAGCGAGACCTCTGAGTCACAACTTAGGTAGTCCACTCGGTGCCCTAACTTACCGGCTTTACATTACCAAGTAACGCACTTAAAATCCTTATAACTTTACGAGTGCCTAAGGGAGTAAGTGCTTGTGTAGGAATAAAAGCACCTTCCAAAGTTCCCGAAAAACCTCTGCAAAGTCCCAGACACTCCACACATGAACATCAACGCTTATTATCTACTTCAGTTACTGGCGTTGTCGACACGCTTCCTGACGCCCAACTTGACGGGGTTACTCTTCTGGCCGTTTTTAGGAAACGTAAAGGAATACGAGCGCTGGGCAGGTAACGCTTTGTTTGCTCTATGGTAAAAACTTCACAGCCTCCGGACCCATAGGACCGTATGATGTTTTAGCACGCAGTTAAAGCAGAAGAGGACGATAAACTTCTGTGGTTAATTGTTCTACTAGAAACTTCTGAGGAAATACTTCGACTACCTCCTATAGCCCTCACTTTGTCCATTTTTACAGCCATACACCCTCCAGGCGGGTCTTACCTAATATCTGCCGAGATTACGGAAGAAAACATTTCCGTGGTTGTGCAGCGGGTGAAAGAAACACAACTTCTTAATGGAAGCATGCAAGAACAAGAGCAAAACCCTTAACTCGATTGAGAGGGGCGAGTAATCCATCTCGAGATGTGAGACCTGTTATCGAAAGGAACGTTGTCCGATGGTTTGTAACGAGTCCTTTTAGCCGTTGTATTCGTCGTTCTTACCCTTTGTAGGCCGCTTACATAGGTAGTCGCGTCCATTACAGTTGAGGTACGAAGGGTCGCTACTATTAACCCGACTCATTAGCTGCGTATGTTATCACTTTATCCGCTATAGCGACCTGGCTCGCCCAAAGTAGACACTTCAACAGCTCAAAACGGTGTCCTTCTATCGGTTATTCATGTCATCGTACACGACAACCGAAGGCAGCATACCGGAAACGCTGTAAGGGCTAACAGTCCATCTGTCCGGTCCGCGAGAATAGTGGGGCTTTAACCCTATCAACCCAGAACAGTCTACTATCTTATTCCCCCGTGTGACAGCTTGGTTAACCATTAAAAAAGAAACTATTCTATAGGTAATCGAGTTCAGGTTTAATGTCCTCCTGTTTAAGTGGACTCATAGGGTGGTGGTTAGACGTCAGGTGTAGAGTGGTTTGTATGCTAATAATGGGAGGAATAGGCATTTTACCGCAAGGCCACACATAAAGTTCTTTAGGAAGTCTTAACCTAACGGGTAATTGAGGAAGTGCGTAAGGTGTCCTAGAGCGGCGGTCTCAAGGTTTGCAAGACCTCCGTACTCAAGAGGTAGGAGCAACTCAACCAAAGGCCCTCTACAGTGTTATAGTGTACAGGTAGGGTGGGGAACGCAACCTTCAAGTAGCTAGAAAGGGTTCTTCGAAGCCAATGACAGTATCCATCCGACACAGGCAGAAACACAGATGTACCTAATTAACCTCTACAGTTAGTCTTCCTAGCTACTCTTAGTTGCTTTAAGAGTGTTACCCTTCGAAATTCTTTCGTAGACAAACGAAAACTGGTTGCAATACTTAGTCGGTGAGGCGTTCGGGGGTAAGGAGGAGCAAAAGTTTACCTGGGGTCGCTCTTGGAGGCGGGAGAAAGTCGACCAGTACCTCTCTGAGTTTTTAACCGAACCTTAGGGGGGTACATCGTGGGCGGGCTATGAGGAAACCCTTAAGAAGTTGTATCTCAAGGAGTAGTGACAGAAGTAGTAGCCCTCGTAGGAGTTGTCAGCGTACTACCCTCGCACCAACACCAAGTTAAACACGACCACGTCCACCATCCAACTGAAGAAGTGGAAGTTCGTACCGAAGTCGTTAGACTTATAGAAGAAGATCTACTTATAGTCCGTTTAGTCCGACTTAACCTGAACCACCGCCGACACCTGGAGGCTATAACCCTAAAAGACCATACAGCAGGGTATATGATAAGCGTATAACTGGTTTGAGGAGTACTCTTCGGAAAGACGTTAGTCCTCATAACAGTTACACAGAAAAGTCTGGACCCTGGCATCCCGTGTTAAATGGCGTTTTTGGTGTCATTCCGTACGACTTCTTGCATTCGTATAAAGAAAGGTCAAATTGGGGAGATGGCCAGAATCGGTGTCCACTAGGCTCGTGGTGGCACAAAGTTACCACGGTATACTTTGTAAATAACTTGCTTTAAAATCGTGACGGTGTATAAAGAGGATGAATTGTTAGGTCGTTTTATAGAGATGAATAAAGTTGAAGCGAAGAAAGTGAAAGAAAATAAGTGAGAGAAAATGGAGAGAAAATGGAGTCATCGACCTTTACGGGGGCTTTTTTTGGCATCGACGGGGGCGATGGTCGTTTTGAGGTGGTCACCTCCGATGACGTAGCTTTAGACCGGCAGTCGCGTTTAACTGCTTATTTGTTGTTGTTGAATCATACAAAAGAAAAACAAAACCAAGGGAATGAATAAACCCGGGAGTACGATCAGAGGTTGGTTTTACTCTTTCTTCTCCACCGTTTTTTTGTCCGGGAACTTCTACGACAAGCAAGTCTCGTCGCTAATCTCCTTTAGTTACCAAAAGCGTTCTCCTTGGTTGGTCCATTACACGTAAACTGAATGGTAAAAAGGTAAAGACTGGAAAGATAAGCGTTGAGGGTCACCTACTGTTGCTGTTGAAACCCGGTCTTAGACTTCTACTGCTGCTGCTTGGTCAAAGATCATCACTATACCAAACAAAACAAAAACAAATTGACTTCTTTATGATTACGGAAAGTCCGGAAAAGCTCACACTGGTAGGGAGGATAATAGTTCTGCTGACAAGCGTTACCGGCGTGGAACCAAGTGGCGTGAGTCTTACGTCTCTTGCTCTAGGGAAAACACGTCATGAGGGCTAGACATTCATTATCACGAAGACAACGAGGAGGAGACACTGGAAGACGCAATGCCCAGTGCATCCACCCATTCCATCTCTGTCAAGCCGGCCTTCCCACACACAGATGTCAATACTCTCTCCACCCGTTTCAAAGCTGCCAATTTCATTCCCACTCTTTCAACTTATATTCATCACCTTGTTCCTCCTCCTGCCCTTCCTGTTCTTCCCAATCTCATCGATCAATTTGACCTTTACACGCGGGTCACAATTCTTCAACCTCCAAACACAATGGGCGGATTTCCAAAGTCTGTGGATCGAGTTCGCGCAACACCTTCAGTTCCAGCCAAGGGGAGATTTAAGGCGGTACCCGCACATTTTGATACCGTACTCATACACGCAGGGGATTCTAACAATAATCAACATACCAAAGGGACTTGCTTAGAAGGTGAGTAGTTGATTAATCTGCCCAGCATCACTCGTTAATCATTATATTTAATATGGTTGCCTCAGGACTTCGTGTTGCTCAGCTACGGGCAATTTTTTCACTTCCAGAGCACCTACAGCACCCTCATTTGCCCATCCAACTTGCATATATTGAATGGTTTACACCATTTCGCGCTCCACATGCCGATTCCGGCTTCTTTCCTCTTACTCGTGCTTCTCAAAACAATGGCCTTGTCGCTGAGATTATACCACTTGATCGCATTGTTTCCAGCTGTCATCTTATGCCTAGATATGGGACAAAGTATCATCCTGCCAAGTGGGACAGTGACACCGTGCTGGAGGAGTGCAATTCTTTCTTTTTGAACAAGTACATATCCATACAGACTTTCTTTGACCTTGAGCAGCATTTACATGTGTAGATAGCTGCATGTATAATAGATTAATCATACAAGATTTATAACATTCTCGATGATCATAATACTTTTTTTGTTAATGAGTATAGGATAACATGTTAAATTGTTAATCCATTATGTTTTCTTGTCAAGTCGTCGTAGTTCATATCAGGACTTTGCAGGGTTCACCATGAAATAATTTTTAAATGAAATGTATTGTTTGCTACGCTACTAGTACTAGCCACGGGACAGGATGAGCATCTTACAATAGAGCTTCCGCGTCCGTTTTTGCAGGGAGTCGATGACCAGAAGCTCTCTGGATAATTGAGCAGCGCGTTTTCGTGCCTTTTGTGGCGTCATAGTGTTGTGTACTTGTTGCGTAGTCGTTGTAGGGATTTTCGAGTCCTTTAGAATGTCAGACGAACTGAGGGTAGGTGCTGGCGGCGATGTGCTGGCTGCTTGTGGGAATGCGCAAGCTGTGGGTGAGGATGACGGCAATATATGGTCTAGCTGTTGCTAGAAATAAGTTAATATTCCATTTTCGTGGTTAAGAACCATTGTAACACACCTTTTCAACTTTTTTGATCATCTGACATCCCTCGAAGCTTGTAGCACTTGCCGCCTGCAGCACATCCGATATCTGTGAGAGGTCTTCATCAGAGAGGTCGGAGCGGCCTTCAAACATATCCCGAAATTCTTGAACCGCGGGTGGCAGGGTATATGTTTCCGAGAAGTAATGAGACATCTGAGACTCAGGTTGACTCTCGAATTCAGGCTGGGATTCCAAGGGGGCCAGTATCTGTAACTGACATCTTAATTAGTAGAGGACCAGTAACTCTGTCTCTGGAAGCAGAGAACATACCTCATGTTCATAGACCATCGAGCTTTCCACCTGAGATTCCGAGTCGGGATTGGAGAAAGCTTCCCACTGGCACTGGTCAGACTCGGACTCCGTTTCACCTGGAGTGCTGGGGTTGGAATCAGGGATGTAGCGTGAGCCATATTGTTGCCTTAGCAGGCGTCGCGACCTAACTGTGGATTTTTTGGGCATCTCAGCGGATTGAGCACAAAATTGGAGTCGAAAAACTTACCGGTCGTCAGGCTGACACCATCAATGGTTTAAACAAGTGTCAACAAAAAGGCAAAAAAGCGAACCTTGAAGGTGGTTCGAAAGACGAGGACAGGGAGAGACAGAGAAGGGTATGAACTCAAAGACAGAGAATTGATGTCAAGAGGAGGGACCAAAAAGACGAAAGGTGGTTGGAAAGACAAAGACAGGGAGAGATGCAGAATGGAGAATTCAAGTTGACGACAACAGACTCGGAAGTAGTACCTCAGATGACTAGGGACTCGGAGAACACATTATTGCACGATAGGTGTTCCGTGGTGGAATACCAAGGAACCATTGTCTCGGGTGCAATAACCATCTACATAGTGAAGGTAAATCATGCCAAATATTTGGTGATGACAACGACTGAAATTTAAATTATACCCCGTTCAGCTACTATTGAGGTTCATTGGTAGTCTCCTAGAACAGACCTAATGATAATGTGATGACAATTGTTCACTATTATATAGAGGCCTATGATGCATAAAGACCTACAGTATCCTACCAAGCCTAATT
Source organism: Phlegmacium glaucopus (assembly GCA_015039465.1). Lineage (NCBI taxonomy): Eukaryota > Fungi > Basidiomycota > Agaricomycetes > Agaricales > Cortinariaceae > Phlegmacium > Phlegmacium glaucopus. The sequence continues at coordinate 455,078 of MU130357.1, forward strand.
TAGGCTACATAGATCAAGCCTGACCTAATGGTACGGAACATTTTCCCTTAAACCTATAAAGACCTACAGCGTCCTACCAACCCTAATTTGGGCTACATAGATCAAGCCTGACCTAATGGTATGGAACAGTTTTCCTGATGAAGGAACTCGCTCTTCTACTTGGATCACCCTCACCTTCTGTTCCTTCCACTCTCTGCACCTATATGCAAAATGTCGGTTGCTCTGACGCAGACTGGGCATCAGACACTGTCGATTGCAAAAGTATCTCAGGTTATTCATTTTACTTTGAAGGCTCTCTCGTTTCTTGGTCTGTGGTTAAACAAAAATCAATTGCACTGTCGTCAACAGAGGCAGAGTATTATGCAATGACTCATGCATTCAAGGAGGCACTATGGCTCAAAGTATTTCTTGGTTTTCTCAAATTCCCAGTCCCTCGTCCTTTTCCTATCTTGTCTGACAACTAAGCTGCATGCTCTCTTTCAAATTCACCTGCCATTTCTGCCTGTTCAAAGCATATTGATATCCGACATCACTTTATTCGCTCTCATGTCTCTGATGGCTCGTTTTCCACCACTTGGATCCCTACAAACAATATGCCTGCCGACATTTTTACTAAACCACTACCTTTTCCATTATACAAACGTCATCGGGAAGTTCTTGGCCTTTCTATTCCTCCCAAATGATTATTTTTCTTCTTTTATTTTTCTACTTCTATGTCTCATTTCCTAACCGACCTGATGGGGGTGTGTTGACTTATAAGACACCTGGACAACATGTGAAAAGCTAGAAACGATGTAGGGCACAAGCAACAGTTTGTTTGAGAAAGTATGGTAACTGAGACATAACATCTTGCTGATTAAATACTTATGTAAATAAATAACAACTTTTTTCTCACACTTTCCGAGCTCCATACGACATTCAGAGGCATCGCAAAGGCATCGAGTTAGAATCTGTTTGATGTGTTGTGTAGATATACAAAATAGACTTACTATTTGATCTGCTTCTCTTTTTTTTGAAGGGTTGTTCGCAGGTTGAAGCTGGTTGAAACCTAGGCCTTCCTCGGTCAACCCTCGGTTGCGGTTGCTTGAACTTGCTTCGTCATCGTCGTCTCTTGTTCTTTTTTTTCATCTGCGTTCCAAGTTGGAGCATCCTCATGAGTCGATGTATGGGTAGCGCCAGCGCTTGTCCTAGTCAATACAATACAAGCAGCTAGGACGGGTTCGAGAGGTTTGAACTATGTAGGACCACGACCTCGGATTTTGTTTACAAAGCAACAGATTTGTAGTTTATAATACACAGTGGCAACTTTTTCAGTTCTGCTTCCCTTAGACTCCTTTAGAACTGTGCGCAATCGCATTCCTTCGTGCCCCAGAATTTCTGGAGATGAGGTTTTGAGAGAGTTATCCAAACCACCTTTCTATAGAAACACACACACAAGTACATCTCATGATATTGTATTCAATATTTCATTGACGAATTGATGTTACTCAATCACTGGGCATTTGGGCCCTCAGTCCGAGTTAAATTCCATGAATAGAGATGGTTGGAAAGAAAGGGAAAAGCAGGTATAGTAGTAATACTACTAGGATGTACCATTCAGTTGAATCTCAACGCTCGTCGATGGTGGAACACAGTAGGATCAGAATTTATGAAATCAATCTGCTCTTGGCGGTAATTGTCTGGAATAAGCGTTGTGTTTTCACCATTCAACTGCAACAGGACCTAATTATTGAAAATGAAAATACGCTGGTTTAAGAAAATATTACAGCACACAAGTCAAAGGAAAAACAAACCTGGTTTTTAGGAGTGTATTGAGACCAGTTAGGACCTTTAACGCAACAATGTCAAGGAACGAATTACAACTGGTGGGGTATATAAAGTGACAGCTTACGAGGATTTCCATGACCATCGTTAGGATCAAGACTCGTCGCGAAAGATATCCAATAATCAATCATGATGCTGCTAAGGTGAAGGGCAGAGGCTGATGTGTCTGAAGGCGCGCCGTAAACGAAGAGAACCTCGGATCCATGTGATACTGTTATCAAAGCATCGGCATATATCGACGGGCAATAGAAACGATAAATTGGACAAACCTCCAACAGATGGGTCACCGTTGGGCTGTGGCTGCGTGAAGAGATAACCAAAGGTCTTCACTCCAGCTTGGCTTGCAGCTTGGATCCAGCTTCTTCGCTGCGACTGAAAGCTCAGATCACCCATCTTGTTTGAACTATAGTCAATAAAAGTGAAAGATAAATAAGATACAACACCGAACTCAACTAGAGCAGCTGATCGCTTGTAGCCGGAGGCTAGCCCAAAGGTGTTATTCCCAGTGTTGAAGGGAGATCCTAGGGCTGGGATATCGGGATATAAGTCGAGTAATTTATCTGCCGTGGCCTGAAGAACATCCGGATTAACGAGTGGCGGCGAGTAACTCGTGATAATGGAATCACGAATGTCTTCCGTCGACGTCAGAGTTCGGGAGGTGAATATCGTCCCTGAAACACAGGAGGAGAATTAGTTAAACTTTTTATGCTTTAACTCCGTGATAAAAAAAACAAACCTTCATCCAAATTTGTACCAGCAATGAAGGGGATACGAGCAAAGTGTCCTGCATTGATGAGCTTTGAAGCAATATCGGGGAAAAGACCGCCGGGACCGTCAATAGTAGGATCAAACCCGAACAATTCTGGAGCTTCTGCGAGAGATTGACCAAGTCCAGTAAAAATTTCAGTCGTATTTGCTTTCCTCAAACAATCAAAAGTATTCCCAGATTTAGCCAATGTGGCGCATGAAGCAACACCAGAGACGAAGTTCTGCCAGTCAATCTCTCGACGTGCCGCGTTGAACTCCAATGCTGTTGCTGCAGAACCTGACTCAAAGATCTTTAGAATATAGGGTGAATTGTAAATCTTTTTCTCTAGAACTGAGTGATGGCTTACAGCTGCTCTAGCCAATTTTTCAATCGGAGAATTCAAGAAGAGCACAGCCGTCATGATTGCACCAGCACTTTCTCCAAATGCTGTGACCTATATCTCATGAGCGCTCTAGCACAGAGGAGGATAGTTCGCCGCTAAATTACCTTTTTCTTGTCACCGCCAAAACTTTCAATATTCGCTTGGACCCATTCCAGCGCTGCTAATTGATCCTTAAGGGCCAGGTTGAGGGCTCCTCGGTTATCAGCTAAGATGCCAGAATGAGCGACAGAAATACATAGATGTATCGTCAAACAATACCTTCTTGACCTTGAGGGAAGCCTAATGGTCCCAGACGGTAGTTGAAATTGACATAGATGAGAGGCGTTCCCTGAAGATATGGTCAAAGTTCCGCAGTGACAGGATCATTTCATGGATCATACCCGAGCCACACTCTGAGCCACGATAGCACTGGCATTGAATACCGAGGAAACACCAGCGTCGAAACCGCCACCATAGCTATTTCAAGAATTACACAACATGGGCAATGCATCCAAAAAAAGGTTTTTTTCACATACGTCCAAAATAACTATGGGGGGCGCCAGATGATTTTTATAAAGTCGTGTTACTGGGAGTCTATATGTTGACTTACCACCGGAAGTTTTGCATTTGACTTCAACCCTGAAGGTCTATAGACGTTAATGGTCAAACAGTCCTCCGAGAACGATGCAGACGGTGTGTTCTATGAACAATAAGACTCGCAGTAAACAGGAAGGGAGCATAAATGGCCTTACTCCTTGCAGGCATCCCTTGCCGAAATTGCTTGCGTCGAAAGTTTTCCCATCAAGCTTTGTTTTGAGAACGGGTGGTCTCAAGCGTAAATTACCCAGGGGAGGTTCGGCAAAAGGGATTCCTGTAAGTAAAAAAACTACCTTGAGCTTCGCGATACGTAGGAAGTTTTTGAATTTCATACCACCAAAGAAATCCAACTTGAGTCCTGTTATGTCTCTTCCAGTCAATGTAGTACCCGCAATCTTGACTTGGGGAGCAGCAGCAGCATGGGGAGCAGCAGCATGAGCTACGGCTAGAAGGCCTAGCACGTAAGGAAGACTGAGAAACATGTCAACTCCGAGGTGGGGTACAAAATTTGGAACCTTGGTAGGTGGCTGGCAGCAATTCTTATAGATCTTTGAATATTTCTCTCTTGCTGACGATGAGTATATTATCTCCATACTATGGGCACGCGTGGCGGCCTTCAACATGTCAGCGGATACAATTTCGTGACTGAAAGATCTCCATATTTGTCGGTAATTGGTTCGGAAAATCCCATGAGAGATTTATGAGAGACGAAATGCATCCGATTTTCAGGGGGTTGAATTCCTCCAAATAACTGCTGCAGACTACTGCACAGTGCAACATGCCTCACAAGCCCGGAACTATAAAAAAACGTTAGTATAACTAGGTATAACTCTGTATGACTCTGAAGATAAATATGATGGCAGATGATGGCCCAGGCGGGATACTGCGGCGGGAGAAGTCCCGTACCAATGTGCGACTTGTCCATAGGTAGTACCGGCAAATAAGAACACCCGGAGTATCACAGACTCAAGAGGGCCTGGCAAGTGACACATCAATGACGAACCGCTTGTGCTGTGACTACTGGGTGTAATCGAGCCCCTCTTAACCCATACTTCGCTATGGGTTATGAAATGGGTTTGAAGAGTCATGCTAAAAATAGAACGTAAAATTGCAAAAAATATATAATCACTGTAGCGTATTCATGGCAAATAACATCTAATGCACTTACACTAGCGAGTGAAAAGTCTGTTAACACTGAGTCCGTCATATTATGAGGTCCTTCGAGACGAATTTTTCTGTTGAACGATTCAGGAATTGCCTGAGTAATAGGATCATTTACGTGGGCGCAGCTAGTAAGTAGTCAGCTAATTTGACGACTATTGGCAGTGGCTCGCGAGATGAGCGGCTGCTTTTAGGAGCCTGTCCAAGTAGACTCCAAGAATAGAATGAAGGTTTCTTATAAATAAGACCTTTAGACCGTGGGAATCTTACATAATCATATTTCTTGTTTGAAGTATCGTTTCGACCGACCCAAGCGACGGTTTCCAATCACGCGTCACCAGCGTAGGTAAGCTGTGACGGTCCCAAAGCCGCTCACGCTGCTCACTCCCATCCGGACGCACTCTGGCACCAGCTCGGCTCGCGCTCACGCTCTCGACTCTCTGCTGCTGATCTCAGCCTGTCACTGTCCATGCACACGCGATGCGACGTAAAGCCCGAAAGCAAGCTGGATCAGGATCATCCCTGGATGATCCAGGGATGTAACCTGGAACCGAACAAAAAAGCAACCGAACAGCCTCAACGACAAAGCTCAGATGCGATGGGACAAAACATCATGATTGGGACAGGGAGAGAAGACCATCTCGCACCTCTGTAAGTTGAATGACTTGGATTGGGATTGACTACTTATCCATGATTAGAGCACTCAAAAAAAAATAGCTTCGCAATTGCAATGCCACTCACGCAAGAGCAAACTGATGGTGTCGATCCTCGGTTAAGTAGGAGGATGCCAAGAGTTCTCCCTCCTCGATCAAGGTCCCAATGTATGTCATCAAAGCTAGTGAAGAGGATTGTGGTTGGTAAAGGACAAGAGGGGACCTCGAGAGCGGTGGTGAGTTCAAACTGTTCAATGTGATAAAGTTATATATTGCCTGCCACTTATCGTACACGAGGCAAACATTCTCACCAATCTCTCGAAGATGAAGCCTTTGTTAATTTTGAGTGTGTTACATACACCTGCCAAGGTATGTTCTTGCTATTATACGTACATGTACTGGCTCGTGGCACTAATGCCCAGTTGCAGCTGTGAGCCGAATACCACAAGTTGAACCCAATTCAAGAATTGACCCAAGCCCCCATCACGTCCGTCTGACCGACCCTACCCGGAACGGGCATTCTGCCAAGTTGCCAAAGCCAGAGCGTTAATTGTTTGCCCATCAAAATATGAAGTCGTCGCAAAGCCCGAAAATGACAGTTCTTAGCCTACCGTCCATGTTTTCTTGCAGAAGAGTGACAGTTTATTAAGGGGAGAAGACAGTTTTCTTGATGATTTTGGGCTGCTGCAAAGGTGGAACCGTAGTTCTTGCCTCCGTTCTGGTTCAGCAAGCTGGTTCAGTCAGGTAATGAATGTGAATGCCTATCACCGCTAGTATTCACTCATAGTTCCTTGCTTCCTCGTCTCAAGGAAGAACCACCATCGTCGCCCAAGGTCTTCATGCTGGCGATATTGCTGGCATTTCCCCTGACCATGAGTCCCTCCTCAGCCCCACCCTCACCCCCAATCATTTGTCACCGCTCTCCCATCTCAAATGAACCATCGTCATCCAAGGTCCCCACGCTAGCGATATCACTGGCCTTTCCCCTTCCCCTGACCATGAGTCCTTCCTCAGCCCCAGGACTTTCCCCACCCCCGATCACTTGTCACCTCAAATTCCTACCTTCCACCAACTGACCTGACTGGTTCTCTACCTGGCGCCAGTGCCCAGTGCCAAAGCTCCAAGGCTGTTCCTAGATGCTCATCGAGTCATCTGCCATTGATGGTCACAAACCTGCCAGAGGTCCCTGCGTTCATCTGGGACTGCCTCATCTGGGACTGCCTCAGCAACAGCCAGTCCACCAACAGCTTCCTAGTGTGAGTTCAACATTGTTGCGCAATATATTCATTATTATAATAGCCAAATAGAATAATTTGTCATGTGAAACATGTATGAAAACACACCCAGGAGGCGCATTGTCTTTCATCTTTCCCTATTCACCTCTCTCTCTCTGCCCAACATCACATGCCTACCCGACTTCACATCTCTCCACTGGACTCACCTGCGTTTGCAGGTATTCCCAGTTCTATGAAAATTGACAGAAGAGGAGAGATTGAGGACAACGACATTGCTGTGGACATGGAGGACGAGCAGGGCACTGTTCCAGACCTCGCAGAAGAGGATTTGGTTGGGGTTGATGACGAGGAAACACTTGTTGGCTTGCCATCGCAATGGTCTGACACGATTACAGGGGCCTCGAAAGTGGTATCAGAGCGTACTGAGAAAGGTTATCAGCGGTAAGTCCCAACCTTCACTGGCTTTCTTGGCCTTTCTGTTTTGATATTGATACACTGATACTGATCTCCCTCCTCTGTAGCCTTGTGGATGCATGCACGTCCTTCCTGGTTGTAAAGAAGTTAATCAAGGCAAAGGAAGAATTCTTATGCAAGAGTCCGCCTCAAGATTCTGCACGATTCATTATTGCTTGGATAATGAACGAGTGGGTTCAATCTCCATACCTATATGCTCAAGAGCTGAGACTAACAACTTCCAAAGATGCGACAGTTGCAATCTCGACGGGAGCGACAAGAGCTCATCTACAATCCGGAGCGGCTATACGCATGCCCAGAAGATGCGTGCTGCCATGACCTATGCATTCGGGCGGCTTTATGGTTGTGGCAGCCGGTCTTGGCAGATGGATGAATCCCGGGGGGTAATGGTTGGAAACCCATCCATTTCTACTGAGGTTTCTGACTACATGCTTGCTTTACACCGCCGTAAGGTAAGGACCTTAGGCTTGACTTTTCCAGCTCTTTTTTTTTGACCGTCTGACTTTGGTTTTACCGGCACCTTAGGTTCAGGGAGGTGAAACCTCCACCAGTGCTCGTGCGATGACCCCAGTGAGTAAGCACAAGGTTTCCGCCTGTCCTTCACCTTCTGACGCAGTGGTTAGGGAATGATGGAGAAGCTCTATGACTTCAACCATCAAGCTGAGCTTTGGGAGGTCGGAAAATGTGCACCAAACAGTCGGAATGCTGGTTCATGGGGAGGGCCATTCCACCGCCGGCTGGTTCAGGCTGTTTATACGATCTCGTACCTGTGCTTGCTTCGCATCGATGAGGTCCTCAAGATTCGCAGGGAACATATTAAATTGGAGGAGGATGGCAAGGTCACTCTGACACTGCCCTTCCGTAAAACGCATCAGTTTGGAGGTGAGTATTTTACTTGAACTATACAAATAACCACTCTGACCTGTCATCTTGTCATAACTGTACTAGACATCAAGCCATTTGTCCTGTACCCTCTCAGTCCAGAAGAAACCTATCTATGCCCTGTTCGTGCCTTGGCTGACTGGATACATGCCTCGAAGATCACCTCTGGCTTTCTGTTTCGTCAGCTGGCTGCCGGTAGACCAGCTGAGAGAGATAGTGCAGTGGTACGTTCATCGCTTCTTCTGTCCTCTTTTAAATTATACCTCATATTTTATATTTTTTTGAGACATCTGCCCAGTTTCTGGAGATGTTTCGTCGCAACCTTGCTGAGCTTGAGGTTGACTTTACCCCTTATGGAACACACTCCTTTCGACGAGGGGGATGTCAGTACCTAGCATCGGTTCGACGCTGGCTTCTTCGAAGGATCTGTGAGTGGGGTGGCTGGAGTACAGATTTCTCCAACATGACGATCGTAAAGTATCTGATCTCCTGGAGCGATGACCCGACAGAATCCCGGGATGAATTCTTCAACCCAAAACGTGTTGCTACAGTGAGGTGCCCCCACTGTGGAAGGTCTTGTAGTTGCTCGTAGTAGATTACATTAGATTAACATGAACAGAACAAAAATGCAAATGAAGCTGATATTAAAAAGTGTGTAATTGGTGTGTAAGGTAATTTAGAACTTGTTGAATTGAATAGCGAGCAAATGACTACTGTAATTGGCATGAATGACGAATGACTGCCTGACTGCTGGCTGCCCTATGTCAAGCCCTGTAATTTTCGATACATCCTTGCTATGTCGGCCGGCTTACACATGACATGCACTTTCCCATTCTTCTTGTAGACGAATGTGGATGCAAAGTGATCGCCATATTCTTCCTTCGCCTGCTCAGTAAGTTGATCATTCTCTTCTACTCGCAGAGTTTTGAGCCGGGTGATGATTGCTGTGTAATTCATTCTAGTTCCTGTCGAATCACTGAACTCCTTCCAGAAGTCAGCCTCAGAGCCTTCACGCCATCGTTGGACAATGTACTGTAGTATTCATACATAGGGTCAATCAGAAAAGAAAAGTAGACTGGTGTTATAATGACGAACCTTCCACTCAGAGTGACGTGATTTCAACACGTTCCACTGCCTTGACTTCCAAGGTCCATCAACTTTTGAGCTTGCGTAAACAAATGGCCAATACACGATGGCGATGGGGATGTCCTTGATGTGCAAGGCTGACTGTCCATCCCAGTCTGTTGACGTGTCGTCCCACATCCGGTTGAGTCGAGGCAGATCATCAGCAAACGTTGGCGCAGGTGGAAATGGCACATCGTCTGGAGTGAATGTGAGAGCGGTGCTGTTTCCAAGTGTAAGGGTGCGTGCTTCAGGCAAGGAGGTCGTCATGGCTTCACTGGCTTGGGACTCCTCTTGAACATTCTCAGGTGGTTCTAATTCCGATGTTGTGCTGGTAGCTGAATATCGAGGAGGGGTTGAGGTGCTTGCGAGGAGAATGGGTAGAAGATGTTGGTACGGTCCCTTGATGATGGCCTTTATCTCGTCGAAACCGCTGTTGATGGTGTCATTGAGCGCGGATGTGTTCTGTTAAGTTAAGAGACAAGTTGAAGTTGTAAGCTGCTGCTGCCAAGAAATACCGGTACTCACTACATGTTGACCAGCTGCTTGGGCTCGATACGCATCACGGGCTGGCTTGTCCATGTGGGGGAATCTTTTCAATATGTTGTCCGCCTGGTGGGTTCCTTAATGGTTAGTAAATGGAAGAGATCTGTGGTGTCGTGCGCTTACTTACCCAATCGAGGTCACCCTTGCCATTGATGACTTGCAATGCAGCGAGTTGTGCGGCCTGCGTTGGGAGCATCGCTATCGCTAGTGCACAGGGCACAGCCTGTTGTTGTTGACCGGGAAAGAGATTCTCAGCGAGGGACACGGACAGCTTCTTGGACGTCCTCTTGCTGCCAATTCGGGGACCTCTGTGCATGCGACGAGCTCCAGGAAGGATGCTATCATATATATAAAAGAAAGTGGTGAGTGAGAAGGGGGAAAAAAAGAGGCGATAGAAGGCCTGTATGCACCGATCCCATGCAGCCTGATTCCGACTAAACTTGCGCAGCTCATTCTTGAGGGCTTTCTTGTTGCCAGAGTAGTGTAGGCCAAATCCGCGGCACCAGTCTTTGAGGGTCGTCTTGTCCTGCTTGTTTCTAGGCAGAAAATCAAATCAGCTGAAGTAAGTGGGTGGCTCGTCAGGATAACAACAAAAATGGAGGGACGCACATGTCCAGGAGCCAGGTCTCCATCTTGCCATCCACAACATGTGGGAATGGCATTGGCTCCTCCTTGATGTCTACATCCATGGGATCGTCACCGTCGCAGCACGACAAGTCCATCGTTGTTGTTGGCTGTTTGCAAATGACGAGGCAGAAGCAGGTGCAGCAGATCGAGAGTATCGCCAGAAAACCGAGGGCAGTAATGAAGCCCAGGTGAAGGTGACGAGCTTGAGGAGCCTGAGCGACGTCGAGAGAGCTGTCAGTGTCGGTGCTGGCCTGGATCGGAGGGGTTGTGGTAGTCTTGGCCTCGATCCCGATCACACTCAGCGCCGTCGATGCGCCGTCGAAGCGCCATGTTCCGTCCTGCTCTGGCAGTGATCTAATTGAAAGGCGACGGGGGGGCATCAGCAAGCCGAACAGAGCCGACGGCAGGGGCAAAAGGGCCCAAATCGGGCCAAGGCCCGTCCCCGGAACCGAACTACGGTTCTGCCGAGGCCTGAGCCAGTTCCTCACTGGGTGACATGGGTGACGCGGCAGCCCCCGCATCCCACGTGACTCGGCCAACCGTCAAGATCTCGACAGAAGTTGTTTCACGTTCGCATCAACCACTATGGGCAAGAGAAAACGAGGCAATAAACTGTCTAACTACATGGCTCGCCTTACATGTTGACGATCTTCACTGTCGCTGCCTCAGAGCGCGCAAAGACTGCGGAACTTCCAATCCACGAGGCAGTAAATGAAATCGATGATTTCCTGGATCTTCCAACACTTCAAGGCAGTTTCTGGGAGGAAAGCAGCGCTGGATCGCATCTTCTTCTTGATGAACATATTGAGCACCTCCGTTCAGCATTTGCGACAAGATGCCGAGAACCAGCGGCTCCCCGTTCATGCGGTGCAGCAGATCGTTTTTGCTGTTTCTGAGGCACTTGAAGGCTTGCACAAAGCTAAAATAATGCATGGACGTATGTTTCTTATCATGATTCATCCTGATGTTATCGCTAACACTCTCAGAGATTAAAGCGGAAAACATACTTTTCGCAACGAGGACCAAAATTGAAGACATTAAGCCCGTCCTCGACTCAGAACCACCAACCACTTTGAAGGTTAAGAGTTACACCACTATATTGTCACAGCCTCTGAGACACGGGTTTGAATGGAATGACAGCCATAAAATTGTTGTTGACTGGCTGCTCTACCTCGACAACTTGGGACATGGTAACCCATTAACTCCACCTACACATCATGCCCTTATCTGGTTGTTCAACTCTCCATCAGTAACCCACATCTTGGTATACAGTTGTCCCTACCATCCTGTTATCGAGCTGCCTAACCTCAAGCACTTGGACATAGACCGCTATGCGTCTTTTACATCCGAGGCCTGACACACCGCCCCCCTTGATCCCCCAAAACTAGTCTCTCTCGATGTGTCGAAAGTGATCAGGTCAACAGTGAAGAGATTGCTCAACGAGAGGCGGGCTGATGGACTCCCCATGTTTGATTTATCATCTCTTCAATCGTTGAATATCTGCGTGACGCATGGACCAGCGGATGAAGGACATTTAAAGCAGATTTTACACTCAACTTCTGAATTGGAACGCTTGTATTTTATAGGTATTTTTATAACTCCTTTCATGCACTCCTTGGATCAATAATTGCCTTGTTAGTTTTACCAGAAGCGCTGATTCAAGACAGCTTCGCTTAGGCGCTCGTGATTTCATTGTCTACTCTACGTTCACTGACAATAGAATGGGACATCGGTGACCGTGACGATGAGAGCGCGGTTTCCGATAAATTTCCTGGATTAATCAACGCATTACATTCCCTGGCTTATCATCCAAACTGTATCAACGAATTCACTCTCATCTCGTGGGCACTTTGGTCTCACACCTTCGCTAACCGAGATTGGGAAAAGGTCGACCACGTTCTAACAGATCGATCCGCCCTTCCACAGTTGGAAAAACTCAGTATCAAGTTTTGGACTTATCTTGATGCTGCCGATGAGTTGGGGGAAGAGACATTACTATCTCTACTGACGGACTTTAGGGTGACAAAAGTCACAAAACTTTTGCGACTTTCCTCTGCCAGTAGCGACTGTCTCGATTTCCAATTTACCATCGAAACTTGAACTTGCAACTACTTGAAACCACGTTTGGTTGATGAACACGGTGATAACGGTCTTGGCGTCGACTAACTATGTTCGGGAACCCACACCCACACTTGGTTTACGGATTCCCTCGTTCTGATCAAAATTGGGAAATTTGAAGATAGGCGAGACGGAATTGGTGACTGGCTGCTCTTAAAGAAAGAAAAGATAATTTCGAACAAAACTATAATTCAAGGCTCAGGAACGCGATTCAAAGCCAGGCAGTTTTCGCGCACAGACTATCTTTACTCGATCATGAAAACATTCATCACTGCACTGAAGGGTACGAAGTTATTTACTTTACAAATGAAAACCACGAACACTATAGCCAGCTATCGGTGACCGCATAACCTAGCTTGAACGCTATTGAGGTGATATAATTCAGGAATGGACACAAGGACAGGTAGACGGAGTGCCGAGATGATTTAATCAAGCGCTATACCTTACTATACGAGTACGTATTGCAGTCTGATCATCATCATTTGTGATCGTTAGTCGTTCAAATTTGCTCGACATATCTGTATGGATCATCGACTGTTACTGCAGGGGAAGAATGCAGGAGGAAGAACGTACTGCGACCCGAATCACCCGATATATAATCCATTGAGTATAGCCCAGTTTCCCAATGTTGTGTGAATTTATAATATAGGATATTAAACACGTAAGCTGCATGTTATAACAGTCCCTGGCGTTGTAATTGCCGCATCAAACCTGTTTATTGTGTCAGTGTACAGTGGTACAACGACAATGGCTTATCGAAACGTTTCCCATCGATATCGGTCTGAGTTTACGTGCATCCCTCTAGAACAAAATCTTGTTTATAAGTATTTTATAACTGGCCTTTCAATTTCCGGGCATGTGATACTCGCTAGCTTATTCACAGGAATAGACAGTCTCATCTGAACCTCTGGTTATCGTTTGCGAACGGAACTACGGCGTTGCAAGTCTAGTATATAGACTCCAGTTTAGGGCTGAATTTGAGTACAGGTCCGAGTCGGTAATAGGCGCCGGATCCTGGATCTAGGCGCTACTCGATAACTTGCTCAATACCTATTTGTTACATGCTCGATAATTCCTCATTCAGGCCACTTTGAGTGTGTTCGCATCCTAATCGGGTATATCTTTGTTGTACCTCAAGTGATGTCAATAAGTAACTTAAAAGGGTAATTATCTGAGTTGTTCATGCAAACCTATGCAAACACGCTTTGAGTTGGCTTTGACTGACCTGCCCAAACAATGGCAAACATTTACATTAAAGGAATTCAACTCTGAAAGACTCGGACTCGGAGGTGAGTCTGTTTCTGGATCTATACTTATTGTTTTCCAACCCTTTTGGCTTTACGACAACGGATTGGGTTCAATGGATTGCTATAGAAATATTATTCTTCTTTTTTTTTATTAGGAATACAAGCCATTTTGGATTGATTGCTGTCATCACTTGACACAACATAATTTAGGTTACGTGCTGTTAAGCGACCAATCCAATGATTAATCACACCATAGTTTCCTTTCTAGGTAACTATGGGTTTGTATAGCATTAACCTATTTCCATTAAAGGTAATAATGAGAATTGGATTGGAATCGATTGCTCGATTTCCAGTTGATCTCCTGGGCTGTTATATAAGGGAGGATGCTTTCAAGAATATTTCCTCGTTATCCCGCCCTCTCCAGCTCTTTTGAAATTCCTTACAAACGGTCAAATCACATTCAGCGCCATGGTTCTCCAAGCAAACTTCGCAAAGCGCACCGACGCAGAGAACACCCCGCCTCCTACTTATCCAAAAGGCCTTGCTAGTCGCATCCAGAGCTCTATCCATGAGACCTCTCACCGCCGCCGTGCACGCAACAATGGCGCATCTCATACATCCAAATACGCCATTGAACAAGCCAAAAGACGGAACACGAGCAAATCGAAGATTGCTGCCCGCGAAGTTCGCTTCAGTGGCTTCACTCTCACTCCAGTCCCGACTCCTTCAGACGTCGAAATGGACGATGCTACGCGTGCTTCAACCTCACATCTCCCGGCCGCTATCTGCGTTCCTATGAGTTTCCCTAGAACACTTGGACGGCCTGAGTTTCGGGAAGTGTCGCCAGAAGCTCTGCAAGCCATTGATCCCTCACTAGTTGATACGGATATCAACCACATACGCGAAACTCTCGAAGAACTTGGACCTGAGTAAGTCTACTTTGTTCATGCAATACTATTCCTATTTGCTAACCTACCTTTCCTAGTCTCATAGCGTCCGTGACATCCGTCAGAGCCCACCCTCACAAAGACAGGCTTCCAAAAGAACTCGAGATTGTCATTAACGACATGACTGCCATTCCCCCAACCCACATGCTCGCTGTCTTTGGCAAGCAGTCCAAAGCCAATCAACCACGTAAAGTCACCCTCTACCCAGTCCACAGCCTCGTCTTCGCGTCTCAATGCGCGAGCCTCCCTAAATTCCCTACGGCTCTACCTGTTGCTTTCCCTGAAGACGGAGAAGAAACCCGAAAGGTGACTGTACCCGTATGGCCTGTATGTATACCATCTCCGGCCACATATCCCCACCTTTCAACATATCTATACAACAAAAGCACCGATTTCTTCATCAGAACCGTGTTGTCTCGTCCACCTCCACCTACATTTGGCCAAGATCCGTCACAAATCCCCCTTTTCGCTAAAGAGCTTGCGGAGACTTTCACCGTCCAGACGTTGGTCAAACAAACGTTGTTGGTCTTTGGAGTATGGCAAAATGTCTGCGCGTTAGGTATCTTTGATGATAACCTGTGGGAAACTTTGGACAACCTGTGGGAGCTCCTTCTCACCAGTATTGCCATTGCGACCGGAAACCCTTCAGCTTTGACTACTCCATCACCACAGCCATCAACTGAGGAGCAAGTGTCAACATCAACACCAGCCTGATCGTAACCGCATCCTCCTAGTGCATTTATTCCTTCAATCGCGCCATTTTTCGTTCCGTTTGCATCTGCCATCATTTTGCTATCGGTTACTATCATTATCTGCTCATTTGCTATCATCGCCATTGTTGTCGCACTACAATAATACTGTTACATCATAACTCAAAATTGGATCCATGTGTATTACTACCTATGAGCCTGCATTCATTTTCAATATGCATTTATGAATAAAAAAATTCTTGAACAATGTCTTGCAATTGTGTGTATGCGAGTCAATTTTTTGAAAATAATTTTAAATTTGACGCCTTGAGCTAACCTCAGGCTTGAGCATGACTTGACTCGGACGTTTGAAGTTTGTGAAGTTTATCTTCAACGTTTAATACTATGTACTTATTATTACGGTTCAGGATCAAACCATTCTTGATTTCGATCATGACACTCAAGCTCTATGAGTGGAGTGCAAGTTTAGGTTAACGTTTCTAAATTTCTAGTGTCCGAGTCGCCTGTACGTTCAATTGAACGATCCCCAATTTTTTTATATTAATTGATTAATTAATTAATTAGTCATCATGAGATTCATACACTGTACGGAAACGTCGACCTTCATCATGCCGTGCTCTCGATCGGCTTGAATTCATGAATTTTTTCACCCTCGCAACCGACAAACTGTCAGGCCTGTCAAGATTAGCCTGAGCTGTAGGTATGTATGTACCTGGTCGCACCCCGTCATCATTAAACCAAGGGTCTTAAGACGTAGTCAGATACAGTTGATTGATCAACATTGACTTGAACATATGACAGTTCTGCTGCTGTCTTAACATCCAACGCCGCTGAGAGCGCTGACCGCGGGAACGGAAGCGGAATCAGAGATACAGGTGCATGACTGGGTTGCAGATCACCTATTTGTGGCCAAAAAATCTCGAGGATTTGTCGCTGATTGATGACATGAGATGGAATCAAAAGACAATCAGGGAAGAGGTGGGGGGAAAGAAACCCTTATGCGCAGTCGATTGATTCATGGAGATGAGATGAGATTTCCGCCTATGTATAAATTATGATTGGTCGCTTGATAGATATATATATAAAATTAAGTAGCGCAGCGACGGAGACAGGGAAATTTTTATTGCTCTGCATGCAGGCTAATCAATGACCTCGATGATTAACGTGAATTTTCCCTTGTTTCGGTTGTGAGTAGGTACAGGGAGGAGTCATCAAGACTAAGTGAGGAATCCTTGGTTAGTTAATATTAGTTTCGTATAGTGGTTAGTAATTAGTAGTAATAAAAGTAATCAGAATAGTTGAGTTTACTGGTAGAGAAAAAGACCAGGAATTTTTGAAAAAGAAAGAAAAGGACGCACGGACGGATATTTAGATATTTAGATAGATCGATAAAAAAAGAGGACACAAATCAAAATTAAGACAGTGACCCGGTAAAGTAAGGTGACTAATTTTTGAACGAGTAAATGGGGAAACATGACGAAATCATAAACCAAAGAAATTAATGTCGTGGATGTGGAGTGATCACTGTCTTGCGGCGCGTATACGAATCCGACGCGCTTCAGCCGAAACGTTCCAAGCCGTCTGCAAAGCGTGAACAATACGCTGGTCATTAGCACCGATGGCGAGGTGATTCTTCCATATGCCTTGATTATGCCTAAACATCCTATCAAACCTATCATCGCGATTACGGGATAGGATGAGCGACATCGCAGCTGCATTGGGGAATTCTTCAACCACGTTGACGGGTAGGAGGCTCCATGCGAGGAGATTGAGTTCGGTTTCAAGTTTCATACCGAATAGCAAGAGTAGAGGAAGTGATCCTACATGTGGAACAGTGATGAAAAAGACGGGGAGAGTGACCACGAGGACTTGTGAATCTCCCACTGTGTCGGTGTGAGGTACGGGTGCTAAGGCGTCTGGAGAGGCTGGTAGGAGATTGAGGTCGAAGCGAAAGCCTTGCGCAAACAGAGTGGCGTCAATGGGGAGCATTAAAGGTGGTGAAGCAGGGTTATGATCTGTTGAAGTGACTGCTAAAACGTGGGTGGGCATGCGGGCATCGCGATAGACTTGCATATTAAATGTGGGACCGACAGCGTCAGGACTTGCTGGAGCTGTTGGGTGAAGATTGAAGTGACGACAAAGGGCACTGTTAAAAGACCAGTCAATATCTAATCGTTGTTTCTGGAGAAAGTAAAGGCATCACTGAAGAGGGCTTTCAGTTGTTAAGTAAGATGTGCTTTGCATGGTAGTCCAATGTGGTCGTTGTGTCTATTGCAATGCAGCGAGTAAAAGAGTGGGTTGGATGTGGGTCGTATACAGATCTTGAGGACGTTGGGACGCGTAGATAGCGACCCTTTTAAAGGAGAGTGAAGAGTGAAAAGAGTGTAAGTAGATAATGGAAAAACAGCAGTCGAGATGGCTGAGACCAAATTTAAATGGGCTTGTGTACGTACCTTAAGGGTCTTTTAATATCGGGTCGCCTCGATGGGAGGACCCCTGAAAACTCTCTCAGATTTTCTTCGTTTCCACGTTTTCTGACCTCGGTTTCTGTCTCCAAGTTGGGGTCCTGGGGGTAGAGCTTGACCTTTTTTGCACACACACAATGGTATATCACCGAAGTGCCGTAATCAAATCGTTGGTCAAATGGGAATAAATTAGCCACGAGTCTGACTCGGGCTGCAAAAAAATACGGTTATGCAGACATCCCACTGTTTCAAGTATTCATTATTGCAAGGCTCCCATGAAAAAGTGCTGTTGTGAGGCAGCAACACCCGGCAATCAAGATCTAATCAGCAACAGGTACCGATTGGGTACCGATATCTCGCGCAAAACGGTGCAA
The DNA here is from genome assembly GCA_015039465.1 of Phlegmacium glaucopus. NCBI lineage: Eukaryota > Fungi > Basidiomycota > Agaricomycetes > Agaricales > Cortinariaceae > Phlegmacium > Phlegmacium glaucopus. The sequence goes on from MU130357.1 coordinate 473,190, forward strand.
AACCCGGTGGAACGGCGCTTTATCGATTAAGGTTCATGAAAACCTTGTATGTAAAAAAATATACTCTTATTCGGCAGAGAGAGCGCCCAACTTATCATCCTAAGTAGCAACGCTACTTGAAGTGCAACAGCCTAAGTTTGTTGTAAATATCGTTACCGTCACGGTGACATGGAAACGCTGCGGCGGGAAGGAGATCTCAAAGCTGAAACGAGGCGCTTGGGTATATTATTGAACTGAAAAATTTGAAATACATTTGGTCGATGGTGTTGGTATTAAGGCGGGCCACGATGCAGGTCCAGTAGTAACAAAGGAGATTTCCGCCGAATAAGTCACTTAAAATTAGACGACGCGCCGTAGGATGCGCGACATTCATTGGGAAAACAGCAGAGCAGAGCAAGGGGCGTGGTCTGGCACGCGTTCTGAAGAATGCAAGAGCCGGACGAGCGCCACAATATATTTACTCCGGATGCTGTATGGGTCGGCCTTGTACCCGAATTCTCCAATTCGAGCAGTACCAGTATGTACGTTACCTTGTACTACTTGTGTATCATCGTCACGGTTCTCTCATCCCTCAGGGCCCTTCAGGTATTTTTTTCTTCGCCTTGGCCACACCGTGACTGACTCACTTCCTGACAACGATTTTTAGCGCTCCCTGATTTTTTTTTCTTGAACCTTTTAGCACTAGGCGTTTTTAGGCCGATCGCCTAGTCTGGAACCGCTCTGTCACGCGAAATATTCGTCGCCAAATCTGTATTTCCCCGTTAGTAAATTCTACTCTAAGTTATTAGTGCCAGTAGTGGTAGTTTTTACTACATTTAGAAAATGAAATCCTTATCTTTCCGTGTTTCAAATTCAAAATTCGTAAGTCAGTTGGCATAAAGGTATCAGGGTTTTCAAATGATCAAGGTTAGTCTCCACTTTGGTCCCGCTTTGGCCCCGCTTTTATCATGTGGTCAAAAAAAAAAAAAGGCAAAAGTAGTCACCATACCGGTACATTCCAGCAGTTGGTACCCGTGCCATGACATGAGCTAAGTTGACCCATCCAGGTCGTCACCGTCACTTTTTTCACTAAAGACCCTTCCTGATGGGCCCGGATTAACAGCAATAAAACCATTTTTAATGAAAAAAAAATACGCCACGGGCAGATGTTTGGACGTGTGCGTGCATTCGAGGGCTAGCAATGTGCCCACTTGCCACGGCTTTTTGTTTTTGCCCCAGTTGGCCGAGTCCCGTATGCACCTGACGCCAGTGGTCATCATAGGTTCCCGTGCACTGCCGGTACTGCACCCCTTATTATTGCCTGATTTTTGCTCGATTGGCGCAGTAGCAGTTGTAGCCGTCGTACTACTAGCCTACATAATAATAAAATACTTAGTACTTACAAGTTCTCGCAAAGCTTGGGCAAAACAGGCCAGAGACGAGCATAAAACTTGAAGCCCCCTTTCACCGGATCTGATAATTATGCAACTCCGGCGGGTCCGAAGAGGGCGTTGCCCTCACCTACCTAGTGGTACCCACTTCTGTGAGCTCGGAGCAGAAATATGTCTAGTGACTCCTGATTACGATTCACGGATTATTTTTAGGTTGCCAGCGAAACAGCCAATTTCAAACAGCCACCGTTCAAGAAGGAGGCAAAAAAAAAACTATCTCTTCATGCCAAGTCGATTGCCAGCACATGACAGCAGACGGAGACAAAAAAAGGGCATCCGACGGGTTCAACTTGAAGCGTGACTGGAGTACTACTTGTCCATCATCATCAGTTGCGTTAACAAAAAGTGGCTACTGCAAGGCGTGTCCAGTGTAATCTTTCAAGGCCCTGAATTATTCCAAACCGTTCCCAAAATATGGGGCTGCACCTCCCTTCCTGGGCCTTAGACTCAGAGTTTGATTCTTGCCTTCCCACATACCACACTGCCTCAGCCGTTCTCAATATCTCGGGACGTCCTTGCCTTATTCTAATCGACGTCCGTTGACCTTCTGAGCCAGCCAGCCTCCCACGGTGACCGTCATAATTTTTTTTAGGGGATCATGATGAATTTAATATATGTACAGGACGAAGGCGGGGATGGGGGAACTTGCGCGCACGGAAATTTTTTCACGGTTATGGCGGTGGATGTATGTACAGTGCGTATCATCTATGTTCACTGCGCTCGCTTACCCCCGAGGAATATTTTTATCGGACAAGCTATCCTGCAATCATGAGTGGAGACATTCAAAACATGATGATGTCAAAGGACTTACGGGAGGATTGATTAACCTATATGCAAAGTAGCCTAGTAGGTCGCTTGTCCGCAAGTCTCCGATTGTCAATGGCCCCATCCAGAATAATGGAATGCCTAACTTGCCTTAGTATACTAGTAGTAAGGGCTTGGGCAATTAAGGTGGAAGTGAGGATTTTTTTTTGTAAACTTCTTCCCTCAGGTTGTGTGCTCCAAGCACGGATCTTCGGTGGGGCCTAATTCTGAAAGTCTATATTCGGAATTTCAGGCAACCGGTTGCGTTTACTATCATAACATGAGTCCGCTAAAATTTTACGGAATTAAAATGTGACTGAACTTAAATCTGATCCCTCAATCATCTGTCTTCCTGTCCTTCTAAAAAAACCACCCATACTTGATACGATTAACAGCACTTGATCTTCGATTACCACCGTTTGGGGGTAACCAGCGATCGATTGTTTCGTTCAGCGTTACGGTCAACAAACGGTCCAATACAAACATATGTTAACATTAGGAAGGAAACGTAATTTGTAAATTGTAACGCATGTCGGCAGAAATGAGACGGTCGGTAGGTCAGACGAGTTGGATTCTCTGCATGCTTGGTGTTTGATTCCTTCTGTCTCTAGGAATTCTTTTTCAAGGTCGCAAGACCTAAAATATCGAGGAGGGCCGTAACTTCTTGAGGTTGGCGCACGAAATTTTACCGTCCATAATCAATTCAGTCAACGCCTTTGCAGTCCCTGGTGCGTTCGAAATTCCCTGGATAAGAGTGAGCGCCAATTTGTCAAGCCGCTCAGAGGTGATCTCACATACCCAACAGGTATGACCCGTAGCAACGAACAAACCTTTGGCAATTTGGTCTGCCTCCCCTATGATGGGCCCGCCTCCTGAACTTACAGAAGGAAGATAACATGCTTGCCGTTTTTCTACGGTACCCTCTCGCAGCTCTTGCGATATACTGGACACATGGGCGTAAATTAATTCACAGGAGGGTTGGTCAACTACCACGTCATCCACTGTGTTAGGAAGGGGCCAGTCGTCGCCGGGACCGCAAGCATAGACCTCGTTATCTGGGCGAGCGTATATTTCCGGCGAGGAAGCCTCAGATGGACCAGGAGAAGGATCGCTGATTTCCGTGAAAAGAACGTACGGAGAGATAGTGACGCCTTCTCTGGGTCTTATCGTAATGCTATGAGCTCTGGTGGCAGATAGGGGAAGTTGATGAACTATGGTGGGAGACCAAGCTCCTGCAGCAACGACGACATGAGTGGCAGGCATCATTTCCTTCCTCGTCGTCGTCCCATGGTCTTGATGCATGACGTATTCGATCCCTGTAACTTGGCCGTCCAAGTTCTGTACGATGGAAACGGCTTTGCCCTGGATGAAATTTACGCCGTTGCCTTTGGCAAGTTCGAACATGCTTGTGGTGAACAAGTATGGATGGACTTGGCCTGTGTCACCATCCCTGGCCATTGGCGAGTAGGAATCGGTCAATTCCTCCTTCACCCATAGAAGGTCTTCGGGCAAATTCGTTACCTTTCTTGACTTGCGGGATTTACCAATTGGTTTAACGCTGGTAGAGAGGCCAAGCGTTTTAGCAAGATTCTTAGTTGCTCCGATTCCTTCGTTCTCAGGTGCCGAGTCGAAGACGACTGCTTCACCTCTGCCTTCCCAACTTCCACATCCAACATAACGCCATCCCCAACGGTCCTTTCCGTTATGTTCCTCTGCGAGCTTAACATGCTCTTCAAATGAAAGATCGACTAATTCCTTTGGATATGCCCATCTTGCGACCAGGCCTCCCGCTTTCCCTGAAGCCCCGTGAGCCGGACCGTGCCGAGAAGCCTCGATAAGGGTTATTGTGGTTGTTGAAGACGAATATGAAGGGTGACGAGTCAGGTAGTATGCCGTTGTGCAGCCTATAATTCCACCTCCAATAATAACAATTTCACGAGTCATTTTTCATGGGAGTATAGCAATGATAAAATGGGCGGGCCGGCGTTTCCTAAATTGTCATCAGTACTTACAAAGTTCATCAACGCTTATACTGTAGACCATCTCCTTGTCTCTTCATTACTGGCCAGATTGTTTGAAATATCTCAATTGAACAGTATGTTCTAACTGCTAATTAAATTTTGCAACTTTTTTGAGCCTGTAGCCTATAGGCTTGCTTTTGTGACGTGTGATGCGAAGACTCGGACTTGGTCTATCATTATATGATGGAAAGGTTCTCAAGATTCAGAACAACCATATCGGATGGCGATTAACCTCCCCCCGATACCCAACTTTGATATTTCATGGCTTCCAACGCGGAAGGATGGAGATCCTTTCTTCATTTCAGTAACTTTCACCCAAACCCAATATAAAAGCTATCTGAGGGTCTTAAAAAGGGGCCTCCGAGTCGAATGCATCTCACACTAGACTCTTCTCTGTAACGCCAACAGTTATCCCCAGTTTAACAACTTATCACGGTCTCTGTGAGCCCTTGATTTGCCAGCACATTCGGTATGCACTCTGTTGGAGATTTGTATTCGAGACGATCTAATTCATATTTTGCTTTAGATTTGTTCCGACCCCTATCCCTCACAAATGTCACGCCAAGATGGCTTTCAACTCCTCAGGACTCCCTCTACCGAAGAGGCAGAACCCCAGTCGGACTTCCTACAAGACCATGAGGGTTCAGCTTCCAAAGTGGATAATCTTTATCCCGAGTTTTGTTATCCAGGTGGTGCAGGGGACGTCGCCTTTTCGACCACGCTGTTCACCACGTTGTATGAAGAGGAAGAATTTCGTGAAGCTCATTATTTGAGCGGAGGATTCTCAAAGTCCGCTTCTGGATCTGAGAATTCTTGCGAGGAAAGCGGCGCATTGATACGACCTACTATCTATTATGTCCTGCGGTTGTTTGATTCTATTCGGGGTTTTCATCAGGTCAGTTCTTTTTTTTTTATAGATCACGATGGTCCCTATCTGATGCGGCTTTGATGGCTTAGGGTTATCTCGACTTATCAGGTCGCCATCCTGAGGTAAGTTGTATCTTACTATAACGTGTCATCAATTTATTCGGTGATACAGAGATATTACGAGCTACAAAGCCAGTGGAACAGATTTCTCTCCAATTTCTTGAATCTCGAGACAGAAGTTCGAACATGTGAAGAGCTCAATTCTCTAGGTACAGCCGTCATCTTAATGGGTAGTTTTTTTTTGTTCAACAAAATACACAGGAATACCGAACAGATATTTTGTTGTTTTTAATCCGGACCGATGGAGACGTTTTCAAATCAAATGGCGTTTACCTGAACCAACGTCTTATTCTCAACTTTTGCAATGCACCCGTGCGCTCCTTTCCTAATGCTTCGATAGTGTTATTGACGAACCTGCTGTAGAGAGAGTACTTCGCGACATGAGGCGACGTCCCGTTCCTAGATTCCAAGTTCTTCGGCTCACAGACCTGCCCGTTGAAGTGCTTGATAAAGTCGTTGGCCTAGTCTCAATCGCACAAGCGAAAATGTTATCATCTACATGTCATTTGTTGAACAATATTGGCCAAAGTTATATCTTTCGAGTCAGTTTCTAGCTACTTTATTCATTTTTTGATGATTAAATTCTTACTGCCGGATTTTTTACTTCCAACTTCTAGAGCTGGTTGGCGAAGCTCCGCATTCCACCACACGTTATCCCTTTCAATGCTGAATACTCGACCATCGAATTATCCCTCTCGGCCGAATATTCCCGTAAAGACCTGCTCAAGAACGCCGAATTCCTGATGAAAACCCCTCGCGTCAGCCGGCGCATCCAAAATCTAGTCCTAGCCGACGAATGGTGGGTGCACCGGCGAGCACACCCGAACGAAAACAACCCATTCATCCTCGGTATGGATTTCTACAAATCCGCTCATCAAATCTTCGCCTCTGTCCTACGTTGCACTTCAAAACTCACCACACTGGTCTTACGTAATCTAGAATTAGGACCTGAATTCACTCGGCGGATTTCTGATACGCCTACCTTACACACCCTTGATCTCCACTTATGTCGTATCCCGCGTATGGTGCGCAAACGCCTTGTACTGGAGTCCCTCCCGCTGTTGTTGCAGATTACGAATCTGCATATCTTCATGGATTCGGGTTTTCAAGAGACGCATAGTCAGTGGTATGCCCTCCTTCTCTGTCCTCGCATCCGGACATTGTCCGTCGTCCAATTTGGAGCTGGAACTTTTCCGGCACTTGATACTTCGTTCTGGAATAAATGTCAGCTTGCGGTGATTGAACGATTATCCTTGGATAATATCGATTACCGGGATTTGGAGGAACTTACCAAATGGTTCTTCGTAAGAGGCGGTGGTAATATTGGTACAGACACCACCAGCACTACCACCGCCACTATTAACGGCAGTAAAACGACAAGTCCACTCCTTCTGACCCATTTCAAACTGCACATGCAATGGGGAATCCCCGATTCCGACATATTATCTCTCCTCCTCGCCCTTCGACGCGCACCTCTCGAAGTACTCGTTCTAGAAGGTCTCGCCGAGGCTGAGTTTGTTGTAATCGAATGCATCGCATCCCAGTACCCCGACCTATCAGCTTTAACCCTCGTAAGACGCCAAAATCCAAACCAACATCAGAACAAACTAGTTGTTTGGCCTCATGCTTCTTGGGAGTATGCTTCGTGTCTTCGAGGGTTTAAAGGATTACGACATTTCTGTTGGAATTTTCTTACTGTCTATTGGGATGCTACGCCTAGGCTTTTACTTACTTTTGAGGAAGGCTTTTCGTCGGGGTCGGAGAAGACGACTATGGTGACGACTATGTTCAGTGAAGAGAAGAACTGCGACCCAAGCGATGACCTCCCGTACTTCCTCGACAGTCACTGGATGGCCTTACCTTTTGCAGCTTACTGTCCCACACTACACACATTCTCGTTGATGGACCATAGTGTCGACATGGAATGCCTTATCACACGAAGCTCAAGAACGGGCAGGATCACCTTAACACCAAAGTATATCCCTGTCCATTCCTTCGATTCTTGGAATACTCAGCAGTGGAATACGTCTTCCTTTCATTGGCCTATTCTTTTGCCGATAATGGCTAGATGACCGAGTTACCCAATTGGTCGCTTGCCTAGGTTTCATTTAGTCATTTAGGTTGTCGAGAGAGTATGAATATTTGATTCTTTGAAAATTTTTTTGGGCGTGTGGTGTATTAGTCCAGAGCTTTGCTGCTGTTGTACTTTGCGACCTCACTGATCTTATGGTTTTATACGATATATAGGCAATAATTTTATTTCAAACTGCTCCAAGGGTTCGTTCTCTCTTGCTTCATTTTTACGGTGGAAATGATAGAAAACTGGTATCGGATCTCTTCCCGGGCCAGTTCTATGAAAGATTTCAATTAAACAGTCCATATGGATATTAATAAAGGAGCAACAAGCTGGACTCACCGTAATGAATTTGGTGACCTTCTTGAGTACTTTTCTAGAATTATTATTATTATTGCCTTTGCGTGTGCCTTTCGGTTTGAGAGCCAATAACGCGACGTTGAGTATCGTGTCGACACTTCGTCGCGATCGGTCGCGCATGAACATATCTTGGAGGATGTCCTCTGTACTATTCATGGGCTGTATTGCGGGAAAGGATTTAGTGATTATCCAAAACTCCCAGGTGCGACGCAAGGTGCTCACAGGTAGCTCTGAAGTCCAAATATGATCTGTATTCGTGAAGTAAGTGGAGTGTCGGAAGGGGTATCGGTAGTGCGACATTTTGTTCCTTGGAAGGTACGGATGTGAGATTTGTGATACTTGAATGTAGACGAGGAGATGAAATGGGGGTCCATAACTGCACGAGATATGCTGTATATAACTGGAATGCCTCCCATTAAGTTAGTAGCTTGAATAATGCATATATCCCTTCCGAATCCTAGGTCAATAGATAGGCATATGACCTTGAAATTGGAAGCAATCAAACATCCAAGCTCTCGTGCAATTTTCAGTTTTAGTGACTCCCCGGCTTCTTAAAGCTAACGTCATTGGTGTTAGGCCCAGATAAGACGTATGATCGCATGAATGAGCTAGAACGAGGCTAGAGACTCTAGAAGGAGACTGAGGTCATTCAACGAGCTCGAGCAAACGTCAAGAAGGCAATCAAGGTCGCACCTTGCTGTTTTCATTTTGTTGCTTTGATCATGAACTCAAATTGGAGTTTCGATTGTTGAAACCTTTGGTTGTTGGGGTTGCCTTGGATTCTGAGGAGCGTTGTTAATGGAACGTTTGGTTTTTGTCATAATGTTTTCAATGATACGTACGACCACTTGGTCGCGGTGAAAGAGGAGCTTGTGATCCGGAGACGAGGCACCGTCACGCACGTGACAGGCGCTTGCTTTGACTTGGGCCATCTAACGCCAAGAATGCATAAATCAAAGAAACCCACGAAGCGTCCCTTGAAGCCATCGACATCTAAGAAACAACTGCACAAGCAGTTGTTTGAGGCTTTGGAACGAGATGTTATGGATTATGTGGGTCCCATGTTCTACAATACATTCGACCACAATTACCTACTCATTCAGGACTAATAATCCTTTCATTAAAGATACCGCCAGACGACCTGAAAGCCTTTTCTGATCTTCCAATCTCTCAGCTGACCAAGAAAGGTCAGTCAAAAATTTCGCTTGCGAAATCTGGCTGTCATTTTGAGAATGTTTTGTTAGGGTTGAAAAAAGCGTCTTTTGTCGATATGACGGAGATTCAAGTCCAGAGTATACCTATATCTCTCAAAGGGAAAGATGTGCTAGGCGCAGCTCGCACGGGAAGTGGTAAAACCTTGGCCTTCTTGGTTCCTGTCCTCGATATCCTCTACCGTCGACGGTGGAGTGCTGCTGATGGGTTGGGTGCATTGATAATTTCCCCTACACGAGAACTCGTGCGTTGTTGAATCATTCTTTTTGGGTCCTCGATTATATCTCTACCCGTAGGCCGTTCAAATTTTCGACGTGCTTCGGTCAATTGGCGGTTATCATTCTTTTTCAGCTGGACTTGTCATTGGCGGAAAGAATTTAAAAGACGAGAGCGATCGGTTATCTCGGATGAATATCCTCGTTGCTACACCAGGTCGATTGCTTCAGCATATGGATCAGACGGTCGGATTTGATGCAAATAATTTGCAAGTGTTGGGTAAATATACCGTGTTCTCTCTCTCCCATCTTAGACTAAATATTTGCCAGTTCTAGACGAAGCGGATCGAATACTTGACATGGGTTTTCAGCGGACCCTCTCTGCTCTTTTGAACCACCTTCCTAAATCTCGTCAAACCCTTCTCTTCTCAGCGACGCAAACAAAGTCCGTGTCAGACCTCGCCCGCCTCAGTCTAAAAGACCCTGCGCAAATCGGTATTGAAGTCTCAGGTCCCTCTCAATCATTCCTACCACCACAACTTGAGCAACATTACCTTCTAGTCGAGCTTGACAAAAAACTTGACGTTCTCTGGAGTTTCATCAAAACCCACCTACAATCGAAGATCATCGTCTTCATGTCAAGCTGCAACCAAGTTCGCTTCGTGTTTGAGACGTTCTGCAAGATGCATCCAGGAGTGTCCCTTCTCCAGTTGCAGGGAAAGCAGAAACAATCAGCAAGATTAACGATGTTTCAAAAATTCACGACTACTTCTCATGCAGTCCTTTTCGCCACGGATATTGCTGCCAGAGGCCTAGATTTTCCTTCGGTGGACTGGGTTATCCAATTGGACGCTCCTGAGGATGCCGACACGTATATCCATCGTGTTGGAAGAACGGCGCGGTATGAGAGCAAGGGGAAAGGCCTTTTATTCCTGTTACCTAGTGAAGAGGAAGGGATGAAGGCGGCTCTACAAACAAAGCGTATCGAAGTGTCGAAAATCAAAAATAGGCCAAGCAAAACTCAGAATATCCAAAATCAACTTCAAAATCTCTGCTTCCAAGATCCAGAGATCAAGTACCTCGGCCAAAGGGTACCGCTCTCGTGTTTTTTCTCCCCTCTTCTAATGTTGCTTACATCCGTTCTCGTTCTCAGGCATTTGTGTCGTACATGCGATCTGTCTATCTGCACAAGGATAAATCCGTATTCAAAATCGAACAACTCCCAGTCGATCTATTCGCGGAATCACTTGGTCTTCCCGGTACTCCTAAGATCAAATTTCTTAGCAAAGAGATCGTCAAACAGAGGAAGAATGCATCTAGGGCTGTTGAGCCGGTGGAGTCTGAAACAGATGCAGAGGAAGACGACGGTCGGGCTAGTTCGTCTTCAAGTGACGAAGATGAAGAAAATCCAAATCCCTCAAAGGTATGTCTCTTACTCGGAATCTATTTTACAACGTTGACCACTCTTTTCAGCAACCTGGCGCTGTACGAACAAAATACGATCGCATGTTTGAGAGGAAGAATCAAAATGTGCTTTCATCACATTATTCCAAACTCATAGAACATGACCCAGCCTCAAATGACGACGACTCCGATGACGAATTCATTACACTGAAACGCGCAGACCACGACTTACCCGAAAGTGAACTGCTTCCTCTCGATTCATCTGATCTCTCCAAACGTAAACTCAAGCTTGGGAAGGCGAAGCACGCCATTGCCAAAAATGGACTTGCTAAGAAGTTGGTTTTCGACGACGCTGGCAAGCCACATGAGATTTATGAGATGGCGGACCCAGATGCTTGGTATAACGCCAGGGGCGGTCTATTAGGAGTGAAGAAGGAAGGCCAGTTGTTCGCACAGGAAGAGGGCTTGAAGATGCGGGTTGCTGACGTGACAGACAAGCAAGAGGCGAGAGATAAAAAAAGAGATAAGAAGAGGAAAAGGAAAGAAAAGGAGAAAGTGGTGCGTTGGATTCAATTTTTTTCTTTTTGTAGTTTACTCACTGTTTCTTTTCTCGTATGCCGTAGACGACGGTGCAGTCGGGCACTACCTTTCAAGCTCCATCCGACAGTGATGGCTATATCTCACCCGATTTCGACCTGCCAACGGACGAGGAGGAAGAGATGGCGGCCCCTCCATCCAAAAAGACCAAGTCTGGCTCAGTCTCCAGTACACCCCTGATTAAGTCTACCCAAAACAATGCCCTCGACGAAGAGGAGGAACTTGCTCTTCGTTTGCTTGGCAGAAGTTGATAATGTAGGAGGATTAACATGAAAATTTTTTCACCCCCGAGTAACCATTGGCAAGGAAAAGAGAGGGCTAGCTTTCGTCTATTGCAATCTTCTTTTGGTTGAAATATATTGCCTATCCTTGACTCTCCTAGTTCTATTGGGGAGTTGATGTTTCGGGATCCTTCGCTGAAAGTCCTGGTTCAATCACTGGCAACTCGTCTTTGAATCTCACCGAACATCTTATCTCTCTCCGAGATACTCTTCGGCGACCTAATACGCATTTTTGACTCAGACAGGGAAAGGAGAAGGAGTCTTACCCCTTGTATCAATGACTAGAACCAAGATATTCCATCCCTCACACTGAGTCACTGTAACGTGACTGATTTGTTCAAAAATCAGCATGCGCGTTACGGCGATTTAAACTCAGACGTCACGTAGCCATTAATTAATTAATATCACGTGATAAACCTCTGTAGTGCCTCTTCCTCGAAGACATTGACTGATCATTGACTATAGATCTTCTGATGCATTTTGCGCCAACATTTTGGCGCATAGAAACATAAATAACTTACGACCTCTGAATATCGACCATGCCGCATGCTGCTACCTTTGCACCTGCGGAACTCACCATATCTTATCCACAACCCCCTGACGACTTTGACCACCATGAGGCCCTCGAGAGTAAGGAAAGGACAAGTACGTACTACCTCTACGTTCCTGTCAATGTCTCGGAAGCTCACGAGAGAGATTTAGAGCATGAGCGTAGACTGCTACAAAGACTTGGTTTCTCTTTCTTCCTTTTCGGCCTCATTAATAACGGTGAATTATTCACAAATACAAATTTTAGAAAATTTCTGACGTGCATATGCAGTTCTCTATGTCATTATTCTGTCAGCTGCACTAGATCTTGTACCTCCTTCTACACCCAAGGGGATCATCGCGTTCTGCAACATTACACCTGCACTTGTAGCAAAAGTTGGCGCGCCAATCTTTTTGAAAGGCAGGATAAGATATACCAAACGCTTAAATGGGTGTTGTGTGTTGAGTGTTTTTGGAATGATCGTTAGTCAACGCTCCATGTGCTCGAGAATAGAGCGAACTCACCGTACTTTGTCCGCCTAGGTTGTTGCCATTTTCGATAACCTGTACATGCGATTGCTTGGCATTTGTCTGGCCTCTTTTTCTTCAGGTTCATATTCAACATTCAGTTATTACTACGCGCTGCTGACTTTTGGATTTAGGCTTAGGAGAATTAACGTTCCTCCAACTTTCAACAACATATTCTCCTCCATCAGTCGCTGGTCACAGTGTTGGGTGAGGCCTTCTTTGTCCCCTACGCGAACCAAACCTCTTACTCTACACTCTATTAAAGATACTTTGCCTCAGGTACAGGCGCCGCAGGACTTGTGGGAGCCCTTCTTTGGTGGGAGATGCGTAGTCTTGGAGTACGCGTTGGGGTGGGGTTATCATCAGTACGTCCCTCATCACCTTCTTGTCGTGTTCCATCATTCACGCCTTAGGTTAACTATAGGTCCTGCCTCTGGTTATCCCGTTAACCTACTTCTTCCTCCTTCCTCGTAGTTCTGCGTTCCTTTACCCCCTTCCTCGTTCTGCTTATGAAGATATCTTAACCCCCGCTGTACCTACAACTTCACTTCCATATACGCCATTAGCTACTTCGGAAGATGAAGCAGGAGAGGAGGAAGGCAGTCTTCCATCCGGGCCAAAAAGAGGCGTATCTCTATCTGCCAGCGACAAGTGGCGCATTGCTCGGCCGCTTTTCATGAGATACATGTTGCCTCTCTGTAAGTTGTACCCCTTTAGATATCATGGAGAACCAGTTGACTAATAATACATCATGTTAGTTTGTGTTTATACGGTAAATTACCTACCTCACTTTCCTCCTTGATTCTCGCTCAATGGTTGCTTGACGTAGTTTGAGTATACGATTAACCAGGTTTGTTTTCTCCCAATCCACATTCAATCTCTTCTGGGCTCATCGATTTACCTCCAAAATTGTATACAGGGTATCGGACCAACCCTTATCTATCCTGTTCCCTCTACCGAAGGCCACTGGCTTCTAAGCAAAATCATTCATAGCATACGTGACTATTATCCACTATGGCAGGTACGCCAGATCTCATCCCCACACGTCCAAAACAATGAAACCAATTAGGGCAAAAAAAGTTGATATACCAAACCACCGTCTTTCTGTCTCGATCATCTATATCCCTTGGAATTCCAGCACTCCCAGCGCGGCTAATACCCCTGCCTGCGATCATCCAATCTATCATTTTCTTAGCCTTGATGTATGAATCTGCCATCGGGTTTTTCGGTGACGAATCAGAGAGCCTGAGCATCTTTTTGGTGTTCACGCTCATTAGTCTTGAGGGTCTTTGTGGAGGGTCAGCATAGTACGTTTTTCATTATATTCATTCTTCAGAAAGTCCGTTTGATGATGATGATACGATCCTTTCCACAGCGTGAACGTCTTTTACCGTGTCAACCAAGAACCTCCAGATCCGAATACTAACCATGATATCGAAAAGACCCGACAAGAACGTGAATTCAAGATCGGGTCTCTTGGATTCGCTGATTCCGCTGGGATCCTGCTCGCTTCGATCCTGGCTGTCCCAACGGAGATTGAGCTATGTAAAGCTCAGCTTAGACGAGGCAAGATGCTTTGCAAAGGTTTATAATTCTATGCTGTCAATAACTTCTTAGTGTATTAAATTTTAAGGGCTGGTCCCTTTATGGTGTACGCAGTGTATTTCCTTTCTTATTTCTTGCCGGAACCTTGAGCGGAAGCATCGACGATGAGTGGCAACGCTCGAACTTGTCTACTTTCTCCGGTCGGATATGGTACAGGTGCTGGACATGATCCACAACAGAATATGTAGTATATTTGATGTTTCGGATAGAGGGGATATCAGCAATGGCAAATTTGATAAATTCATCAAAGCTCGGAAAGCATCGTGAGCTACACTCTGCAAACAGTTCAATCAACTATCATCCTTTTTAAAATACAAACACACACCAGCTGATCAGTGCATAAATGCTTCAAGTCCCGGATGATATTATTTTCTGCAATCCCGACTGAAGTCCAGAGAAATAAATATCTCTATGGGGGTGCTTGCTTGATAGACCCACTGCAAGGTTAGCTGTACAACGAAGCTTTGCAGTGAGTTTTGAATCTCCGCCATGATGCCTTTAAAAAAACTACAACGGATGGGCACGAGACTAGATTCGAATAAATTCTATCTACTTCGGTGCTATTCTACTGGGGCTGAGCGAAGTGCTAAACCTTGAACTGGACTTGAAGCTTGAAGTCCGGTTCAGCCAAATTCTGAACTTTGGACTGGCTTTCGGTCCAGTTCTCAAAAGTCCGGTTGGAACTTTGGTTCTGAACTGGACATTGGCAAGCTCTCTGTCACCTACTGCTCCATTCTACAATGTCTGCCAAGAAATTGAGGCTAATGTGCCTTGTCTGGCCCGACGTCAAGCCCAGTGAACACATTGTCGATGTCAAAATCGACAACGAGACTATTGCTGCTCTCAAGGAATTGATCAAAGACAAGCATGCCCATAGCCTCGCTCATGTCGATGCCCGCGATCTCACCCTTTGGAAGTGCTCCATTTCCGACGATTCCAATTTAAAGGAAACCTTAGACGCTATTCATTTCGATGATACCCATCCTTCTGTTCATCTTCTAGGACCTCTCACTTCCGAGCTTTGCGAGCATTTCCCGACTGTTCCACCCCCTAGAACCATCCACATCCTTGTTGAGCTACCCGCGCTTAGTGAGTGTGGTACCAGTATCCCTTTTTCAGCGACTGAAGCATGAATGTTGCCGCAGAAAATGAGGTCCTTCCTCTCTCGTTGCCTGACCTACTCAAGGAACGTCAGCAGTTCAACGCCAAACTTCCTGAGATGTCCCCCCTTCAACTTTGGGAATTACTACAAATTTTCCAAGATTCAGGAAACTGATACTCAGAAAATCATATGGAGTCGACCCCCGACTGCCGACGCAACAATTCCCGTCACATTATTTCATCCCATCTTCCGTCAGTTCGTTGATGATTGCAAGAACCACCAGCCAAGTGACGGGGACAACAAACTGGTTCGGGAATTGATGGCGGCGATGTCTGGGTTCTTTATACATGAAGATGCTCGAGCAGCAAAACTTCGATATATTCTGCAAGAAAATGGAATACATGTCACCACATCTACAATCACCTCCAAGGGCCATCACTTCCGGACTGATGGCGCCATTGAGTTCTGCAATTGTCATATTTCGATTTTCAAGGCTGAAGGAGAGATCGGCACCGGAGGCGCCGAGCCTTATGCTCAGGCGATTTTGTATTACGCCCATTCTGCCTGGGAGAAGTCGGAAAAACATCCCACCTTCAACTTTCCGTGTTTGATCATCACCGTTTCGGTCTGACCTTCTTATCCTTCCTTGCTTTACATTTCTAACGTGATGTTCTCAGGGCCCCACATTAGCTTTTCTGGTGCTGTTTGGAGGACTCGACCCCATTTCCAAGTTCTTACTCCCGCCATCCCTCTGTTCTGTCATGACACTGACACGGATACGCGTGGATCTCTTGCTCGCCATTTGGGTGCCTTCAAGAAAGCTATTCGGTCACTGGAAGAATGCTACGAGGCGGCACTGACAAACCCCACACTTCTCAAAAACTTGAACCCACAATTTCCAGATCCATGCACGTACCTCTCCCCCGCGACCAAAACCTCAGTGAACTTCAAGTACCTCTGCCAAATTGATGAAAAGAGGCAGCTTTTCATTGGCGAGGACCGACAATGGGGAGAGGATTTGCATCAAATTCGTACGTCGGTACTCACGAGCAGCTCACGAGAAATGCGCAACAATGGGTATCGCGCCGAAGCTGAGAGGTTTCGAAGACATCGGCGCCGGATGGAAGATGGTTATCATGGACGCTCTCGACATGGAATACAAACCCTTCGACAAAAATGTTCTACCTGCGGATACACATGAACACATCGAAGCACAACTGGCCCAACTTCATCAAGCCCACTTTGTTCATGGTGACGTACGAACTGTCAACGTCATGATTAGGAAGGATGGTAAACCGGGGTTTATGCTTGTCGATTTTGATTGGTCAGGGGTCATTGGTGAAGTGTACTATCCTATGAATGTCAACAAAGTTGATCATTGGCGGCCAGAGGATGTGTCAGATGGTAAACCAATAAAACCTGAGCATGATATAACCATGTTGGAACACATGTTCCTTTGATGTAGTACCAAATAAATTTGTCATTAAATACGTGTAGATATGATAAGATATGATAAAGAGTAGAACATTGCATTGCTTGTTGATTGCTCCCACATCAATGGTATCCCCTCTTGTTGACTGCATCCTCTCCTTGCTCAGACATGCTTTTGCCATCCGAAAGAGGCCTGCCCCTTCTCGTTCGAGCACCTGCAGCATACGGCCATCGCGAAACTGGATTTGGTACTCGAGAGTCGGCTCCCAGGTCTCCTTGTACCATTTATTGTTGAGTCGATTGGTCGAATTATCCCCAAACGATATAAAGAACCATCTCCAATGACCGCATCTCTGGGCCCGGTAATTGCTCCTTTGGAAAGCCTCGTACAAGTTGTATATTTCGTCAGTACTGAGTACTGAGCAAGGTACTCGCGTTACTCGTCAACGTTCCATGTGCTCGAGAATAGAGCGAACTCACCGTACTTTGTCCGCCTAGGTTGTTGCCATTGTCGATAACCTGTACATGCGATTGCTTGGCATTTGTCTGGCCTCTTTTTCTTCAGGTTCATATGCAACATTCAGTTATTACTATGCGCTGCTGACTTTTGGATTTAGGCTTAGGAGAATTAACTTTCCTCCAACTTTCAACAACATATTCTCCTCCATCAGTCGCTGGTCACAGTGTTGGGTGAGGCCTTCTTTGTCCCCTACGCGAACCAAACCTCTTTTTTCTGCAAGTGCGACACCTTTCCTAGCATAGTAGTAGTAGGTTGCCTGAAAGTCTCGGTCCTTCTTACTTATATTACTTTTTGCATGATACGACTGGGAGGTGTTTCTGGGAGTTCTGATTACTCGCATCCGTGCTTTTTCTACGAGTCCGAGAGACTAAGCAGTGGCTTTTTGGGCTAACGCCTAAGTATGTAGTTCCGATTCTCTTACTATTTAACCTACTAGCGTCCGTTCCCATAATCAGCGCGGCCCTCACGACCTTAAGGGTCCCTATTCTACTAGCTCTGTCTTTCTGCCACCAAACCATATGGTTGGAAAAAACGGTATTTACTCAAGTTACTATATCTTCACACCCCTACTGTAGACCGCATGGACGGTATCACCTATTATCAGTGCATACGATACTTACTAAAACGAATCTTCGGTCACCGGAAGTCGTCTCCCTTGTCCTATCTATTCCCAACCGGGCTATGGGACACATGTTAAAACCTCCATTTAGCTACTCGGGTCTTCTCTAACTTACACGTAACCCTCTTTTGTTTGGACCAACTAGCATATGAGTTTGATGCAGTTCGTTGGCAATTCGCTCTTAGTCCCTTCTTTCACTCCATCCATTAAATGGCATATTTGTGTTTGATTGTACTACATAATAATCAGTTGACCAAGAGGTACTACAGATTTCCCCATGTTGAATGTCTCTCCGCTGTACATAGAGTACTTTTCGCCGGCTTCATCGATTACCGCATATACCTTCACTTCAACATCCATGTCGCCTCGAATTCTGTAGAAGTATTCGTCTTGCTCCTTCCCCTATTTCCTTGCGTCTTGATGCTCCTTCCTCCTTCTTCATCCAGTTGCCCCATCGGTCTCCGTCTTGGATATCAATTAGAGTCCACACTTACTTCCTTATGCTGTTCTTCTACTCCCTGCATGGCTACTATTGGGGTGGGGCTGCGCATGAGGTTCTGATGCGTAGGGGGTGGTTTCTTCCCGAAAGTGTTCAGGACGCCGCGGACATGGACTCCGTTTCATAGAAATTATCCCACATCTCAAAAAAAAAAAAAAAAAAAAAAAAAATTCTGTCTCGATCATCTATCCCTGGGAATTCCAGCACTCCCGGCGCGACTAATACCCTTGCCTGCGATCATCCAATTTATCATTCTCTTAGCCTTGATGTATGAATCCGCAATCGGGTTTTTCGGTGACGAATCAGAGAGCCTGAGCATCTTTTTCGTGCCTACGCTCATTAGTCTTGAGGGTCTTTGTGGAGGGTCAGCATAGTACGTTTTTCATTATATTCATTCTTCCTGGCTCTGAAAGTCCGTTGGATGATGATGATACGATCCTTTCCACAGCGTGAACGTCTTTTACCGTGTCAACCAAGAACCTCCAGATCCGAATACTAACCATGATATTGAAAAGACCCGACAAGAACGTGAATTCAAGATCGGGTTCTCTTGGATTCGCTGATTCCACTGGGATCCTGCTCGCTTCGATCCTGGCTGTCCCAACGGAGATTGAGCTATGTAAAGCTCAGCTTAGACGAGGCAAGATGCTTTGCAAAGGTTTATAATTCCACGCTGTCAATAACTTCTTAGTGTATTGAATTTCAAGAGCTGGTCCCTTTATTGTTCGCGTGTACCCAGTGTTTTTCATTCCTTCCTTATTTCTTGTCTTTCTTTAGCAACACTAAAGCTATGTCACACTAGTCTCCCGTAGGCAGACTTCGTAAACTATCGATAATCAGCTGATGATGAGTAGGTCTCCTCATATGGAGTGTCACGGTTATCGTTTCTTCGCGCTTTTCAATTTGAATCTCAATAACAAGAGCTTGCAGCATCGCCTACTGGCAGCACCTGGCGCCCAATTGTAGTTATAGTTGAGCTATAGCTTATATTGGTGGATTCAGAGTTCATGAAAACAAATATTGGTATGTTGTTAAAGGTTGAGAATTACTTTCAGCACAAAAGCTATACGCTAAGCCCTTTGCCGTTCTTATATACAACCTTTAGGCCTACTCCTCGACAAAGCTTAACTAATGTCGAATCCCCAAGAGATGGCGCCGGCAGCCAAAGGTACACTGGCACTACTTTGGTTAGCAAACAAGCTTCGAAATCGAGACTTCAGAAAGTCAGGTAACATGAGTGATCTAAACGCTTCAGTAGGGCTTTTCTACAAGGGAATCTCAGGGCTCCCTACCAGCAGTCAGGATTATAGTGTTGCATTAGATAATCTCGCAAAAACACTGCTACTCCGATTTCAGAAAGAAGGTCAGAGAGATGATCTTGATGAAGCCATTTCTCTTCACAAACAAGCTCTCAAGCTCCAACCTTTACCCCATCCAAATCGATGTACTACCCTCAACAATCTTGCAACTGTACTGTGGATGCGATCTACGCAAGGAGGCAAGAGAAGTGATGTTGATGAAGCCATTTCTCTCAGCAGACAAGCTCTCGAGCTCTTCCCTTCACTCCATCCAATTCGATCTACTAGCTTCATCATTCTTGCAAATGCACTGTTGACCCGATTTCAGCAAGGGGGCCCACGGGACGATCTTGATGAAGCCATTTCTCTCCACAGGCAAGCTCTCAAGCTCCAACCTTCACCCCATCCAGATCGACTTACGTCCCTTACCAATCTTTCAAACACACTGTGGACCCGATTTACGCAAGGAGGCGAGAAAAGTGATCTCGATGAAGCTATTGATATCAAGAGACAAGTTCTCGAGCTCCGACCTTCACTCCATCCCCTTCGACCTATGTCCCTCAACAATCTTGCAAACGTACTGGTGACCCGATTTAAGCAAGGAGGCCAGAAAAGTGATCTCGATGAAGCTATTGCTTTCAACAGACAAGCTCTCGAGCTCCGATCTTCATCCCACCCAAATGAATCTACTTCCGTTACCATTCTTGCAAATACATTGTTAATTAGATTTAACCAAGGAGGCCCAGAGAAGTGATCTCGATGAAGCTATTGCTCTCAACAGACAAGCTCTCAAGCTCCAACCTTCACCCCATCCCTTTCGATCTACTTCCCTCAACAATCTTGCAAATGCACTGTCAACTCGATTTAAACAAGGAGGCCAGAGAGATGATCTTGATGAAGCTATTGATCTCCACAGTCAAGCTCTCGAGCTCCGACCATCACCCCATCCAGATCGATCTGCCTCCCTCAACAATCTTGCTACTGTACTGTTTGACCCGATTTTAAGCAAGGAGGCGAGAAAAGTGATCTTGATGAAGCCATTTCTCTCAATAGACAAACTCTTGAGTTTTTCCCTTATCGACCTACTTCCCTCAAGAATCTTGTAAATGCACTTTCGACCCGATTTAAGCATGGAGGCGAGAGAAGTGATCTAGATGAAGCTATTGCTCTCAACAGACAAGCTCTTGAGCTCGAACCTTCACCCCACCTAAATTCCCTCACCACTCTTGCAAGTATACTGGTGACCCGATTTTATCAAGGAGACCAGAGAGATGATCTTTATGAAGCCATTTATCTCCACAAGCTCTCGAGCTTCAACCTTCGCCCCATCTCCTTCGATCTGCCTCCCTCACCAATCTTTCAGAGGCACTGTTGACCCGATATAGGCGCGGAGGCCATCATAGATGTGATCTCAATGAAGCTATTTCTCTCAACAGACAAGCTCTTGAGCTCTTCCCTTCACCCCATCTGAATCGATCTACTTCCCTTAACAATCTTGCAAATCTACTGTTGACCCGATTTAAGCACGGAGGCCAGAAAAATGATCTCGATGAAGCCATTTTTCTCAACGAACAAGCTCTTGAACTCTTTCCTTCAACCCATCCGAATCGATCTTTCTCCCTCAACAACCTTGCAAATGCACTGTCGAACCGATTTGACCAAGGAGGCCAGAAAAGTGATCTCGATGAAGCCATTTCTCTCCACAGGCAAGCTCTCGAGCTCCGGCCTTCACCCCATCCCCTTCGATCGTCCTCCCTCACTGACTTAGGTATTGTCCTCGTCCGCGCTCACTCATCGACTGATGGAAATTCACTTTTTTTGGAGGAAGCCATGTCTTCATTCTCCGCTGCTATGCATTGTCCCTCTCAATCACCATCTAAACGTCTCGCCAATGCGAAATCATGGATACGTCATGCAGTAACCACCAGCATAATTCTGCAATTGACGCTTATGAAGCTGCCTTGCAAGCTTTACCTCAACTGGCTGCTCTTAGTTTTGATTTACAATCACGCCAGGAAGCGTTGAGTGCCAGAAGTGATGGTTTCGCGCGGGATGCGTCAATATGCGCTATTCAAACTGGAAATTTGGTCAAAGCAATAGAGTTTCTTGAAGCAGGACGAAGCATTTTCTGGTCACAGTCCCTATCTCTCCGGTCGCCTTTCGATCAACTCCATGATATCAAACCGCAAGGTCCGAAACTTGCATGTAAGTTACGAGATATTGCAACTGCACTAGAGCTTGGCTCCTATCGTAATATTTCGGTTGATATTTCAGACAATCGGAAGAGATTATCCTTAGATCAGGAAGCATCCCGATTGAATCGCCTTAACGAAGAATGGGAGAAGGGTATTAATGAAGTGAGAAAATTGAAGGGATTCGAAGATTTTCTACGACCCCGCCGGTTATCAGCGCTACAAATTGCTGCGTCAGAATATCCTGTGGTGATTCTAGTTGCAAACGACGACGGTAGCCACTGCCTCATCCTGAAGTCAACTAGCGTTCATCACATTGAACTCCCAGGTTTACGCACTCGGGAGTTGCAGAACCTCGTCCAACTTGTACGAAACGCTGTCTCACAATCAACAATCATGGGCTCTTCTGTTGAAAGCATTATAGAAGATGTAACTGCCCCCCCTGGAGACACACGCATGCCGACACGTGTGGGTAATAAACTGGTATCGTCGGATGATGTTTTCAAACAAGTTTTAAAAAAATTGTGGGATGAAGTGGTAAAGCCGGTTATCAATTTTCTCAAAATTGAGGTGAGTTATTATTTCATCCGTGGCAAACTATCAACCGACTCACATAATCGTAGAAATCCGATTCGGGAAAACTGCCCATGTTGCAATGGTGCCCAACTGGACTCTTCACTTTCCTTCCTATCCATGCGGCTGGTTGCTACGATATCAAGTCATCCAGTGAATGTGCTTCTGATTACTTCATCTCGTCCTATATACCGACCATCGGCGCACTGCTTGTTCACGATTCTGCCCCGTCAACTAGGAAATTCAAAATGACAGTCGTCATCCAATCCGCAGAGCTGCCTGCGACGGAAACTGAACTAACAAACATTAAACGACACGTATCTGGAGATGCGCTCGTCACATTCGGGGTTCCCGACATGCTTGCTAAGATCGAAGGAGTTGCCTCATCTCTTTCAAATGCTTCGATAGTTCACTTCGCATGCCATGGGACGCAAGACCGATTCAAACCACTTGATAGCAGTCTTAAACTCGATGACGGGTTACTCCGAGTCTCAAGAATCATGAAGGAGAAGATTTCAAATGAGTCACTAGCCTTCCTCTGTGCTTGTGAGACGGGGAAGGGCGATGAAAACCTTCCGGATGAGGCAATAAGCTTAGGTGCAAGTTTGCTCTTTTCTGGATTCCGTCGGGTTATTGCGACTATGTGGTAAGTTGATTTTGAAGTGTCGCTTCCTGGAACTTAATTTCTTTTACGATTATTACATTAGGGAAATGAAGGATAGAGATGGACCCACGATAGCGGATGCCTTCTACGAAGAACTCTTCCGAGGTCCGGATGGGAAGGCTACTCTGGAACCTGACATCACAAAGTCTGCTCGAGCACTTGACGTTGCAGTCAAGAAATTGCGTTCAAGTTCCCCGAATGTTTTCTTCCGTCGCTGGGTTCCTTTTATTCACATGGGCAAGTGAGATAGGTGTTTAAACTTTTGTGCAGTGTCTTCGATGTATACATCGTTTCTTGTAAGGGAAATAAAAATATTGGAGCTTTAAAAAAAGCGAAACGGGCCTCGGATCGTTCCCCAACGATTCCCGTTACCCCGCTAGCTTCAGAGACACACGACTTCGCTGGTGTGTTTTTATTACTTCCAACCCTAATCTACTTCTCCCTTAGTAAGTTGAAGACACGGCACCCAGCCTCTTGATGATCTTTTTGTCGTGCGTCGCTTCGTCTATGAAGACCCTCCGCAACCATTGAGAAATCTGTGTGAAGTGAATAGAAAGTGTTGGTTCCTCACAACCGTTCTTAACTCCGGAAGCAGCATTCAAATTTGGGTAGTGTTCCCATTTGTTAATTTGCTCTAAACACTTTGCTAAATTTTGCTTCGTTCAGGAAGCAGGGAAAAGTTGTTGCAGTCCATTGCAAGCGTCGTACTGGTTCTACCTCTATGGAGGAATAACGATTCCCAAGGTATGTTTTTTATATTAGTATCTTTCCGTTGTTGTTTGATGCGAATCTTATCTCAAATTTTAGGCTATAGTCAATGCATTCTTCAAAAAGCTTTAAATTTGATTCCACTGAGATCTTGCTCGCTTCGATCCTGGCTGTCCCGACGTCAATTGAGCTATGTAAATCTCAGCTTAGACGAGGCAAGATGCTTTGTTCATTCCTTCTTTATTTCTTGCCTTTTGTTTTGCAAGCAACACGAAAACTGTGTCGCACCGTGACGGTGTTTAAATAACGACGCTTCACTTTGAACCTCAATAACAAGAGCTTGCAGCATCGCCTACTGGCAGCACCTGGCACCCGATTGTAGTTATAGTTGAGTTATAGCCTATATTGGTGGATTCAGAGTTCATGAGGGCAAATATTGGTATGTTGTTAAAGGTTGAGAATTACTTTCAGCACAAGAGCTATACACTAAGCACTTTGTCGTTCTTATATACAACCTTTAGGCCTACTCGAAAACGCTTAACTATGTCCAATACCCAAGAGATGGCGCCGGCAGCCAAAGGTACACTGGCACTGCTTGGGTTAGCGAGCAAGCTTCGAACTCAAGACTTCAGAAAGTCAGGTAACATGAGTGATCTAAACGCTTCAGTAGGGCTTTTCTACAAGGGAATCTCAGGGCTCCCTACCAGCAGTCAGAATTATAGTGTTGCTTTAGATAGTCTCGCAAAAACGCTGCTACTCCGATTTCAGAACGGAGGTCAGAGTGATGAAGCCACTTCTCTCCACAGACAAGCTCTCGAGCTCTTCATCCAATTCGAACTACTTGCCTCATCATTCTTGCAAATGCACTTTTCACCTGATTTCAGCAAGGCGGCCCGAAATGTGATCTTGATGAAGCCGTTTCTCTCCACAGACAAGCTCTCAAGCTTCAACCTTCACTCCATCCAAATCGACTTACGTCCCTTACCAATCTTTCAAATGGACTGTGGACCCGATTTACGCAAGGATGCGACAAAAGTGATCTCGATGAAGCTATTGATATCAACGTACAAGTTCTCGAGCTCCGACCTTCACCCCATCCCCTTCGACCTAATTCCCTCAACAATCTCGAAAACGTACTGATGACCAGATTTAAGCAAGGGGGCCAAAAAGGTGATCTCGATGAAGCTATTGCTTTCAGCCGACAAGCTCTCGAGCTCCGACCTTCATCCCACTCAAATCAATCTACTTCCCTCACCATTCTTGCACATACACTGTTAATCAGATTTAAGCAAGGAGGCCAGAGAAGTGATCTCGATGAAGCTATTGCTCTCAACAGACAAGCTCTCAAGCTCCAACCTTCACCCCATCCGCTTCGATCTACTTCCCTCAACAATCTTGCAAATGCACTGTCAACTCGATTTAAGCAAGGAGGCCAGAGAGATGATCTTGATGAAGCTATTGATCTCCACAGTCAAGCTCTCGAGCTCCGACCATCACCCCATCCAGATCGATCTGCCTCCCTCAACAATCTTGCTACTGTACTGTTTGACCCGATTTTAAGCAAGGAGGCGAGAAAAGTGATCTTGATGAAGCCATTTCTCTCAATAGACAAACTCTTGAGTTTTTCCCTTATCGACCTACTTCCCTCAAGAATCTTGTAAATGCACTTTCGACCCGATTTAAGCATGGAGGCGAGAGAAGTGATCTAGATGAAGCTATTGCTCTCAACAGACAAGCTCTTGAGCTCGAACCTTCACCCCACCTAAATTCCCTCACCACTCTTGCAAGTATACTGGTGACCCGATTTTATCAAGGAGACCAGAGAGATGATCTTTATGAAGCCATTTATCTCCACAAGCTCTCGAGCTTCAACCTTCGCCCCATCTCCTTCGATCTGCCTCCCTCACCAATCTTTCAGAGGCACTGTTGACCCGATATAGGCGCGGAGGCCATCATAGATGTGATCTCAATGAAGCTATTTCTCTCAACAGACAAGCTCTTGAGCTCTTCCCTTCACCCCATCTGAATCGATCTACTTCCCTTAACAATCTTGCAAATCTACTGTTGACCCGATTTAAGCACGGAGGCCAGAAAAATGATCTCGATGAAGCCATTTTTCTCAACGAACAAGCTCTTGAACTCTTTCCTTCAACCCATCCGAATCGATCTTTCTCCCTCAACAACCTTGCAAATGCACTGTCGAACCGATTTGACCAAGGAGGCCAGAAAAGTGATCTCGATGAAGCCATTTCTCTCCACAGGCAAGCTCTCGAGCTCCGGCCTTCACCCCATCCCCTTCGATCGTCCTCCCTCACTGACTTAGGTATTGTCCTCGTCCGCGCTCACTCATCGACTGATGGAAATTCACTTTTTTTGGAGGAAGCCATGTCTTCATTCTCCGCTGCTATGCATTGTCCCTCTCAATCACCATCTAAACGTCTCGCCAATGCGAAATCATGGATACGTCATGCAGTAACCACCAGCATAATTCTGCAATTGACGCTTATGAAGCTGCCTTGCAAGCTTTACCTCAACTGGCTGCTCTTAGTTTTGATTTACAATCACGCCAGGAAGCGTTGAGTGCCAGAAGCGATGGTTTCGCGCGGGATGCGTCAATATGCGCTATTCAAACTGGAGATTTGGTCAAAGCAATAGAGCTTCTTGAAGCAGGACGAAGCATTTTCTGGTCACAGTCCCTATCTCTGCGGTCGCCTTTCGATCAACTCCATGATATCAAACCGCAACTTGCGCGTAAGCTACGAGGTATTGCAACTGCACTGGAGCTTGGCTCCTATCGTGATATTTCGGTTGATATCTCAGACAATCGGAAGAGATTATCCTTAGATCAAGAAGCATCCCGATTGAATCGCTTTAACGAAGAATGGGAGAAGGGTATTAATGAAGTGAGAAAATTGGAGGGATTTGAGGATTTTCTTCGACTCAGTCCTTTTTCATTGCTACAAAAAGCTGCCTCAGCATACCCCGTGGTCATTCTAGTGGCTAATGATAATGGGAGTCACTGCCTCATCCTGACGTCAACCAGCATTCATCACATCGATATCCCAAGCTTACCCACTAGCGGCTTGCAGGACCTCGTCCGCCTTGTACAAGCCGCCGCCTCACAGATGACAATCTCCCGCTCTTCCATCGACACAATTATGGGAAATGTAACCGCTCTTCTTGGGGAGACCCGCGGGCTGAGGTTGAGGGATAATCAATTACGATCGTCGGACGATATTTTCAAATTTGTTTTGGGAATTTTGTGGGACGAAGTGGTGAAGCCTGTAGTCAGTCTCCTCAAAATCGAGGTGAGTACTTTCATCCATTATGAACTGTCAGCCTACTTACATGATCATAGAAATCCTATTCACGAGAACTGCCCGTGTTGCAATGGTGCCCCACTGGAGCCTTCACTTTCCTTCCTATCCATGCAGGGCTGGTTGCTACGATATCGAAGTATCCAGCGAATGTGCTTCCGATTATTTCATCTTTTCCTATATACCGACCATAGGCTTGTTGCTTACCCCTGATCCTGCTCCATCAACTGAAAAATTCAAGATACCTATACCCCACTTGACATAACGATCTATCTCTTGCATTCGTTGAATCTTTCTAGGAACTTTATTATAGGATTGGATCAGATTGATATGACATGGCGCTAACTTATATTATCGAAGCATAACGATAGGATCCTATGATCTTTATATCATGTCGATGACCTAGATACAATCCTATATCTTGCCTTGCCATGACCACACCGCCACCTGGTGGTCGGAGCTACAACTACATACCAATATTCCCACGTTTTACTGATGTCCGTGTTGCGAACTGTTTTCTCCCACCTTCATCGATATGGCTGAACGCACCCAGACTGCCAAAGAGTCCCAAGGAATTCGCGAACGACTGAAGAAAGTGTTCAAAATTAAATCTCAGAGCGAGCCTCAAAGCCGCTCGAACTCGCCCTCGCTCATCGTTGCTCAACTGGCCATTCCTTCACCTCCAGACATGGCTATGCAGTCGCTTGTTTCTTTGCCTCCACTCGTCGAAGCACCTGTGCCTGTTTCTCCGGATCCCGCTTCAAGTGTGACCATAACCCCGGAAGAAGCTGAGAAACTCCGAGACAAGTATTCCCACTTTCGCATCCTCGTTATCGGCAGGGCAAACGCAGGGAAAACGACGCTGCTCAAGCGGGTCTGCAATACAAAGGATGATCCGGTATACGAAGATGTAAGATATCAGCTTCACCTGATGCCTCGCTCACTCTTATTATCCCTTCACCGGTAGATTAACCCAAACGAAAAGGTGCCAGCTCAGTGATGTCCATGTATTTTAAAAAAATAATAACATTGATTCTATTCTTGTAGCGAGGGGAGCATGATGTTCGTCGTGCATTCACCTTCAGGAGTAACCCACGATTCATATTCCACGATTCGCGTGGATTTGAGGCGGGGAGTGAGGAGGAACTCGAGGATGTTCTGTCTTTCATACATGAGAAGGCGAAATCGAACGAAGTTATGGATCAGATCCATGTGATCTGGTGTGTTTTATCATCTTCCTTGACTCTACTTGAATAACCCCTTTTAGGTTTTGCTTCGATCCGGATGTTGCTCGCCCGTTATTAGAATTGGAGTTCAAGTTCTTTGATAAGCAACGGCCAGGAAATGGTAATGTCATTTAGCAGGTCCAAATTTGTTGCAGCTCACCAGATACAGTTCCAGTTGTAGCGATCTTCACAAAATTTGATATTGTGAAGACAAAGGTCCGTGACATATGGAAGGATGATGAGGAGAACCTTGAGGTTGCTCTTGCAACCTTGAAGAAGAACTTCGAGGAACCACTGAGGGGTTACAAATATCCACCTTGTGTGTATGTGCGCTTTGAATGTATGTCTTTTCTCACTCTGAGGCCATTGACTTATGCCATGTCCAGCTATCCAGGAGGAAGACAGAAGTAATCATCAGGAACAAGTGGGGGAACTGATCAAACAGACAACTGCATCAATTGACAACTTGGCACTGAAAATGCTGTTTGTCACTGTCCAACAGAATAACCTTGAGCTTTGCATTGAATATGCAGTAAACAAGTATGTTGTTCTCTTATCCACTGTTGCTTCAACTTAGTCTCTTCACTTAAGGTATGTCTTCAACAATACTGATATGGTAGGACACCTTTGCCTAATTGCAAATATGCGAATACTGAAATGAATAAAGTTTAAGTTGATTGTCTCTGTGGCATCATGGTTTGGACATTGTCGCAATGAGGTAAGTGATCATATTGAACTCTGCTTTTGTAGCCAAGACTGAAGTAATGTAGAATAGGGTAATTGTAAAATGACACCTGAGCTACTAAACATATTAATAATGCATGCATATTGCAGGATGTAAGTATTATAACTTCTTATTGGCAAGCAATGTGACTTAATATGCATCTGCAGTATGTGGGTGAGATGTTGAATGATTTTGGGCATGTACTAATGACTGGGCCATCTGAAAGGGAGAGAAAGTGAGAATTTTGAAGTAAAATATTGTAATTGATTTGCTGAATCCACATCCA
>MU130357.1:505501-519441 GCA_015039465.1 Phlegmacium glaucopus
GTTAAATAAATAAATGAATAATTCGTAGTGATAACGATACTAGTAACAGTAACTGGAAAGGACGAAGAGAGAAAAAACGAAATAAACAAACAACGAACTATTGTAAAGAACATACTATTTTTTCGTAATGTACATACTTGGTCAACTTTAAACCTCCTCAGTAAGTGAACTCTTATCTGAGTTTAGGTGGGTTGGTACGTAACTCAACGAGTGTACGAACTCATAACTTACGTACAAACAGTATTCACCAAGGTAGTCTACGACAACAACGAAATATTGGTATATATGTATATCTACATTACAATCAGTCGTCCATAGTCGATATGTTAAAAGAACTTTAATAATTTGTAGACGATTTTGAGGTCAGTTTCAGACCACCTCCTTGAGACTGACCTGTACGGTCAGACCAGTAGAAAACGAAATTTCAATGAACTGGTCTGAAGGTGGTCTGAAGGTGACCTGAAGATCACCTCAAGTAACCTAAAATCACCTTAGGTCACCTGAAAGTAACCTGATCGTCTCAGGTCACCTATTACACCCCCTCACATTTCATGTGTCAAGTCACAAACCTGTGTAAGTTCTGATAGACTTGTGTGGGTGGCATCCAGTCTTTAGAACGTTTACGACCTGACTAGTCAAATGGAGGAGATTTGATTTGTACGTAAACCAAATCGTAACCAAGGTAAGTCTTGGTTTGACGTCGTTGTGATTAGAACATTTTGTGGAACGAGGTCAAGTACGTTCTGGTCTGTATACGTGTTTTATATACGAAATCTTTTGATATCCGAAGCGTTTAAGGTTATATATTTTGATTTGACGATTGAGTCTTACACGACCTTTGTGTAATAAATACATAAGTTTCTTCTCTTTATACTTTGAATGTGTCTTCTAATGACTATTACAGTAAAAATTTTAACTATTCCAGCGGTAACCTACCCCTTACGACTGACCACTTGGTTAATAAACTACACTTTACAAATAAGTATAAGTATCAACTTATATTCAGGTTACGGAAGACCTTTGGAACAACCCAACTCATAGGGGAGACATGTACGGTCTTCCTTAAGAGGTCTGTCTACTCCTAACGATAGGTAATTATCATTCTTTATTTTTATTTTACATTTCGTTCCATATTCGGTTTGGACGTTTTCGTACGTTACACTCGGGGACATACTCTAAACTCACTTGGTTCTTTTTTACTCTTTTTTTTAATATATGGAATATCATTTGTAGATGTATACCGTTCTCTGAAGAACGGAAAGGTTACTTCAAACAAAAGTCATCCACCTATTTTCACATTTTTTTATTTCACCGGATGTTGGATAAGTCTAATTTTACAATCGTTAACTTTAACTTCCAGTCTTGTAGGTGTCTTTGAGTGTGTGACCTACCTTAAAGTGTCGTCGTACAGTCGTTAACTTTAACTCCAGTCTTGTAGGTGTCGTTGAGTGTCGGACCTACCTTAAAGTGTCGTCGTACAGTCGTTAACTTTAACTCCAGTCTTGTAGGTGTCGTTGAGTGTCGGACCTACCTTAAAGTGTCGTCGTACAGTCGTTAACTTTAACTCCAGTCTTGTAGGTGTCGTTGAGTGTAGGACCTACCTTAAGTCGTTTAGTAAATGTTATAAAATGAAGTTTTAAGAGTACATCCATACACATGTAACAGAAGCAGAACAAATAAATAAACCAAATTTTGAGCAGACCCATCTGTAGGAGCTGGTCCAACAAAGAGTGTCTGTTTTGTTGATTCTGATAAATGGTAGCTATCAACTATGGATCTGGTTGTTTGTAACCAGGTGTTCCATTGGCCTTGAGCAACAATATGCTTAAGTAATTGACAAGCTTTATCAATGCATATATAGTCAGGGTGTGATTCCATTGAAGGATACACCTGGTTTAAAAATGCCAAGATATTTGAATCAGATTCAGATCTTGCAACAACAACCACCACATGGGGCACAAATAGTTTCAACACAGTAAAAAGTTGCAGAACCAAGGAAATGTTTTGACTTTCTGGGATCTGGAGCAGGCTGATCATGGGGCTGATGATCATGGTCACCTTTTGGATTCCATGCCAGATTTGTTAGGGCAACTGCAATGCTGACTTAGTCAAGCTAGCAGGGGATCCAAAGTTAATAATATTTATAATGTAGGGTTTTATGCCAGTTTGCAAGGGGATAGAAGTGTTTTTAAGACTTTTAGATAGATGATTAGAGTTGGGTAAAGATATGATTTTATTCCATGATCTTCCATTCTAGTCTAAATGTTATTCTTTATATACATATAATAGACAATAGTGCCACAAAGGGGCCCATTGCTACCTTACTGAAGTCTGAAATAAGAAAGTAACTGTTACTACAAGGTAACTGTGTGACTGTGTGACTGCACGTCACAAAGGTCAGCAAAGTCTGGTAAGTTCTGTAGTTTCTGTAGTTCCTCACGTAGCCACTAAGGCTTCCCCACAATAAGTAATAGGTTACATCAACTCACCTAGCAGGGGATCCAAAGAGGAAAGGATAAGGATCCCTGCTAGGATGGTGGGGTATTTAAGTACTAATATGGACATAATGGAGATATGTAAATAAATAATAAAGTGGTGTGATAAATAAAATAATAAAAATGGTGTCATGTGAAGATAAATAAAATAATAAGATAAGATGAAGTCAAATCGGGATCAGGAGTTGGACTGGGGCTGATTGAGATTTGGGAGTTGGACCAGTTGGTCCAGGTCTGGGTCAATTTTGTCGGTGAGGTGGAATGTACCGAGTTGTAGTTGGGAGTAGAATCAGGAGTTGATTTGGATTCAGGACTGGGGTAGGGTTCACACATATGTTAGCCCACTTTGTCTGTCTCAGATGGAAGCACAAACTGTAAAAATGTACTGTCATAGACCTAGCAGCAGACTAAGCTGATGCTGGGAATATGTCCGTCATTGACCCATAAGCTGATGCCCCTACACATATGGGGGTAATGGGTGCAGGTGAGCACTAATCAGGTACCCAAACCAATTATCTACTCAAAAACTAGCCAGAAAATGGTTTCTGGCTGGGTGCTCGGGATACCCCAGGACCAGCCAGAAAACACGTTCTGGGCTGGGCACTTGGGCATTCAGGATATCACCTGAATACCAGCCAGAAACTGTCTTTTCTGGCTGGCATTTGGGATACCACCCAAATACCAACCAGAAAAGATGGTTCTGGCTGGGCATTTGGGATACAACCCAACAACCAGCCAGAGCACACATTTTCTGGCTGGTGTTTGAGATATTATCCAGAAACCAGCCAAAAAACATGTTCAGGCTGGGTGTTCAGGATATCACCTGAATACCAGCCAGAAAACACGTTCATTCAGGCTGGGTGTTCAGGATATCACCTGAATACCAGCCAGAAAACACGTTCAGGCTGGGTGTTCAGGATATCACCTGAATACCAGCCAGAAAAGATGTTTCTGGCTGGGTGTTTGGGATATGACCCCTACAACCGGCCAGAAAATGTGTTTTATGGCTGGTGCTCAGGATATTATCTGAAAACCAGCCAGAAAACATGTTCTGGCTGGTGTTCAGGTGATCTTGTGAGATCTAGCCCACTAATAGGTGCTTTAGTGACCATTTGACACAATTCAAGTGGCTTAATTGGTCGGCCCCAGCTCATGTACATACAGTAAGGCTGACTCTGTCAAATTTTCAATCCAATTAAAAATCTGGGGCCCAATTGGGAGGTCATTCAAATACTAAAGTTATTATTATTATTATTATTATATTTCCAATTATAGTCCTGTGGGGCGAGGCCCTATGTTGGACTGCTTCACTACTGTTGCTCTGTTAGTAGTGGTACATGTCTGTGAGGTTCTAACTATGTGAATGGTGGTGGCCTTCTGAGAAGATGCACAATGGTGATTATGAGTGAGGTATAGTATAATAGTGATGCAGATGTTTATGCTGTGTCTTTCATCTGATCGTCCTGATCTTGGTTGCCGTGCAAACTGAATGATCCATGCAAGTCTTCAAAACCTTTTGTGGCTTTGATATATCTGAACACTGCTGGTATGAACTTCTTTTCCCCCAAGATACTGATGTTGAGTTCCCTTCCCCTTTTGAGCTCCTGCTTGAGTTTGTTCCTCTGTCCTTCAAACTTTGTACAGCAGGTAGGTAAGCTACAATGTAGTGTGTAACATGGGCTAGCAAGCACATACATTGTATTGACAATTACTGTTGCAGCGCACCCACTAGCAGATAGCGGCCCTTGTATGGCATATCAGATATACACTGTATCAAGTATATCGATGCCAGCGGCCTTGCTGGAGTACATATGGGCTCTCTATGGGTTACACTTGTACCCTGGCTCTCCCCGCTGCAGACTATCCCGGGCACAGGCAGGCATTTATTATTTAGTGTATATACTGGGATGATTGTTGTCCCGACATGTCTGGGTTGTTATTCCTTGGACTTTCCCAGCCTCCAGTAAAGAAATGGCATGCCCCGGGATGTAAATTTCATGCTGGCTTGCCTGGAGCAATGACTCATCTCCTATGCCCCTGCCAGGGCCAATGTCCCATTGGGTAATGTATCTATCACTTGCTGGTTAGCCTACTATTTTGTGTAGTAGCCTTTCCCCCATTGTCAAGTCACAAAAATAGCATGACATGGCATGCTGCTGGGTGGGCCAGGGCTGTCATTCATCCCAAGTGTCCCACCGGGTTACTGTACCATTGGGCAATGTATCTATCAGCTACTGATTACCTTACAATTTTGTCTAAAGTGCCTCTGTACAGGGTTCATTGTCCCAGTTACACATCAAGAAATTGCGGCAGGATTTACATTCCCCGCCATCCAGCCAGGGAGAATGACAGGTCCCCAGGTCCCACCAGGCTCAATTTCCTGATGAGCAATGTAGAGGTCAGATCCTTAGTAGTCAATGATTTTGTCTGAAGTGAATGGCTACATGATTTTTCATTCGTTATCTTGCCATTTTCAAGTCAAAAACATAGCATGATGCAGGATTCAGAGTAACCCCTGCTCAAGCCATGCACTGTAATCAAGAGTTAGAAACATGTTGATTCTTTGCAAGGTAAACTATGTACATTGTGGTGTTAGAATATATATGGCAAATATACAAAAAAAGTCAGCCACAGAAGATAAAACATTGCTCCCAACATAACAGGTGGCTGTGGTCTTAAACTGCACCTGCTATATTTGGGTTTCTTGACCCCGCCTGCTTTGTTGTGGTCATCAGGTGCCCCCGAGTGATTCACAGGGGGCATTGGGTCCCTCGACCTGGTGCCTGATCGCTGCCGCGGGGGACTGACAATGGGGACAGCAAGTGTCATCATCCCAACAGGCAAGGGTGTCCTACCATATGCACATATATATCCATCAGGACAGTGGGAAAGGCATAAGGGGTCTGAAATGTAGCCCTGGGGATGGCAGTGTGCTCCGCCCAATGATACTGTCACTGCCTGTGGGAAAGTGGTCACATGATTGAATGTGCATTGACCTAGCAGAAGATAGATACTCCGATGTGCATACATAACACAACTACAATGTCTACTTCAATGGATGCCCTTCCCGGCCCATATCAGGCTAATCCCAAGTATATCCAGGAAGTTATACTTTACTGCGCTTCTCGGTTCCATGTAGTGTTACTGATGGCTCGAGCTGCTTTTTTTCTATCTTGCTAAATAAATTTTGTAAAATCACCAAAATATTTGAGTAGCTAGATCACCTCAGGATCCGGGGGGTCTTTTGCCAACATTAAGCGATAGGAGCCAAATTTCCCACGCTATTTGATTGGTTCTAAAGTGGCAACCGATCAAATAGCGTGGGAAATTTGGCTCCTATCGCTTAATGTTGGCAAAAGACCCCCTGGCTCCTGAGGTGATCTAGCTACTCAAATATTTTGGTGATTTTACAAAATTTATTTAGCAAGATTAAAAAAAAGCAGCTCGAGCCATCAGCAACACTAAGTTCCATGCGATCACAATTGCTACTGATAAGATGGATGAGACGATGAGAATTTCCGCACAAAAATTGTTTGATAACAGAACTGGTGAGTTTCAACATAAATATGTATATTACTTCTAAGGCATATTCAGTTATTTGTGCTATCCTACGTTGGCATGGCGGCTGCCATTGGTCAACCAATCAATATTCCCATCATTATCTGAGCAATGGCATGCAATTTTTACCAGAACGGTCCCAAATCAATAACAATTTTATTTGATTGCAAATTCCATCTTGCACTTGATGCTGGGAGTGATCCAGATGATCTGATGGCCAGAGTTGCATCATACCATCTGCAATGGTGGGCTTCAGAAACCACCATTCAGGAGATGGATGTTTTGAGTGTGGATTTGAAAGATGAGTGGTTGAAGTATCACCAGGATATTACAGGGATAAAGGGGCTAATGCCTGAAAGACTTGACAAGACAAAATATACATGGTCGTGGGACCTGAACATAGACCCCTGCAGGCTGAAACTACAATATCCGAGATGCAAATTGTATTGTGGAGTGGCTCTTGGAGTATTGGACAATCTCCAGGATATGCAGCATTTCTTCCATGGTATGGAGGTAACATTTGAAGGGCGTGCGGATGCCACAGCCCAAAGGGCCGCCGGCTTCCAACAATTATATGAAGCAGCTGTCATAAAGGAATTGCAGGGGGAATCTATGAAAGGATCAGATGAGGCAGGACTGGAGCCAGGGGTATCAGGAGATCTCAACAAGGGGACCACCTCAGAGCCAACAGCTGTGGCGGGAGGTTGGGTGAAAGAGAAAGTAATGCAGAAGCAGAAGTGGCCAGCAAGACGGTGGGCAAACAAAATTCAAGCTGAGGCCAAAGAGAAGTTGGTTGAATTGCAAAATGTCCTGGCACTCCTATGGAGATAGGGTACCAATCTATCAAGAGAGGATGTCTTGAAGATATTCCTACCCACAGATGGGAAATTGGTACACTCCAGATACATGGACTCCCTCCTGGAAGGCTCTTGTTATGATCCTTCCATTGTTGTATTATCCCCTCCTGGCGGGACCCACAAATATTCCGACATCGGAGAAGATATATCTCTTGTTCCAGAACTCACTCCAAGGAGCCACCCAATCCACTTTGCGTACCCTCCCCTTCGTCATGACTACAGGGACCCATCTGAGTCAATGAGATATCCCACAGCGCAACAAAGCACCACCCACCTTGGCAGGTCAACATATATGACCATGCCTGTAATGTTCCATGGGGGATCTGAGAGTAGGGAGGGTACCCAGAGTACTCCCCTCTCTGCTTGGGACATCAGCCAAACTGCTGCCGCCCATCCGCCATCTGATGATGAGGGTGCTGCTGCAGCAGCGACATACTCATCCTTGCTAGACAGCTCCCTTGCCTCTCCTGCACTCGACGTCACCCCCCACACTGCCACAGAAGGAACCTATTTCCCCACATCACCAGCTAACAATGATATTACATTGGCAGCTGGGACATACAGTTCCAACTTGGAGGATGTTTTAGCCCAGACACGCACATGCAGTTCTGATGGGAACACTCTCACATACTCTGATGACATTTCAGCAGCTGCTGGGGTATACACTGACTCTGATGACCTTGCAGCAGCTGCCGGGATATACTCTGACTCTAATGATATTGTAGGAGCTGCCAGGGCATACAGCTCTGACTCTGATGATCTTGCCACAGCTGCTGCTACCTACGGGTCCGAAGAGGATTCTGCTTATGAAGACCATGTCTCTGTCAACGATGATGCAGCATGTGCAGCGGCTGCCTTCTCAGATGATGATGAAAGTGATGATTCCATCGCACCGCCTTTCAATTCTGCAGCCTGTGTGGCTGAAGCATTTTCCAACTCCGAGGTTAGTTCAGAAGGATCAAATGACTGTGACAGTCCGCTGGGTGGCTTATCAACTGACACAGATTCAAGAGCAGCAGGTGGATTGGCAGGACAGATGTTGGCTTCCTTACTAGGTAGTGGGTTACAAATTGAACAAGATCCAGATCCCCTGACAGCATTGCTACTGGTGGGACACACCCAGTTTGCCAGTCCTTATGCTCTGTCTTCCTTTGGACCAATTCCAACGAGCTGGCTTGAATGACATCATGGTAATCCAGATGATGCTGATAGGTCTGATTAGCTGCTCCCTCATGGGACAGGGTACTTCCAATCATTGCATACAAATTTAACATATATACATTTGCTTTAACCTAGTAATTTTGGAAAGTTCTCATTGTAGGTGAGCCCACACACCCTTGATGTTTCATGGACCTCGCACCCACCCTTCGGTCACCTATCCGGCCAACATCACATCTTGGTCAAGAGATGACAGCGGGGCTGCCCAATCAAACATATTGCTTATTTACCTGTTGGAATCTTCTCTGAGAAACAGAGGCCAAGGCTCCCCACATGGCTGCTTTATGAGCTGCATATGCCCTGGCTCTGCGATTGCTGGTTTGTTGAGAAATAGTGCCCCAGCAATCCCATGTGCCTGCCTGATGCATAAAATACTTTACAGTCCACTGCATTTCATATCCGACCAAAGTAAATTCTTCTCTCCATCTGTGTTTCTGTGCTTGGGCACACAACCAGTGGACTCGATTAACTGGAATCCGATTAGCATGACCAACTTGTATTATTTTAAGGCTCACATTCAAGGAGTTCTTCAGGGCTTGAACTATTCCCCTGCATCCCCATTTGCCAAATCCAGGACAATGTTAAGGTCATTGATCTGAGGTCTTTACAGTCCCCCACCCTTTCCAAGGAATTCCAATTGGAAGGATTTAGTACTGTCTCTCACCAGAAAGTCACGTATTTTTGGAATTTCATTCCAATCCCATTCCAACAATTCCAAGTTTCCAATTGGAATCCTTTGGAATTCCAAGGATTCCAAATATTCCAATTGGAAAGATTGGACTTTCCAAGGATTCCAAATCAAGTAATTAATCACCTGACTTGTAGCATATGACAAATAAAAGAATACCAGTAAGGAGGATTGAACCAAAGACCTTGAGAAAGGTCATGTGACATAATTCCCACACTGCATCAGTGATCTACCAACTGCACGGTGATGTAACTGCACAGAGGTTGTTGAGAAAAGGTGTATTTTCAAGATTATAAAAATCTCTACTCAAAACAATAACTCAATCAATACTTTATACAATCTTAATAATGCAAGTTGGGTTTTCTAGAAAGTATAACCTTTCCAAGACTTTGAAATTCACTTCAACTAATACACACAACAACAACAATAATTTGGATCAATTGAAGGATGATCAACTTTTAAGTGGTTTTGCAATTTATGGCTTGCACCAACAATCAGTCAAAGAATTCCTAAGACTTTACTGATTGATTTACAATTTGTGTACACAAAAGTCCAAGACTTTGTTACAACTTCAACACAATTGCATACACAAGAAGACTCAAACTTCTGCTATGACTTTAACACAATTGCATACACAAGAAGCCCTCTTGCTTCTGCTATGACTTTAACACAACAACAACTTTTACAACAATTCAACAATTATTGCAACAAGTCAAACAACTCTGAGAAACTGATTTATTTTCAAGTCCACTACTCAAAGACAAGTGTTCTTGCTCAATGTCTAAGACAGTGAGCTGTACTAGGTTGCAAATGAGGGGGGGAAAGAAAGAATCCAATTTTCTGATTATTTACAAACCCTGGGAGGTATTTTATACATTTGAGATACTTAAAAATAGATAATGTCCAAAAAATAGATATACTGGTTCCTGGTACCCTTACTTTGGTTCTGGCACCATGTGCACTCATTGTTCCTGGAAACATAGGGGTTGTCTATTTTTAGCCCCATGTTATAATTTTAGGTAGTTTCCACCCCTCTTGGTGGAACTGTGACTATTGAGCCTGAAATACTTTATGCCACCCCTACTTGATGGTAACTGTGCTCTATAGGGCACTGGAACAATCTTTATGATTGTTCAGCACTCCCCCTATCCTTAATCATCATGATTCCCACACAATCACATGGTTCCACTATCTTGGTTATTCTGCTTCCACTGTTGCTAGGGCACCAACTTCCCCTGAATATTTATTACATAATATTCTGTTGCTCCAAAATCACACCCCATGACATTTGCTAACCCAATATTGTTTATTTAACTTTTCCTGTGCCAAGTCTATAAGGATATTCATGGATTTATTGGTTTTAATCCAGACATGCAATTTGTAGTGTAACAAATGATAGTCTATTGACCACACTTATTAACTATATGCATTTAAGTCACACAGTAATAGGTCTAATCAGCAGTTGTAGGGTAGACAACTCTGATTCCCTTGTTTATTATCAGCTGTATTAGCCAGTTATTGGTGCATTAATTAATATTTATGCTGAAATAATAGATAAAAATTGCAAAAACCATGCTTATGCAGATTTAAATCATATCAACGGTTATATATACCCTTCCCACTTGACTAAATAATATATTCTGGCACTTGCTGAGGGGCTACTACCATGTATTGTATACCAAAATGTTCATAAAAATGAGGGGAATCCAACGGTAATAAAACTGTGTTGTGATACACACTTTGACATGCGGTTATACACAAAATACTGCAGAATATACTGTGCTCTATGCTTATAAATGAGCCGAACATGACACACCATATACCAATAGAAAGCTACACTGCTAGGGAATATAACCATACTATGAGCGTGGGAATATAAGCCCTTTTTCAATATTAAAACATATAAAATGTGTAAAAACACGCACCAGACAAGGCGCATGCACATGATTTATATATATTCTGAAAGCTGTGATTAGCATGATTCTATCGGTATATGGTGCGTCATGTTCGGCTCATTTATAAGCATAGAGCGCAGTATATTCTGCAGTATTTCGCGTATAACCGCATATCAAAGTGCATATCACAACACGGTTTTATTACCGTTGGATTCCCCTCATTTTTATGAACATTTTGGTATATAATACATGGTAGTAGCCCCTCAGCAAGTGCCAGAATATATTATTTAGTCAGGTGGGAAGGGTATATATAACCATTAGTTTTTATATATATACAAGCAATGATGGTGCAGTTGGTAGATCACTGATGCAGTGTGGGAATTATGTCACATGACCTTTCTCAAGGTCTTTGGTTCAATCCTCCTTACTGGTATTCTTTTATTTGTCATATGCTACAAGTCAGGTGATTAATTACTTGATTTGGCAGTTGGAATTCTTGGAAACACTTGGAATCCTTGGAATTCCTTGGAAACATTTGGAATTCCTTGGAAATAATTGGAATTACTTGGAAACATTTGGAATTCCTTGGAAACATTTGGAATTCCTTGGAAATAATTGGAATTACTTGGAAACATTTGGAATTCCTAGGAATTCCAAGGATTCCAAATGTTTCCAAATGTTTCCAAGGAATTCTGAAGGATTCCAATTGGAAAGGGTGGGGGACTGTAAAGTATTGTTTTATTTCCACAATTTGGATCAGATATTGAATATTGAATTTCAACTGGGACTCCTGCTAGAGGATAACTATTAAGATTTTCAAGAGAAATAGATAGATCTTTACAGTCAACATGATTTAATTTTAACCATTCCAATGCATTTTTTACATTATTTCTACGTACTAGCATTGGTGTGCGTTTAATGTCATCATCAGTGGGCTTGATAGGTCCTTGAAATACAAACGCCAGAATTTCATTAATATCTTGTCGGCTGGGAGGTAATGCATGATAAACTTTTACCATGGGGTTAGAAAACATTATTACATTGGCAATCATTTTTGCATGTCCTGATGAGACTTGGACTAGACATCTGTTATGTCGAATCCTTGATATCAATATTTTTTCTGCAAATGTTAGGTCTTGTAATACCGATGGTACTGCACCTATCCAGAAAGAATTAGCCAAAGATTGAGGTGGTTTTTTACCTTTTTTCAAAAAGGTTTGACAAGATTTGCATATATGTTGACAATTTTCAGCTAATATTGGACCTTTTAACGGTAAAATCGGGTCTGATGTGTGTAGTCTTTCATGTTGACCAATGTTACCAGGTGATAGAATATTGAAAATCACAATCAATTTCAGTTAAAAGAAGCATATTGTTAAGAGGCACTAATTGACCACAAACAGCGCAGCCTCCTTCAACTAATTTGTTTGGTATAGTGTCTTTACAAAAGCCTTTAACAATTTTCTCAATTAAAGATGCTGAAGGGGGATCTGGAGGAAATTTTGATGATAAGACAGATTTTAAAGTGCTAAAATCTTTGTCATTCTTACGTTCAAGAGATGGTAAAACAGGTTTTGAGGCACTGAAATCTTGGTCATTCTTATTCTTAAGATATATGGTCTTGACTTAAAAATATCCATGGATTATATATTGCTATTGGGTATGATCTTCCTGTTAGGGCAACTGCGACGCTGACTTAGTCAAGCTAGCAGGGGATCCAAAGTTAATAATATTTCAGAAAAGATATCTACAAGTGACTTACCTAGCAGGGGATCCAAAGAGGAAAGGATGGGGATCCCTGCTAGGCTGGGGGTATTTAAGTACTAATATGGACATAACAGAGATATAAAATAAATAAAAGAATGATAAGATAATAATTAATTAATTAAATAAGAAGTGGTATAATGTGAAAAATAGAAATAAAAGATGGAGTGAAATGGAGGATTGGAGTCGGAGCGGAACTATGGGGTTCCGGAGTCAACAGGTGATGGAAGCGGAGTTGGACGGAAGGTCGGAGGTCGTCGGAAAGGCAGGGTGTATGGTTCTAAGGTTGAGGTTTGGGTTAAAGTCGGGTGTCCCCTAACATCCATCCCCCCCTTCAGTAGGTGACATCCCAGCACGAAAGGAAACTGTTTGAATTTGGCCATCCTGATGTGCTTAGGAGCTCTGGGGTACTTCTTGTGGAATTCCATGACTAATTTGGGGGCATGTATGGTGTTATGTTTGATTCCAAAGTCTTGCCATTTGACGAGGTATCGGAACCTCCTGTTTATGACTCTGCTGTTGAGGATTTCCTCGATGACCCATTCCTCTTCTCTGTCAATGATTTCCGGAAGTGGAGGAGTCGGAATGCGTCTTCCAGGGATCAGGTCTATTGGGGCTGGAGTCAGTTTGACTACGTTAAAGACTGGATGGAGTCGTTTCATGGACAAGGGAAGTTGAAGTCGGTAAGCATTGTTGCTGACTTGTTCTTCGATTGGAAAGGGGCCTAGGTGCCGATGGGACAATTTCCTGGATGGTCTTGTTGTTTGTATGTCGCTGGCATCCAGGTATACTTTGTCTCCCGGTTTGTATTCTGGTGCTGAAGTCCTTTTCTGATTATAATATCTTGCCATGTCGTCTTTAGACTTGACCAGTGCTGCTTTCGCTTCATCTAGGGTGTTCTGCATTCATTCCATGAATTCATTAACGGACTCCATTTGGGATTCCGGTTGGCTCGGTTCAAAACCCATTCAGGGGATTTGTCTGGAGTCTAGGAGGAAAGGTGGGTGCTGTGTGGCGGAGTGAGGACTTTACACTCCCCCACATTGTCTGGCCGGAATTCCGCCGGATTGACCAGAGTCTGGCAGACTCCAGAACAGTCCGGTCAGAGTCTGGTCAGAGTCCGGTCAGAGTCCGGTGGAAGTCCGGCGGAAGTCTGGTGGAAGTACAAAACATGCCTGTATCCCCTCCTAACCTAAGAATGTGCTACCGCGCGGACAGAAAATATCCCCATCCCTAAATATTAATCCTAAGCCCTAAGCCTAAGCCCTAAATCTAAATATAACCCTAAGCCTAACCTCTAAATCTAAATATAACCCTAAATTCCATCAAAAGTCCAGTGGATGTCCGGTGGAAGTCCGCCGGACTGTGACCAGACATACAGTCCAGGCATAATTTTTCTACTTTCACTGGACTCTGTTAGGGCAACTGCGATGCTGACTTAGTCAAGCTAGCAGGGGATCCAAAG
>MU130357.1:521846-553812 GCA_015039465.1 Phlegmacium glaucopus
ACATAGTAAGGAAATAAATAAAATATAGAGGCAATACAGGTATAATCATGAATTTGTGGGGGTCGGATCGTCCCTAGGGGTAGGAAAGGAGAAACCTAGGGGACGATCCATTCAGTGAACATCTATAGAAAAGACTTTATAATAATTGAAACCTAGGGGACGATCGAACTGATTCAGTCGTAGCGTCAACGGGATTGTCTCAGGTCACTTTCATCTTTTTAATACGGACCTGACATACAGACCAGTGTCAGGCCGCCTGAAGGTGGCCTGTAGGTGACCTGAAAACTACCTTAAATCCCAATATAAATCTAAATCTCCAATCCGAATCCCAATATAAATCTAAATCCCGAATCCGAATCCCGAATCCTAATTATAAATCCCTACCCCTATAAAAGACAGGCGCGCCATCGTGTAAGAATCCAATCCTCCCCTATGTCCGTACAAAACATGAAGGTGGTCTGAAGGCGGCCTGAAGGTGGCCTGAGACTGGCCTGAGACTGGTCTGAGACTGGCCTGACAAGACCTCAGACGGTCTGAGACCAGTTAGGCCGCCTTAAGGCCGGTCTGTTACACCCCCTCACATTTCAGGAGTGAGGCGGTGTGTCGTGGGTGGAAAGGAGGATCTGAGGTCTGTTTAGGGGACTTACCCAAAACTTGGCTCGGTTGGCCTTAGGGTTTACCTCAGGCAATTACTTAAGTACCTTACTTACGTCTTGTGGGATCTACTTCGCTTTCGTCGTGACCAGTTCAGATTTCTGCTGTACCGTTCTATAATATTAGTCTTTTCCTGAAGTCGTGGTCTTATGTTTGGCCCTCTGTTTCATATGGACCTACGGTCGCTGTATGTTTGTTGTTCTGGTAGGTCCTTTAACAGGGTAGCCGTGGATCCGGGGAAAGGTTAGCTTCTTGTTCAGTCGTTGTTACGAATGGCTGAAGTTGAAGGGAACAGGTACTTTGCTGAGGTAGGTCAGAAATTGCATCAGTTTGACTGAGGTCGGGGTTATCTGGACTAGGGACCTTCTGCGTAAGGCTGAGGAGGTGAAGGCCTTTAGTAACTGCCTCTTCTCCTTACCCAGTAGCTCCTTTAGGAGTTGTCGTCTCAGTATTTGTCCTCCAAGGCTATGGAGCAGTTTACCGTTCTGAAACCTTAGTTTGTATTGTGGTATGTACGGGGGTTTAATCAGTACCTTAAGGTGTTCTTCATGGGGTCTCGAGGATTCGTGTAGTCCTACCGGTTTAAGTTTGTCAAAGGAAAGCACGACCCTACAGTGGATGACTTCCCCCCCTACCTACAATCCCCTGTGGGCTGAAATTGGGTTTGGAGTTGGAATCTTGGTATGTGGGACGGAAAGGCTGCTGGAGGCTGGAAGGCAGGTTGAGGCGAAGGTAGTGGACAACTGAGGCCTTGGGGTATCAAGGCGAGGCTGAGGTTAGGAGGTAAAGTGAGGTAGAAAATAAAGATAAAAAGTGTAATATGGTGAAGAATAAATTAATTAATTAATAATAGAATAGTAAGAAAATAAATAAAATATAGAGACAATACAGGTATAATCATGAATTTATGGGGGTCGGATCGTCCCTAGGGGTAGGAAAGGAGAAACCTAGGGGACGATCCATTCAGTGAACATCTATAGAAAAGACTTTATAATAATTGAAACCTAGGGGACGATCGAACTGATTCAGTCGCAGCGTCAACGGGATTGTCCTTCTAGTATGGGTTATCGTTATATATTAGGTACCTATAAAAATTCAGTTCTGGTATATAG
Organism: Phlegmacium glaucopus; assembly: GCA_015039465.1. NCBI lineage: Eukaryota > Fungi > Basidiomycota > Agaricomycetes > Agaricales > Cortinariaceae > Phlegmacium > Phlegmacium glaucopus. The sequence continues at coordinate 523,613 of MU130357.1, forward strand.
AATTCTTATTCTTACTGGTTCTAAAGTCACGGAGTTTTGGACAAAATGGTAGAGAACTTGCATTCTTACTGTTTCTAAAGTCGTGAAATTTTAGACAGAATAGTAGTTTTAAAGGAGGTCTAGGGGGAAGTCGTAGAAATTAACTCTTTTAACAATTTCCGAAAACATTTCTGTGATATGGTTTGTTTAATCAACTTCCTCCGACGTGACAAACACCAGTTAATCACGGAGAATTGTTATACGAAGAAAATTGACTTTAACTAACGCTAAAAGTTATAAGATAGTGGACCATTGTAACCAGTTGTACTTTCTGATGTGTGTAGTCTGGGCTAAAATGGCAATTTTCCAGGTTATAATCGACTTTTAACAGTTGTATATACGTTTAGAACAGTTTGGAAAAACTTTTTTCCATTTTTTGGTGGAGTTAGAAACCGATTAAGAAAGACCTATCCACGTCATGGTAGCCATAATGTTCTGGATTGTAAACGTCTTTTTTATAACTATAGTTCCTAAGCTGTATTGTCTACAGATCAGGTTCAGAGTAGTCCTGTACGTTTTTACTAACGGTTACATTATTACAAAAGATTGGGGTACCATTTTCAAATAGTACGTAATGGAGGGTCGGCTGTTCTATAATTACTTTAAGACCGCAAACATAAAGTTCCTGGATAGTTCGGGTGACTACTACTGTAATTTGCGTGTGGTTACGATCATGCATCTTTATTACATTTTTTACGTAACCTTACCAATTTTAATTTAGTACAACTGATATTTCTAGAAAGATAAAGAGAACTTTTAGAATTATCAATAGGAGATCGTCCTCAGGGTCAACTTTAAGTTATAAGTTATAGACTAGGTTTAACACCTTTATTTTGTTATGAAATGTCAGGGGGTGGGAAAGGTGAACCTATAATAATTAATTAATTAAATAAGAAGTGGTGTGATGTGAAAAATAGAAATAAAAGATGGAGTGAAATGGAGGATCGGAGTTGGAGTGGAACTACGGGGTTCCGGAGTGAAGCAGTGACGGAAGCGGAGTTGGACGGAAGGTTGGAGGTCGTCGGAAAGGCAGGGTGTATGATTCTGAGGTTGAGGTTTGGGTTAAAGTCGGGTGTCCCCTAACAGACTCTCACTGGACTTTTACCGGAATTTTACTGGAGTCTGCTGGACTTCTGCCGGACTTTTGGCAGTCTGGTGGACTCTGGCTGGACAACGTGGGGGACTGTAAAGTACATGGCGGAGTGGACATGATTATTGTACTGGAATTCCGCAAGAGGAAGGAGTTTGGCCCAATTGGTTTGTTGCTGGTTTGTAAAGAGTCGGAGATACTGTTCCAGCTCCTGATTTACTCATTCCGCCTGGCCGTCTCCTTGCGGATGATAGGCGGTGGTGGCTGCTAACTTAATTCCGAGGATCCGGTAGAGCTTGCGCGTGAATTCTGCTACAAACTGTGGTCCTCTGTTTGATACCACTCTCTGGGGTAGTCCATGATGTTTCCAGACATGTTGGATATAAAGGCGAGCGGTTCCGGACGCGGAGGTGGTAGTAAGGGTTGGTGCAAAATGAGCTCGTTTGGTGACCGAATCAACTACCACCATCACCGAGTCGTATCCTGAAGACTCTGGAAGTTCCACTATGAAGTCCACACTAATTGTGTCCCATGGAGCGTTTGGAATTGGGAGGGGATGGAGTTCGCCGACTGGGTGGTGTCTTTGAGCCTTAGTCCGAAGACACAGGTCACAGGTTGAGGCATATTTTCTGATATATCGGGACATCTGTGGCCACCAATAGTTTCGGGATACAAGTTCAAGGGTCTTCCATCTTCCCAGATGCCCAGCGATTAGGGTGTCGTGGCAGAGGGATACAATCCATCTTCACAAGTCAAACATGTCCAGAATGTAGATTTTTCCTCGGAAAGAGAGGATGTCGTTGGTCATGAGACCATTCTGCTGATGTACCTGCGGTGGGATCAGACCGCAAGTAGTAACATAGTTCAGAGGGGTTAATGTAGTTTTCCTCGATAGAATTTAAAGAGAAGTTCACGGTATTGAAATACGCAAGAAGAATAGGTCGCGAAGATAGCGAAGTTCGCGAACGAGAACACAGTGCGCAAAGTAGCTTAAAGAATGAGACTATTGACTTAGAACATTGCTGCAAAGTTTATGGGATCAAAACTCTGGCCGTCTCTTGTTCACCTGGCCTTACAGGTACTTAATATGAGAATAATAAACTAACCAGGTGCAGATATGCAAAACAGTAATGTAAAAATTGAGCTAATGCGAAGTCACATGGGCCCAGTAGTTTGGTAACAGAGAGATAGGAGATAAAGTAAAAATAAAGGTGATGAGTAAGGAGGTCAGTTGAATGACCTCCTGTTTTGAAAGAATGATAAAAATATATATATGGAAAGATGAAAGAAAGTAAATGCAAAACAACACGGACCATTGATAAAACCAATGCATGGAGAGGTAAGGAATGCGTATGTGAACCATGAAAGACCGCGAGATTAGATAGTGGCTGTGCGAAGATGCGGCTGCAAAGGAGTGAATATGGCTAAGTCCACTGTGACTAACGAGAGCTGTAGATATGTTGAAGTATCAAGTGTGAAGAGGAATGAGGGTACTTTGAATAGTTATGAGGGTCGTAGAGGTGATGTGCGAGACATGTGCTAAGAGTAGGCAATATAGTAGGACCTGCAAATGATAGTGCGAGGGTTACTGACAACCGCGGCCAAGAATGCGAGTGATAATGGTAACCGCGAGGTATCCGCGAGTGTCTGCGAAGTTGTTAAATCGCAAAAATAACCTATTTACAAACCTAGAGGTTATATGGATCCTATCACCGCCGATCGGACGGATTGTGTGTGAGTGGTTTTCAACTCCTTTACCACTTTAGCTATGGCCTCTTCTTTTCCACCTTCATGGGTACCTTTCCGGATGTCTTTCAAGATGTCTCGTTCTTCTCCTATGACTTCCAGTCCTTCTAAGGCCCAAATCACAAAAAAGCCTGGAGTTAGGAGTGTGATGTTGTTATTGTCACCAGTTCCGGTTCCGTGATCCACTTGTCTGGACAAGGCGTCCAGTTTTCCCATGCTCTTGCCTGGTCTGTGGTGCATGAGGAAATCAAACCGGGCTAGGAACAATGACCAACAGGCTTGTCTCCGATTGAGCTTTTTGGCTGTCATGAAGTATTCCAAGTTCTTGTGATCAGTCCAGATCTCGCACTTGTGTTCTGCTCCTTCGAAGAAGTGTCTCCACTCTTCTAGAGCTTGGATGATCACTAGCATCTCTTTGTCGTGGATCTCATAGTTCCGTTCGACCAGAGATAAGGATTTAGACAGGAACACAACTGGGTGCCATTTCTCATCATCGAGGGATTGTTGGGAGAGTACAGTTCCAGTTGCAAAATTGGAACTGTCTGCTTCGATGCAGAATGGCCTGGAGTTGTCCGGAGAGGCTAGAATTGGGGTTGAAGTGATCAGGTTCTTGAGAGAATTGAACACCAACTGCTCTTCCATATTCCATCTCCATTTAATGTCACTTTTGGTGAGATCAAACAAGGGACGGGCATGATGAGAAAAGTCTTGGATGAACCTTTGGTAAAAGTTGGTGAAGCCTAGAAATGACTGGACTTCCTTTTTGTTTGTTGGAATTGGCCATTCCGCTACTCCAGCAACTTTTACAGGGTCCATCTTGATGGAGTTATGAGATATTATGACTCCAAGGTATTCCACCTTGGTGTGTTCAAATTTGCACTTGTCTGGTTTTAGGAAGAGTTTATACTTCCATAAAAGTTCCAGTACTCTCTGAGTTATGGACCTGTGTTCCTCTAGTGTCTCCGTGAATATCAGGATATCGTCAAGGTAGACCACTACAACCCCTTCCATTATGAGCTCACGGAAGATGTCATTCATCATTGTTTGGAAAGTAGCCGGACTGTTGGTGAGGCTGAAGAACATAACCAGGGGTTCAAATAATCCCCGGTTAGTTTGGAAAGCTGCTTTCCATTCGTCCCTTCCTTCATTTGGACATTGTTAAAACCCCATTGGATGTCCAACTTAGTGAAATATTTAGCGCCCCGGAGTTGGGTAATCAGTTCCAAAATGAGGGGAAGTGGGTACTTGTTTTTGATGGTGATTGCATTGAGAGCTCGATAGTCCTGAACAAGCCAAAGACTTCCATCTTTCTTTTTAATAAAGAAAACCGGAGATGCCATTGGAGATTTGGAAGGTCAGATGCATCTGGAGTTTAAATTCTCCTGGAGGAACATGTCAAGTTCCTTTTGTTCTGTCGGAGCTAGAGGATAGACCTTGCAACCTGATGGTTTTTCTCCCAGAATGAGTTCTACTGCGTGGTCCCAAGGTTTCGGATCAGGTAGGATATCAAAAGATTCTTTGGCAAAAACACTATCAGATTCTCGGAGATAATCCAGAACTCCTTCTTTTGTTTCAGATTGTGTGTTGCGCTGGAAAGCTTCTGCAAGACATTGGGAGATGGTGGAGGTGGCTTGGATATCTGCCTGCAGTGGTAGTAGGCTGGTGGCAAATATTCTGTCACCATCCTCAAATTCAGGGTTTGGGCTACTTTCCTCCTCGTCATCCTCATCACAATCCTCTACATGAGCCAGAAGTGGGCTGGTTGAACATTTTTCAATTTGGTGTATTTCTGCCTTTTGAATTTTTTGTTCCTCTCGGATCTCATTCCTGCATTCTGAACAACAATGGGGTGGACAACGGGACATTTTTACTTCTCCGGTTGCCCAGTCAATCTCTGGGTTGTGCATCTTAAGCCAGGAATGTCCAAGAATCAAGGTTTGTTTTCCCAGTCCAGTGACCGCGAACAAGGATCTCTTGGAATGTCCTTTATACCTGAGTATCAGATCAACCACTTCCGTGATTGATCCGGCTTCATTCGGAGTACCGTCAATGTTAAATACCGGAATCAGATTTGACAGGGACTTTGTTGTGAGCCTGTTAGTTTTGACATAGTCTCTGTCAATAAACCTTCCGTCGGCTCCGGAGTCTACTAAGGACAGAAAGGAGTTTACTTCTCTGGTGTCGGTCGTCTCAATGCTGACTTTGAGTTCCAGTGATTTAGAGTCAGCATCGAGGGAGCCAATAGTGAACTTTTTCGGGAGGGTTCTTTCCCATTGGGGTTGGAACACTTGGATTTTTTTTGGATTTTCTGATGTTTGTACAACTTGAATGTTTTCAACCATCTTGTTTATTTCATCAATGCTATCTACATGTAAAACAGAGAAATGGTTGGTCGTTGACAGCGAGGGCATGCAGTTCACTCACTGTTTTGGCAAAAATCCTTTAAATCATTGGTCTGACTTTCATGTTCAGTGTTCTCTGAAGGTTCCGTCAGTTCCGGATCAGGTACTTTGTCATATTTGGCCAGCTGGAACTCCAAGAGGGTATGGAGTTTGTCATTGGTCATTGTTCGGATGTCGAAACATTTTTTGCAATGTCTCTCAATGTGTCCGATGCCTCCGCACCAGAAGCATGACAGTGGTACAGAGCCTGCTTTTTGGGCCGCATCAATGTCCATAGGTACAGGGTTTCCCGGAGTTGGTATGAGGTGTGTGTTCCTCTGTGGTGGTATTGATGGATTGAATTGGAGTGTGGTGGTACCTGTTAGGGGACACTCATTGTGTCCGCCCCTAGTTACGCTTAGCTACTCATACTTTCACTTTCACTCTATGATCATATCACTTGCCATGTTCCCCAGGCTACCCTTTATGGACTCCCTCTTATTGTTGTAGTAGTTGACACTTCACCGATGACATCGTGAGATGTCAGTTTATATTCTTGTACTTATCACACGCACCCTACCTTCTATTACACCCTAGCCGTATATAGTCATATTGGCTCACACACTTGTAGTATATAGGTGTAAAGTGGTTATCGAAGATAACCACCTTAGAATTCAACTTGGTTCCCGGGTCTTTACATTCCCTCACATAATTCTAAGGTCTCTACGAGCTCGCCCCTCTCTAGCCTGCTCCCCACCCCCTACTCCAGTTCCTGCTGCCCTATAGCAACTGTTCTACAGTGCTATACCCGAACCCTACCCCGTCTTCGCATCGCTCTGTGTCTTTGCCAGTATCTAGTATCCATGCTCGTCCCTGTACTTGCCAGGATCTACCTCCGCACTCATTCCTCCTTGATCAGACATCATGCCTCTTACCCCTACTCCTACTGATGACCTCTCCTCTGTCCTTCGACAACTGGCCGACAGGCTAGACTCTCTAGAGGTCAGATTGGACCGCATTGAGGCCTCGGCAGGCCCCACAATTGCCTCGACCAGTACCCCTTTCCGTGGGTTTTCTGACTTGCAGGAGGCATCCAAAGTCCCCCCATTTCAAGGGGCATTTTCTACCAAAGGCAAGGGTCGAGCTGACACTCCCCAAGCCCCTTCGAAGGCCAAGCCGGCCAAGAAGGAACGACCTACCAGAAAGGGTGCTATCTCTTACACCACCATCCCCCTCCCCCTTGCTCAGACATTCCCTATCGAGGGCAAGACCGATTGCCACCTTGTCACAGTGGTCATTCCTGACTCTGCTGCCCAGCACATTATTGGTCAGGGTGGTAAGGGCCTTAAACAGGTCCACAACATCTCTGGTGCTCGGGTCAACACTTACACTTTAGTGGATGGCCCCAATGATGAGCGCCACATCTCTATCCGAGGTACTGACCTCCAAATTGGTGATGCCCTAGTGGTATTGGGCAAACAGATTGCTCGCAAGAAGGTCTGCCCCCCTAAGTTGAAGAAAACTGGCCCTACAAAGGGTTCAACTAATCCTGCCCACCCCAACCCTATCACCTCCTTGTCCCAGCGCCTGCCTCCCTTTTCTACTACCCAGTGCTCAGGACCATCTACCAGATCCCACATCGTTGAGATCCCTACTGCAGAGTTCCAAGCCAAGTCGTTTGGGACCAGAACTCCCCAGGGGACTGCTTTTGCCCCTACGGCGGCGATGGCCTAGCTCTACACCCATCGTTCCTAGTGTCTCAATGGGCAGCCCCACCCCCTACCTTTCCCCCGAGTTGTTAACACCGATGCAGGTTGACGCACTTTGTCAGGGATCAAACACTCCCCTCCTTGGTCTGGCCTCGCTTCATCCTCACAGCATCGTCCCCTCTGAGTATGCGTACATCCCACCACGTCACAGCACTAATACTGCCCAGCGCTCCAGATCTGGACCCCCTGGAGGTTGAGGAAGACGGTAAATGTTTTTGGAATCAATCATTCGTTGTGGACAACAAATCTTAATAGGGGGGTGATGTTAGGGGACACTCATTGTGTCTGCCCCTAGTTATGCTTAGCTACTCATACTTTCACTTTCACTCTATGATTGTATCACTCGCCGCATTCCCCATCCTACCTTTTACGGACTCCCTCTTATTGTTGTAGTAGTTGACACTTCACCGATGACATTGTGAGATGTCAGTTTCTATTCTTGTACTTATCACATGCACCCTACCTTCTATTACGCCCTAGCCATATATAGTTGTATTGGCTCACACACTTGTAGTATATAGGTGTAAAGTGGTTATCGAAGATAACCACCTTAGAATTCAACTTGGTTCCCGGGTCTTTACATTCCCTAACAGTACCGGTTGGTTGAGAAGTGGTTGCTGCTGGACTTTTGTAAGCTGACTGGAAGGCCTTGTTAGTGGCTCAGTTTTTGTCTATTGTCCGTGCCATTCTGTACCATCCTGTCAGATCTGTATTGGATGGTCTTCCGGAAGCCATTGTAGCAATGGAGTTCTGAATCTGGGCATTTAGGCCTCTTCGGAATTTTACTACAATAGTTTTCAGATCAGTGTATCCAGAATCCGTGATTAGGTCTTGGAATTCATCTACATATTCTTCCAAGGACCGGGTTTTCTGGAAATATCCAGTTGATTCTAGTCGGTTGATGGCAACCAAGTCCGCATTTGCGGGACAGAACTCTTTTTTGAAGTCATCTCAGAAATCAGACCAATCCAGGAACCGGGTTGACTGAGGGTTGTCCATTTCCCATTGGAAAACCCTAGCTGCCCACTTTGATGCTCTTCCGGATTTCATGTAGGACATGGCCCAGATAATTTTTGTTTGCTCATCCAAGAATTTGTTGGAACAGAGCCGGATGTACATTTGGCAGGAGTGAAGGAATGCTGTTCCTTTGGATGGTTCTCCATCAAACTCCGTTGGGAATGCCGGCCTTGCAGAGCGTGTCCAGGGTATGTTTTCGGTTTGTGGGGGAACCTCTTGTTGTGGTACAGGTGATTGTACATTTGGAACAAGTCGGTGGATTGTCTCCATGATTCGGTCAAATCTGTTTTGGTATTTGATGTCCCGAGCTCGCAATAGGACGACTTCTCTTTCCAGCTGGGTGGTGCATTGATCGTCCATGGCTGATAGGAAGGAGCTGCTCAGAGATGCGTGCTGTGAAGACAAGGAGGGAGCCACGGTCTGGGAGTGTACAGAGTCTGATTGGCCCGAATTGGGGGCTGTAAATTGGACTATTGTTCCACTGTGCGGACTGGACTCAGTCCATTAAAGGATGATCCTTTCCTAATGTTAGGGCCACTGCGAGGCTGACTTAGTCAAGCTAGCAGGGGATCCAAAGTTAATAATATTTCAAAGGGATATCTACAAGTGACTCACCTAGCAGGGGACCCAAAGAGGAAAGGATGGGGATCCCTGCTAGGCTGTGGGGTGTTTAAGTACTAATATGGACATAACGGAGATATAGAATAAATAAAGGAATGATACAATAATAATTAATTAATTAATTAAGAAGTGGTGTGATGTGAAAAATGAAAATGAAAGACGGAGCGAACCGGAGGATTGGAGTCGGATCGGACTTATGGAGTCTTGGAGTAAACTGGTGACGGAAGCAGAGTTGGATGGAAGGTCGGAGGTCATCAGAAAGGCAGGGTGTATGATTCTAAGGTTGAGGTTTGGGTTGAAGTTGGGTGTCCCCTAACACTTCTGTGATCTATGCACTAACTATCTTGTGATGATAATAGCCTTGATCTGATCCTGTCTTGAATTGGAATGCGGTGTAGTTATTCTGTACTTTAGACAGTGTACATGTTGTCTTATTTTTGCAGAGGATGACCTTGAAATGATATTTTCTTTTAAATTGTACCATTGTTGTATTGATATATAAAGAAGATTTTTTTTTTATGCAAAAATGATTTAAATTGATTAGCTGAGTGTACTGATAGTAAGATGATATAGGGTATTAAAGAATTTGGTGATACCTCTTGATGGTGAATTATGTTAGTCTCCTATCAATGTTCCATCATGATGTAGTCATTTTTTATCTTATCTTAGTTCAAGATGCTGACAATCCACATATTGTATGGTATTGTAATATACAGTATTATTTTACATAATTTATCAATATTTAAATGTCAACTTTTTTTGCACAGTCAAACTCGAGTGACAGTCCTAAAGTCTCGGCTTTTCTCCAATACTAACTATTCATACCACAATCTCCTTAAAGTAGTACAAAATATGGTTCCTCAGCCAGTCATGTTATTTTTATGATAATGAATGGAATCATATTTTAAAATCACAATTGTTTTTTATTGCACTTTTTTTGGCAATATATACAAAGTAAAATAATATTTTATGCATGCGTTTTTCGGAATGCAGACACATCAGAGTTAAAACCATGCTTTTTTTCTGTATTTTTGAAGGAGGGCAATCAGAATAAGACAAGTTGTTAGGGGACACCCAACTTTAACCCAAACCTCAACTTTAGAATCATACACCCCGCCTTTCCGACGACCTCCGACCTTCTGTCCAACTCCACTTCCATCACCGGTTTACCCCGGAACCCCGTAGTTCTGCTCCGACTCCGATCCTCCGATTCACTCCATCTTTTATTTCTATTTTTCATATCACACCACTTCTTATTTAATTAATTAATTATTATCATATCATTCCTTTATTTATTCTATATCTCCGTTATGTCCATATTAGTACTTAAACACCCCCAGCCTAGCAGGGATCCCCATCCTTTCCTCTTTGGATCCCCTGCTAGGTAAGTCACTTGTAGATATCTTTTCTGAAATATTATTAACTTTGGATCCCCTGCTAGCTTGACTAAGTCAGCATCGCAGTTGCCCTAACACAAGTTGGAACTATTATCTTCATTGTGTTCCGGTGCTGTATGAAAAAAATAAAATAGTAATGATCAATGTCAAATTATGAAATGGATTCGAGATTGGAACATATACTAAATTGATCCAAATCAAAATGGCAATCAAGACCTGAAAAAAAATGTTGATCTGCAAGGTTTTTGCCTTCCTCCAATAAATCAACGATTGTGGAATTTTCCACGTTAGAAATTTCAAGTTCACTAATGGTGAACTCTGTGATGTCAAAATCAAAATCATCAAGTTTGGAGGGGTCTGTTTTGCTATGACTGACTGTTTTCAGTGTAATAGACTGCCTTTTGCTTACCAGCTAGTTCCTCTTCATACACAACCTTCATCCCATCGTAATCAAATAGAGCATCTTGGACTTGACATTTTACTTGATCAGGAGTACCAACACCTGCATGCCCACATTGCACGGCAGTACATTTGTAACGAATAATCTGATGTCCAATATGAACAATGAAAGGAACAAAGATAGTCCTATATGGGTCAATGTTGTCCAATTCAACACTGGAGAAAGTGTGGTTTTCGAAGAGCCAGTTAATAAGGTTCCATGCAAGGCCTCGGGTATAACACATGTGAAAATGTTCAATTACTGGGATAGCATTAAGATTGAAATGATCTTGGCAATGTTGAAGAGTGTTGGTGTCTTGACCATCAGAACCAGAAGGAAGTGTATATGTTCTTTCATCAAGAACATTTAAGAATATGGCTATTGCGAATAATGTGAAGAGGTCTTGAACGCCATCTAATGTTGACAGTGCTGGTAAATGAGCTCTGTCGCTAGAATTGTTAAGGATGAACACATTGTGGAAATAATGCACCAGACAATGGGCAAACATTATGAAAGGAGGTTTTTCTCCTTCTGTGAGAAGAGAAGGAAGAATGAATGTATGAATGGCACCGATGAGACTGTCTTGTAGGGTGTGTGTAGAAAGGTAAAAACCTCCTGTAATAACAGTATTTTCCATTGTGACAATGACATAAGGAGTATTCGGTCTCAGGATTCTATGATAAGGGTTTTTTTAATTAATTCTATTCTGAATATATAAGGGTACTTACAGGTGATTTCCTGGTTCAAGATAAATCACTTCAAGTCCATTTTCAATGCAGAAAACAGGGTCCATTTGATCAAATTCCTGAAGATAATGGTTCCATCAGGTGAAGAAGTCGACATGTCCATCCTTGTCCATGAGATTGGGCATGGCTATGATTAGCCATTGTCTTCCAGATCGAATATTGAAAAATGCTCCAAAGCCAGCTGGTACAACACACCAGAACTGAATGGCATTGGTAGTTGATAGCTCAGTCCATCAAAGTAGTGATTGTTTCGTTGTTTCATCTTGAACACAATATGGTTCAGACAATGTATCCTGCCAGGCAACATGATCAGATGAGAAAGGAGATGATTCAATGCCAGAAAAGGACCTCATGCGAACAATAGAAAGAATATTTGAGCTTTCGGTTTCCAGATTGTTGACAAATTGTTTTAAAGTTCTTTTCTTTATTCTTGGTATGTCTGAAGTGGATTGATCTTGAAAATCAATGAGTAAAAAAAAAAAGTATTTAAAATATGATATTATCATACCTTCCATGTTCACAACTTCTTTCAGACCGTTCAGAGTTGCCAATCCACGATGATCGCATGGAATATTAGGAAGGTTATAATTCTCAATGATGATGTGATGGGAATGAAGTAATTTTTGAAAGTCATGCGGTGTCATTTCTTGCACAATTTCATGTGTCAATGTCATTATAGCAGATGATTCAGGATTTTCAATGTTAGCTGGATAACTGCTGCTTATAGCAAGAGAGAATTTGTCAATGGCAGCAATTGTGCATTCTGACTACAGGTTAGTAGAAATGGGATAGTCAGAATAAACTTTTAAATGGAATCTAAAAATTTTGTATGAATGAAGATATTATTTGTTCTTGAAGTTCACCATTTATATTGAAGGTAGAAATTTTAGTTGAAAATGTGGGAGCAGACGTCATCTAGCATAATTCAATAAATTGAACAAATATATTATTTTTATTTTGCTGGATCAGTTACCTGTTCTGCTAGAGGATATATCTCTGAAGGCGTATTTTTTGGTGCCTTAGATCGTGTTAGATCAATTATTAGCTATTAGCTGAGATGAGAATGTTACCAATAAGTCTTCAAGATTGATATTTTCAAATTTTACATATGTGTTTCCGATGATAAGTGGAAGATGCTTCGGTGCAGTCAAAATTGTTTGCTGATGAGAAAGGAAAGAACATTGTGATGTCCATGAGATGGAGACAGATCATGTCTTGTTCTTTCTTTTTTTACTTGCATTTGCTTTATGAGCAGGAAGAGCTGAAGAATTTGTAGGTTTGTGTCTTGTGCGTCTTGGTATTGTAATGTCAGGAATGGATTTATCATTGCCATTGCTTGAATCATGTTCCCTATCTGTAAGGTCATCTTTGTTGGTGGCTGGAGCAATGATTGTACTATCTGGAAGCAGGCGTTGTATAGAATCCTCGTTAGTGTTATCTGCAAATATCAATATTTATGATGTACTATATAAGATATTGTGATTACATACCATTTTGATCTCCTGGTGAATTTTGCCACGGTAAAGATACAGGTTGCTTGAGCTTGATCTTATTAGGTGCGAGTATTGAAGCAAGTGGCCAGTCAGTAGGCATGGATCCGTCTTCAATATTGAGGAAAGATAAATGAACAGTTGTGTTTCCCTTATCGTCTGGTGTTTCTATATAAAAGATGTTAGATACCTCTGAAGAAATAGAATTTGTTCATACCAAGCATGAACCAAGATTGTATTTCTGGTTCTACGTCATTGAATGTATTTGGGATGAATCCAACAATGTTTGATGCAGCATCATAAATTGTTTGGTATCCCAGTGCAACATTGATCAGCTCCTCCCAGATTTTTTTCTCAAAGTGAGAAATAACATGTGGATGTTCGTTACCAAGCACTTTAGAATACTGTATAATGGCAATAATGTTATTTGCATCTTAATGTTTAATAGATGAACACATACAAGAGAGAGTTTGTATCGTTGGACATAGAAGCTAGAAAGGTGAATCTGTGCTTCTTGGAGAAGGAATATGGGACTAATAAGAAGGGTGACTTGAAGTGGGAGATTGTTAAGTTTAAAACAAAGGAGTCACGTCGGAGTAACACCAGATTGGACAGAACAGAACCGGAACAAGTAACGGAAAGGACTTTGGCCTCAGCATATGTGCTGTGCCACCCAGCTCCTACAATGTCCTGATTTCGGAACCAGAAGAGAACAGAAAGACAGAAGACCTCAGTGACTTAGAGGATGAACAAGAGGAGGAAACTAAGATGATATTCGAACTGAGGAAAAACATACAAGTTTGAGTACTTAAATATAAAAGGAATTGCAACCAAAATATAGAATATAAATATGAGTGCTGCATTCTGCTCCTGGAAAAGGTCCTGCATTCTTGGGTGAATAATCCATGGCTGGTGTGCTGACTGATAGTGGGAAAGTGATGACAAAGAAATAGTTGTTATGGTGAAGGTGTGGTAATGGGTTTGGGATATTGTTGGAAGAGTTGGAATGATACGGAGAAGTCTTGGAGTTGGACGTAGAAGGAGTAGAGTTGGAAATAAGGAAAGTACTGGAATGGAGTACAGACTACTGGAAACAACTCCAACGGAGTCGGACTGGAGTAATGTATGACAGAATGTAACAGAGATGGAGATTATTGATTTTTTGATTATAACTGGTCTTTTTCATCATTGTTGGAGACAAACATTGTTCTATTGATATAATTGTTTTTGAAGTGAGGACAAAATAAAAATTAATCAAGTATGACTGACAGTGTAGTAATATCTTTGAACACTTCCAACATTCCAGGTAAATCAGGAATACTCTGCAGAATAGTAAATTGAATGGTCGCAATAATTATAGAGTATTAATTTTGATAGTACATACAATAATATCAGGATTATGATCCAACATAAACACAATGTGTGTGGCAGCAAGTTGCATATTAAAAAGACTTTTGTCCACAGCTATATTTGAATGCAATTGGAACAAAGCATGTAATTGTTTTATGGGAAGATCCATGGAAGCAACATTAACACTTGTTTTTGCCTTATGTGTGGTGAAGTTATGACAAAATTTTCTCAATATTGAGGTCCAATTGCCCAGTGTACACAGAACTTTCTGTTTCTCATAAGGACAATTCAGAATAAAATCAGCAGATTACTTACCTCATGTTTTGTAAAATCAACTTTCATTTTCTTGTGCAAAGGAGGAAGGAGTAACATGTTTTCTGTCACTTCCAGACTGGATATGACATCTAAAAGCCGATAGGCGCTCAATAAGCTGCAAAATTCATTTCCTTTCTCTTTTGTTTTTAACAATGATGCTTCTCACTTTGAAATTGCAGTAGGGGATAATGCCGACATTGAATCAATGTTCACCACTCATAATAGTGCTTTCAACAACAAATTGTGAATGCTTTGTGATTTTAGAAAGGTGTCATAACAATCAACTGAGCCTGCCAAACCCTAATATTGAAAGATGGGTATGAATTATCAACTTGTAACCAATAAAATTTCAATAATGTACAAGTGCATAGTGTGCATTTCCAAATTTATCATAAATTGATGTTGGTACCATTGGCAACATGGAAACAAAGTAAGAAGCAAAGATTGAACTCTGAGTGAAAGGTCAATTACTTGATGTTGATCTTCAGAGTTTTTGTTGGTTGTGAGTGCAGGGCAATCTAGTTCCATAGTAATATCTACATTGGTATTCAGTAGCTCTTGAGGGTTAATACAGAATTGGCTAGTATTAATGTCAAAGGGGGGAGATGATGTTGGATGATTATTGTGGAGGACCAGAGAATGAGGGGGCTGAGGACATTGGGCCTGGTTTTGAGAACTAGTATCAGTTGATGAGGAGATTAAGTTTATGTTCAATGGACTAGACACTGTGATTATAATGATGAAAATATTTCAATGTAAAAATTTGAGTGGACCTACTTTATTGACTGATCTGAAGCAGAGCAAGTTGATCTTTTCAATTTTCTGTTGTGTTAAGGGTAGGCTTAACCCTTAATCTCAACATCCATCAACACAAAGAAGTACATGGATATAGTATGGTTATAAGCACTAAACTTTCTCAATACTCGATAACCTTTAAGCTTTTCTTCATTTACATAAAAATATGATTCACATCAATCACCTATGGGTCCAACTATGGTAAATATCAGCACACTATCAGATAAGATAATGAGGCCCAATAACCTTGAAACATTACATTATTTTGCCTAAATTATGAATTGAATTGATCAGTGGTATATCTCAATGGATTTAGAACAAATTGATAGTGATTTGTGTATCTATAACTTTCCATCCGGTGATATATTTTTGTCTAACTATACTTTGCCTTTTTTAGATTGTTGGATTGGACCATGAGATCATAGAGAACTAACAAGTACATTTTTTTGGTCTTTTTCACATATTTACTACTGGCTCTTGAGTTCTTCTCATAGTCAGTCTGATTCAGACATTATTCAATCTTCAGTAGGAATGGACAAACATATATAAACATATGATTGCCAGTGATTGATTGTTGATGGGTATTTATACATAAGAGTCAAGCTGTATTTATACTTTTTAACATTTCAAGAGACTGATACAACTATTTGTCGATAGATATCACCAAAACATCATTTCAATTTTTTACTATCATAGAAGTGATCCTTGGCAAAAATTTGACCAACACAAATTCTCTGAACTGGATAAAAATAAAAATCTGTACCGCATGTTCTATAGAACAAATGAGCTTGTTTTATCAACCATCAGAATAGCCAAACTGCCAAACTATTCAACAATAAGGATAAAAACAGATCACAAAACACTCGAAGTCTTGTAGATTCAATTTGATATCATTCTTTTATGTGCTTCAAACCATTCTCAATCAGGTAGTTCTTTCAATCATAGATTTTGATCAAGATGGAATTAACAAACAATTGCAATGACAAAACCAGCAATAACTCTTTTGGAAAGGTTGAAGCCGCTAACAGGAGGTTGAAGATGTTAACAGGCCTTCAAATCATTGATGTGTAATTGAAACACAGTCATTATGTAACACTGTTTCATAAAAAACAGGACAAGACATAATGTTATTTTTATTTTTTCCTATCATGTATATAGTTCCGTGGCAGAAAATTAGGAAAATTTTCTAGCAGCTAGACCTTTTCGGAAAGGGCTAGCACAACAGAAATCTCGCAAGAATTTTGTTGTTTGCCAGAAAATTGAAAACTGACAATGGCAAAAAGTAGATAAGACAAATCAGAAAAATTTACTAGCAACTAGAGCTCTTTGCAAGGGGGCCCTAGCACAACATAAATCTCCCGAGAATTATTGTTGTTTGCTAGAAAACCTAAAACGGACGACAGCAAGAAGTGGATAGGAGAAATCATCAACTTTAGTTTATTAGCAGCTAGAGCCCTTCGCAAGGGGGCCCTAGCACAACAGAAATCTTGCAAGAACTTTTGTTGTTTGCCAGAAAACTGAAACGGACGACGACAAGAAGTGGATACATCAACTTCAGTTTATTAGCAGCTAAAGCCCTTTGCAAGGGGGCCCTAGCACAACAGAAATCTCGCAAGAATGTTTGTTGTTTGCCAGAAAACCAAAAGCTGACGACAATAAGAAGATGAATGGAGTCAAGTTTAAACTGACCTAAAGTAGCAGAATATTCAACATGTCACATTATTTATTTCTCACACAATCAGATCATAGATAATGATTTGAATGCGTCACACGATCAGATTAAATGTAGATAAAGATTTGAATGAAATGTTCAGACCCTCATGGCTTCTGTTCCCATTGTCCACCATACATTCCATATTAGAAATGCCCTCGTTTCCTACAAGAATACCTGTGGCAATAGCGCACCCAGGACTACCATCAAAGGACAAACTCAAGTTACAATTGGGAAAACACCAAAGTTTAAAAAGGTAGCTGCAACCAACGATGTAGATACTGGTGTTTTGTTGTTCAAAATGGAAGGGGAACGAATACTGCCTGGAAGTGTAAGTGTTTTGTTACTTTATTTCATTGTTTGGTACTCATCATGTCATGTTGCTTGCATTTCTGAATTAAACAATATTTCTAGTGGTGTAGCGGCTGTCAAAATGGTGGTACAACAATCCTCTGTACTTTGTGTCAGATCAACTCAATATGCACGGAATGTATTGACCTTGAATTGGAAAAGGATGATCCTGACCCTATCCCATTTGAATGTCCGTCTTGTTTCTTGAAGAAAAATAAATTTGGCGAATTTGTGCATTGATCTTAAAATATTGATTATCTGTTGATGTGAATACATGTTTTAGCCATTTAAATTCCATAGTACCTCATCAACTAGACAGAATTGGCCTCAGGTTCTAACCACACCACTCGCAATTATCTCAATCTACCTCAAAGGAATGAACGACACACCTAATGTCATCACCTATTATCATCTTCTACCCTGGCTTCAGGGGAATCTTGTCCATGTCAATCTAGATTTTAGTTTCCAAAGCTCGGACAATGATTTTGAGTCTTGTTTAAATACAATGTTGGATAGATTTGAATTTGGTGACCTAAAAGAGTATGTAAAATCTCAATCTCAATATGCTTCATTCTAAGACCTTATGATCCAGATGGTGTTGCTTTTTGATTTTTATAACATCACATTCTGATCCAAACACTGGATACATACACATAGGACCCAATAATATTGGATCGGTTCCAATTGAAGAGGTATAAATTTCAATTTTTAAACTTTAAAATTTAAGCAACTTTTCTGAAATTGTAACTTTAGCTTTTAAATGTTGTTTTTTCAACACACTTTCAAAATATTTTAAGATGTAGCGATTCAAACATTCTGAGTCTCCTCTCCTGTGGTGCTCTGTCAACTTGCAAAGACTCCAAGGGAGCAGTTAAGGAATTTGCAAACAGGTACGATGATAGGACCCATATGGCCTCTAGGTTTGTAAACTGGTTATTTTTGCGATTTAACAACTTTGCAGTGTACGCGGATGCCTCATGGGTACCAACTTCATTTGCACTCTCATTTGCGGTTCTCGCATATCCTTCACACCTCGCATAACCTTCACACATCACTTCTACGACCTTCATAACTATCCAAAGCACCCTCATTCCTCTTTGCACTTCATACTTTGACATATCTTCGGTTCTCTCAGTTAATATTGGACTTAACCATTTGATCCCTTCGCAACCATATCTTCGCACAGCCCCTCTCTAATCTCGCGGTCTTTCACAGTTCGCACATGCGTTCCTTACCTCTCTGTGCATCCTTTGCATTGGTTTTATTATGGTCCGTGTTGCCTTGCATTTAATTTCTTTCATCTTTCCATATATATATATTTATCATTCTTTCGAAACAGGAGGTCATTCAACTGACCTCCTTACTCATCACCTTTATTTTTACTTTATCTCCTATCCCTTTGTTACCAAACTACTGGACCCATGTGACTTTGCATTAGCTCAACTTTTACATTACTGTTTCGCATATCCGCACCTGGTTAGTTTATTACTCTTGTATTAAGTACCTGTAGCAAGTAGGAGGCCAGGTGAACAAGAGACGGCCAGAGTTTTGATCCCATAAACTTTGCAGCAATGTTCTAAGTCAATAGTCTCATTCTTTAAGCTACTTTGCGCACTGCGTTGTCGTTCGCGACCTTCGCTATCTTCACAACCTATTCTTCTTGCATATTTCAATACCACGAACTTCTCTTTAAATTCTATCAAGGAAAACTACATTAACCCCTCTGAACTATGTTACTACTTGCGGTCTGATCTCACCGCAGGTACATCAATGATACTTTCCATTTTTTAAAACATCTGAAATATAATTCAACAGAGAGTTATTTGGCAAAATCATATGTTTTGATCAACCCAACTTTCAAACATTTTTCATCCATGGATTTGTGAGGTCTTTACTCTCCCCCACACATTCCGAGCGGGTCCAAGTGGGTCCGAGCAAACTCCGAGCAGAATCCAAGCAGAATCCGCATTGATGTACCTGCGGTGAGATCAGACCGCAAGTAGTAATGTAGTTCAGAGGGGTTAATGTAGTTTTCCTCGATAGAATTTAAAGAGAAGTTTGCGGTATTGAAATATGCAAGAAGAATAGGTCGCGAAGATAGCGAAGTTCGCGAACGAGAACGCAGTGCGCAAAGTAGCTTAAAGAATGAGACTAGCAGAATCCAACCATATTCCAACCAATTTTACATCAAATTCATTATAACCACCTAGCATCAATATACTTCCCTAACCTCTTAAATAAACCTTAATCCTAACCCTAAATAGACTCTAACCAAACCTTAACCTAACCCTAAATGAGGTCAGAAGTTGGTTGGAATTTGGTTGGAATTTGGTTGGATTGCTTGGACTTGCTTGGACTTGCTTGGGCCCGCTTGGACCCGCTTGGAATGTGTGGGGGAGGGTAAAGTACTGGAATTTGTCATGGATCTTGGGTTACATCATTTCATTTACAATTTTACAAAGCTTGACAATCTTCTCCTTGACCAACAGGAATTGGGAGCACATACCAATATTGTTGAGTTTCGCCCTCAGAATGTTTCAACCTTCAAATGGAGTCATCCCAGTTCACAACCAATGGGAGTGGGCATTTATAAACAGTGCCACCACTGTGGTCGGGTCAAAACCATGAATCCAACAGTCAGCGTGGATAATTTAAAAGTAGTCCTCAAATGTTCACAATGCAAATCTATGAACACATACAATTTCCCAACTGGTTGGAAATGGGTTCATGGTCCAGCCAAGAGGGATGAGCACGGTAGTTGGATGGTTTTTGTTGATTCAGAGGAAAATAAAGATGTGATGGATACAACTTGGTAAGTTGAACATTTTATACTTCAATTGTTTTGTTAATGACAATCTATTCCAACATTTTGTACTTCAACAATGTAGAATCTGTTAACCTGTAACTCTTTGTACTTGACCCATTTCATTACTCTTGATATCTTGTTCCTTCATGCAATATAACTATTTGGTCTTATTTACATATAGTGTCTTTCTACCCTTTGTAATTTCACCAATTCTTTATGTTTATGCTGTGTCACATATCTTGTTTTAATCTTATGATTTGCAATCAATAACAAAGAAGAAAGGAGAAAAAAACAAGACAGAACTATTATTAATAAACAAATTATTTCTGTTATCGGTGTTGAGAAAATGAACAAGCAAACAAAGGCAAACAAATCAATGTTGGCACCTTCTTGTTGTCCTATATTTGTTGCTAAAGCCTATAGCCATAGATTTTTGATTGTTAACCATTAAGATGAATATGAAAAGATACAAATTTGATATCTCTTTATTCAGTAGGCAATAGAAGGTATACAAAACTGATAGGGACAACGGTCAGACTATTTATGGGTTGAATTAAAGTGAAAAAAAAGGTGAAGTGAATTGGATGACTATATAGAATGCCAACAAGGGGAACCATGTTACATGTTGACACCAGAAGATGATAAAAGGTAAAGAAGAACAAAGGAAAAGTTATATCAGGCAACTTGAAAATATTTGATGGAAAATGTAGGGATAATTCAACACCAAATTGAAGACAAAAAAATGAAATTCAAAGATATGGTGTGCCAAGCACAATGACAAAGAGAACGCTGGTAGCAAGATGTACATTTGTTACGTCGTCTGATTCCTTCTTATATGAAGAAACACTATGACCAACTATAATGTAGGAACCAGTGGGTATCTCCCTGGGGAAAGTAGGAAGCACATTGCCAAGGTCATCAAAATTGATGTCTTCATTAATATTGACATTTTGGCCATCGAAAACTGGGACTGATATCAAATTAATAACATCCAATAGTTTATGCATAAAAGATATACCAATATCCGTGAAATATAATGCACCACAAGCGTGTTTGACAGGAGTATTGTTTGTCTTGGCACGGCGACCAGAAAGAGGACTAAGACTAGTGTCTGGAAAGTTCAGAGGTGCAGAAATGCTCTCCGGCAAAGTCGAAAATGATAGTGCTGATTTGTAAACCAGTGCGATCATCTTGGGCTCATCAAATATTGTGGTGATGAAACAGCAGTAGTGTTCCCACTCTTGACCATGGAATAAGATGCTGATCAACTTATAGGTCTTTCCTTTGGCACGGATCAAGCTCGAATTGGTACAGTATCCAGTAATGATGGCCACAGCAGGTTTCTTTTCAATGAAGGCTTCACGACGGTATAAATTGTTGTTTGTGTTGTTATATAACACCAACCAGAGAGCAGTGGACCAGTCTTTAGGTCAAGAGACTCCCTGTTGTTTGTTTAGGGAAGGTGTAACCTTGACTTGTATCACACAGAGGTAGGGGGTGAGAATAGAGATGAGAAGGATGAGGATGAATGAGAAAGAGTCTTCAGTAAGACTATAGCAGTTGACAGTGGATTGACAGTAAAAAAAAAAAAAAAAAAAAAAAAAAACTATCCTGGGTCCTCTGCAGATCCCTACATTTGCGTGGTAAAAGCGCCAAAGTGTTGGAAACGTCATATGAGCGCCTACGAGTGTATAGTAACGCCTATGAACGTCTAGTAGCGTCCAGTAGCGTCTAGTAGCGTCTAGTAGTGTCGCTAGTAGTGCAGTCGTCATAGTAGTTGTGTATGAGCGTCTAGTAGCGTCTTGTGAACGTCTAGTAGCGTCTGTGAACGTCAGTAGTGGTTATAAGCGTAATAGTAAACGTCAACGGTCGACAAGAACGTTAGTAATTTGTGCTGAGTTTGTTTCCAGTGAGTCCACTGACATAATGAGTAGTGGATATAAAAATAGAACAGGGGAAATAAACCGAGAATAGAGGATACAAAGTAATGGTTTAATGGCCTAGGTACACTGAGGCGAAATTGGGTGTAAAATGTAAGGACAAAGTGGAAAGGCGTGAATCGATAACGATCAATGATATAATAATCGTCATCGTTCATCCCATTGTTCCCTCCCCCTCTTGCCTGCTTAATGGTGTGAAAACTAGGGTGGAAACCTTACAGCATGATTCGATGAGAACGTGAGGAATTTTTAGTAGGACGTGTGAAGCGAAAAAGACGCGTAATAGAGTGTGAAATTTCGCTTGGAAGCGTGGAGTATTTTGGAGTGATAGTGGATACTTCTCTTGATGTAGTTGGGGTGCTTGATGCATGATGAACGCCAGACAGGGGTGGCGTCCATGTAGTTTAACCTCGGGTGGCGCTCCCCAAGAACAAGTAAAGAGAAGTTTTTGTGGTGTCAGAGATGATCAGAGTGTTTAGTCAGTGACCGGTAAGTTCTCTTCGGCTGCGTCTGTTTCCCCGAACCAAGCGCGGGTAGTTCGCTTGGTAGTCGTAAGCATGAACTGGATCGAAACGAGTGGAGTGTTTTTGAGCAAGGAACATCTCTTCGACCATTTCTTTGTCCTTTTGCGTGAACGTAACCCCCTCCTCTTCTTCTTGGAGGTGTTCAACAAACAACTCGGCTAGTTCGTTGTTCCACCTTGTGTGCTTGCTGGTGTCGAGGTACGGGCGCATTGGATTTAGCTCGGGGCCCACTGCCTGGCCCTCTTCAAAATCGTCAGCTTCCTCCTCTGTTATACAATCAACTTTATGAATCTCAGCATCTGCGCTGATGCCCATAAGCTGGTTCATCGACTCCCTGATCGCAGTCTAGAGCAATATGAGATGGGTGCTCTCCATCCAAAGAATATAGGCGTACCAATCTCGCTGCCCTCATAGCCCGATACCCACGAAGGGATGACTGAGGGAAGAGTTTCCTTTTTGTTGGCCTCTTGTGAACAACCGGACTTTCTTCATCTATTCTATCATTGCCGAAGATTTGTTGCAACTTCTTCGACCGCTTGATACGCTCCCATGGATGGAGTACGGCACGAGAGGAAGTATCTGTGGCCATACCACTGTCCTCAGATTGATCCCTCTGTAGACGGATGTTGACTGGCGCAGCCCCTCCTCGAGGTGCAGAAAATCTCCGCGGTAGTGGAATCTTTGGAAGAACGCTGAGCTAAAATATTTGAAAAGCTGGAAGGGTTGCTTGCCTTATTCTCATTTCGCTTCTCTTTCCCTTTCCCTTTCCTTTTCCCAGTCTCATCCACTTCCTCGACTTCTTCCTCATCTTCCTCTGTTTCTTCCTCATCGCTTTGTGAGCTCACACTCATCCCCTCCACCTCGCTCCCCATAACATTTATACCTCCCTCAAAGTGCACTCGGCTCGTCTGCGCAGGTTCCCCCTGATTCATATCCCTTGAATGATGTTCCGCCAGGAAAGGTTCATCCATCCCCCTATTTGATGGTCCTGCAGTTGGAACCTGGACTAAGTTTTGGACCGCTTCAATGTCAGCCTCCGAGTCGGGCGCCTCCTCCGAATTCCGAATAACCCCCTGCTGCCTCTCGGTGTGAGGATTTCCCTCTTGCCTTTCCACTCTTATCCTTACCTCTTCCACTGCTTTCCGAATCCTCTTCTCTGTTTCCTCCATGAGATTGGTGGAATAATCCTCTGCTGCTGATTCATCTGCAATTCCTGCTTAGTTGTGATCCTGCTGGACTTTCTAAATTGTCATAAAGAGGGTGGGAAGGCTTCATGTACTGCGTGAATGATGGTTTTGGCAGTGAATGATAAGATAAGAGGTAGATAATTGAGGATAGGGGACTGAGTGAGATCCAGGAGCGAGGGATGGCAAGATAGATGGCTGAGGGGAAGACTTGTGGGTCCATAGCCACAACAACAATGACAAAGCCTTGTACATAATGGGAGATGTAGTTGATGCGTCCATAAAGGGGCCGTTCTTGAAATGATGGACCAAAGATACAATCAAACGCGAGCCGATGACCAATGCAAATAGTAGATTGATCATTTTGTTGGATCACTAACCAAGGAACAAATGGATGGTAGATGCTTAGGAGCATGTTGATAGTGAAAACGATGGAGAGCATAGTGTGAGACATTGAGAGTATGATGAGCAATGAGGGTGATAACGTTGAACGAATGATTTGTTGACCAGGAATGTGATTCAGGGCGACTTCCAAAATAGGTAAGCAAATTCAAAGTCCGCTTATTTTCATGATGGCAACTTTTAAGCTTTCTTCTCATGCTACCAATCAGTATTGGTGCGCGATAATGGTTTCAATAGTTTTCTCAAATGTTGATGTCAAACGGGGAAGCACAGGAAGGATTAAAAAACTGTCCCCATTGCACCATACTGATAATAGCCATGATGGAACTATCCAGCCTATGTTTTGTTTATAAATAATTGAATAATAGGTATAAAGCACAGATATACCCGATGTCCATTGTGGGAATAATATCTGGCCATTTGAAATATGGGACATGGGGGATATCTGGTGATGATGTGCTCCAAGACAGCAAATAACTGATCCTAAAGATATCATTAATTATATGCATTTCATTAATTATAGATGTAGCATATTTACCATAAAGGAGGAAGATTCTTGTATTGTGGACGCAAATGGATGTCTTGAACATCGACAAAAAGGGATTGATCCTTTTCTGGCAAGGATCTATAGACAGAGTTAATTGAAAAATATAAATTGCATCCTGATAATGTTACTTGATAGTGAAATTATCAAAATCTTCAAGATAAACCTTCTTTGGTTTTGAGGGGGGTACAGGCATAACATTTTTCATGTTAATGTCGATAAACGGATCCTCATCACCATCATCTGCGATATGACTCTTTGATCCTCCAGTAAATTTATCATCATGTTTACTGATTTGGCTGCAAATTCAATGGGGTCAGTACTTACGTTGTAAAAAAGGAATAAATGTATTACTCACCGAGACTTGCTGAAAGCAAGTTGCATCTCTTCCTCATCCCAATCATCAGATATCTCATCTTCATCTTCATCATTTTCAGCTTTGATATCAGAATGGACATTAATCTCTGATTTCACCTTTCCTTTCTGGGGATGCAAAGGAGTAGAAATCTGTGCGGAATGCTGTATACCATGCAATGGCGATGCAATCTTGATCCAAACCATCAGTAAACAAATGTTATTATTGAAATGAATTTTTACCCAGCGTCAATCTCATCAGTGTCATGTTCATGGAAACATAATTTCTTCTTTAACGGTATGTTGGGTGTAACATTGATATCCTCACTGTCATCTGGAATCAACTTTTTTTTTTGACTAAATTTGCGGTAAAATATTGTTAGTATAAAATGGATACAATATCTGATACTCACATTCCAGTCACACTCCATGTTGTTATCCTGTCTACGTTGGATACAGAATCATTGATACAATTGGCCGGTTTCCCATGAAAATTTGTGCTAAACAATTAGTATCAGTATTAAAGTACTAGAACACACTCACAATGTGTCTTGTTCTCTATGGATGTTAATCGGCTGATATTCAAATCACATTAGATGTAGGAAGCTTACCGTTTAGTTTTTCCTTTTGGAACTGGTCTATTAAAATGCACCGTCATTGAGGAAAGCAATAAATAAATGTATATATATACCGTGCTGCAGAATTCTT
The DNA here is from genome assembly GCA_015039465.1 of Phlegmacium glaucopus. NCBI lineage: Eukaryota > Fungi > Basidiomycota > Agaricomycetes > Agaricales > Cortinariaceae > Phlegmacium > Phlegmacium glaucopus. The sequence goes on from MU130357.1 coordinate 549,332, forward strand.
TGCCTGTATATCAACGCTAAACAATAAAGGTCAAAAAAACACAGAATAGTAAGATGAGGATGTCACAATTTGAGAGCACCATTATCAGAACCCGCAGGAGATACAGATCATTCTTTTCACTTAGAGATACACATTGGTCATTTCAACATGAGAAGATATTATGAGTGGTATAGGAAGGAAGACAGTAAACGCAATCTTTAAATAAGTAGAATCACTACTATCTAATCTATGGTGTACATACAATAAAACCAAATACAAGGGTGGTATTGAATGGCCTGTGCATTTAACAATAAAAGCACTCATCAGGAAAAATGACTTCTGCCCTAGGCTGTCCTGAAATGTCCTGGGGTGCCCCAGGCAGCTCAGGGCACTCAGGTCAAGAGGTCGCCCTGGGGTGCAAGTTACCTATGTATGAAAAGTCTTAGGCTGTCCTGGGGCAACCTGAGGCAACCTGAGAGCATCCTGAGGCAACCTGAGAGCATCCTGAGGCAGCCTTAGTCCCTTTGGATCTGATACTAGAAAACATATATAAACCAGATATTTGAGTGGTCTCACACAACAGAATAATAATAATAATAATAAAATTATATTCAATTATTCTAAACATTGTATATACTAGTAATAAAATAATAATAAAATAGTGATACATAAATATACTAGTATAATACTGGGGAAGTAGGAAATAAGAAAACAAAATTGTGGGTGGTTTATATATCTTTTGGATGGCGCACAGACCATTGGTCACATGATCACAGATAAGCATGATTTCGAGCATATGCTGGGTCAGGGTAGATTACATAAATTCCAAAAAAGGAATTTTTTTTAAAAAAAAAATTGGTAGAAAATTGTTTTAGGACCCTGAATATGTTTAAATTATATTAATAGCAGCTCTCCTTATTGAGAAAACTGCAAAATATTTTCCTAGATGCGGCGGTTAAAGATTTTCTAGCAAAATTCATAAATTCTAAGGGACTCTCAGGACCTCCTGATGTGATTTAATCCAGATGGTCAATGCACCAGGTGTTAAGTTTAAAACAAAGGAGAAGTCACGTCGGAGTTACTCCGGAACGGACGGAACGGAACCGGAACAGTAACCCGGAAAGGACGTTGGCCTCAGCGTATGTGCTGTGCCGCCCAGCTCCTAAGGTGTCCTGATTTCGGAACGGAAGAAAAAGTAATAAGTCGGAAGACCTCAGTGACTTAGAGGAAAAACAAGAGGAGGGGAACTAAGTTGATATTCGAACTAAGGGAAAACATACAAGTTCGAGTACTTTAAATATAAAGAGAATTGCAACCGAAATATAGAATATAAATATAAGTGCTGCGCTCTGCTTCCGGGAAAGGTCCTGCATTCTTGGGTGAATAATCCATGGGTAGTGTGCTGACTGATAGTGGGAAAGTGATGACAAAGGAATAGTGTTATGACGAAGGTGTGGTAAGGTGTTTGGAATATCGTCGGAAGAGTCGGAATGATACGGAGAAGTCTCGGAGTCGGACGTAGGAGGAGTAGAGTCGGAAACGAGGGAGAGTACTGGAACGGAGTACGGACTACCGGAAACGACTCCAACGGAGTCGGACCGGAGTAACGTGTGACGGAATGTGACGGAATGTAACAGCAGGATACACTAAAGGTGTCCTGAGAAAATGGGTGACACTCAAAACTTTATCTATGCTGTCCTAGGTTGTCTTGAGGTGTCCTTGGATAAGTGTGTAACACTCAAATTTTACCTGTGCTGCTCTAGGGGTGTCCTGGGATGTCCTGGGATGTCCTGAGTAGTGATGTGATACTAACAAATTACCCAAGGCTACCTAGGGCCAAAATCATTTTTCTTGATGCTGCTAGCCGGATCATGGCCTTAGCATCTCAACAGCACTATCCCAACCACTAATTTCAAAATTGGTATATAGAAAAGCCACAGAAAAGCTCAAAGTAATTACAAGTAAAGTATCGTTAGACATCAGCCCTGAAAACTAGATCCAAAGACTGGATACCAATAGAATACCAATAATACAGACCATCACCGTTTCTTTGCCCAAACAAATGTTATGAATCCAATGGAGATCATTGTTAAATCATTATATTATTCACATGGACAAATTTAAAGTATTTAACACTAATGATGCTAAATTCACACAAGGTTCCATGATTTAAATTACCGGTGCTAACAAAAAGTGGAGAAATGGTTAATGGACTCCAAAACTAATAGAATACGCTGTTCTGAGAACATAATGGATCAGATTATCTAGGAACCATTCACATAAAGACAAAACAACAACATAATAGTATTCCTCTCATTGCATTTCCGTTCATCAGTAACATGGACAAAAATTATGATAGCTTTGCTGCAAGTAGCCTAAGGTTCTGTTCTACATAGTCACATAAAGATTTCTCATCCAGTATATATAGAGACGGCACTTTCAAAAAATTTTGCAGAATATCTTGAGGGAAATGAAGACAATACTGTCGGATATGATCACCTATCACTTTTCAAGGTCAGGCCTATCCGTGTAATATTCAGATAACCTTTGTGTTGATCAATTGCAGTCTGAAGGATACCAAATGCATCCTTTTGGGAATCCTATGACCTACAGGCTAGTGAAAAAAAAAAAAAAAAAAAAAAAAAAAGGATATGAGGTTTGGGCAATAGTGAAGAAGTGGTGATGGTGATAAGAAAGAGTAGTAGAAAGGGTGATAGTCAATCGTGTGGTCGGTACCTAATAAGTGGGTTCTTACGTCCTGGAAAGGGCCCTCGTCTTGCGTCGTGAATATAAATATAAGATATAAAGCCAACGTTAAGGAAAATATAAATTTCGGAGGAACCGGAATGACACAGAGAAGTCTCGGAGTTGAACATAGGATGAGTAGTTCCGGATATAAGGGAAGGCACTGTACGGAGCACGGACTACCGGAAACAGCTCCGACGGAGCTGGACCGGAGTAACGTATAATGGAATGTAACAGTACCTCCCTGTCAAGGCCGAGACCCTCGAGGCCACGTGATGGTCCGTGCGAGGTTTCCGTGGTATAAAGACTGTCGGCGACTGGGGTTGATTCCTCACTTCGGTAACTACCCAACAACTCATCCTCTAAAAACAAAACTCATGAACACCAACAACAACGCCGGCCCCTCCCGCCCTCCTGCTTCCCAACGAGCTCGGCTCGAGGAAGCACGGGAGCGTCGACGGAGAGAGCGGGAGGAGGAGGAAAGATGGGAAGAGGCGGAGATTGAGGAAGCGCGGAGGCTAGAGGAGGAGGAGGAGAGACAGAGGGTAGAGGCGGAGAGACAGAGGGTGGAGGCAGAGAAACGGAGGGAAGAGGCGGAAGAGAGAAAGAGAGAGGAGGTGAAATGGAGGCAGCAGGAGGAAGAGCAGAGGAAGAGAAAAGCGGAAGCGATGGTCGTTGATGACGACGACGATGAAGAAGAGCAGGAAGGTAATGGAATGGAGCCGGGGCCGAGTGCCCCGAAAAAAAGAAAAAGAAATGACAAAGTAAGTGGTTCAAAAAATAGGAACAGATCAAGACTAACGGAATAACATAGGAGGTCTATCAGACCAAAACGAAGAAGAACCCGGCGTGTAGCCGGTGCACAGAGGCACACAAAGTGTGCTACGAGAAGAGCAGCGGGCCAGGGTGCTGGCGCTGCTATCAGCGGAAGATTGCATGTAGCTTGGTCGGAGGGAAATGGAGGACGAAAGAGACGGAGACGGAGAAGCGGAGCGGGAAGAAGGACAAGGGGAAAGGGAAGGAGGTAGCGCCGGAGGTGGATACAACGGAGTTGTTAATAGAGGGGCTGGAAATGATTGGAGGATTGTTGAGGAAAATGGTGGAGACGCAGGAGGGAATGAAATACGCGATGGAAGTACGGATGAGGCGGGAGATCGAAAGGGAAAAGAGGGAGATAGAGAAGGATAGACGGAAAGAAGAGTGGAGAGAGGAGGAGAGGAAACGGAGGGATGCGACGAAAGCGGAGAAGGGGGTGGAGACGGAGGTCCAAAAGGAGACGGAGGTGCAAGAGGAGACGGAGGAGGAAACGGATGACGGGGAAGACGAGGTGGAGGAAGGGTTGGAAGCGGAGATGGAAAGAACGGACGGAGGGAAAGACGGAGAAGCAGAGACGATGGAAGGAATAGAAGAAGTAGAAAAACAAGTAGAATAGAAAAGTAAAAATAATTGTATAATTTTTTTTTCTTGTTGTTTCTTTTTTTGTTTTGTTCATAAAAGATGGTTTTCTTGAACTTTGTTTTGAAAAACAGAAGAGTAAGATAACAGAAAGGAATAGAACGGATAAAATGACTTTGTTTTGTGAAACGGAAAAGTAAGATGACGGAATGGAAAAGACATGGAAAGGCACGGAAAAAGCAAGGAAAGAAACGGAAAAGGAATCAAGAGAGCGGAAGAGGTCCGGGTTTAGCCGGATAACTCTGGTGGAAATCAGCAACAAGTTCGGACGCGTGTCCTAGTTCATTAGCTGGTAACCAGGA